>JAMPIT010000435.1:0-517500 GCA_026261815.1 Monarcha castaneiventris obscurior | reverse complement strand
TCCCCTTCAGCTATTGTTTGCCCAGCACTGAATGAGCCTCTTAGCCGCACTTGAGGGCCTGTCACAGGTAGGCAACCAACAGAGATAATTCCCAGCCTATGCTTGATTGCCCCCTTATAGACACTCACTCATGATTCTGAAAGGCCTCAGACACTGTTGAATAAACTCCTACTCGCTTCCATAAACTTTTTCTCCCACTGAATTTTCCGGGGATGTGAGCAGCTCCCAGCCCGGCCTGAGGATGCCTCTGAATGCACTCCTGTTCTGAATCAAAGCTTGACAACCCCAGGCTCTTTATTGAACAAGAGAAGAAAATGGGGCCATCCCTCCACGGGAGGAATGTGCTTTCTTCTGCAGGTGAAGGCGCTCTCAGCAGCGTTTGCATGTTGGGGTGTGTGTGAAAGCCAGGGAGAGACTGCATTCTGCTTTTAAACACTTGCACTTTGTTGTCTCTGCTGGATGCTACATCGTGCCTTCTGGCTAAAGGTACTTCATGGTACTTCTATTCCTCTTACGCACTCTTTTGAGTGACTTGAGATTCCTACAAATGCATGCTTAGCCTTTAAAATTTTAATTTCTAAGTAATGGGGGAAATTCTGCTGGCTTTACTGCCAAGACAATACTGTTTATTTAGGGCAGGAGTGTTCAACATTTAATTTTCTCATTTGTGTAGGGCTTTGCCCACAAGATCTTGTATATCCAAATGCACCTGGTTTAGACTGATCCTGAATGACACAGACCTATCCTTATCATAATCCACCCATATGAGCTTCTTAAAAAAACACACAAACAACAGAAAAACAACAAACAAAATGTTTCCACAGGACTTGTAAATATTACTTACAGTGTGTTATGGAATGTTTTAAAAATATAAATAGAATCACTGGAAAAAGATCAACAGTAAAACTTTGCTATTTACAGCTATTGTTTGTCCAATAATATTAATGATTAAATTCTTCGTGTTTTTTTCAAGTAAGTCCCTTCTAAAAACCTAACAATGAGGGAAATCATTGAGGCAAATCAGGTTGCACAGCAAATGACACAATTTCTCTTTCTGTTTCTAATGGTGTATCAATAATATTTCAAAATCCTGACAACCCACCCACCAGTCAACCACAGTTAATGTGCAAAAAATGTTCAACAAAAGGGATTAGTGGCACAACAGGCAAGTCAAGATTTGTGCATCTGGCATCACAGTCAGCATTGGTCAGTAACAAAAAAGAGATGTCTGCATAACTTAATCTGTTTTCTGGTCACCTATGTTTCACGTGTGATGGGTATTGCTAGTTTACCACGAGATCAATCCTGAAATTCCTTTTTCCTTTTCTTTTGGCTGTCATTCAACTCTTCAAAACACTCAACTCTTCCTGACAACAGGGGAAGGAGCTATATTTTCTTTTGTGTCCTATGGTGTTGAAAAGAACACTGGTCCTCAACAAATTAATATTAATTGCAGGTCAGCCACTACAGTGGTGAATGAAGCAATGTTGTAGTCCCTGCTTTCAGAATCGATATCATAACATCCCAGGTGCAACACTCTGAGCAGATACTGAAGTTCCTAACACTAAATAAAATTGATGGTTGGAGGCTGAACTGTGAGAAAATCCTTTCCTGGGGACAGGTGCTTCAAAACCACCACCAAGCACAATCAGCCTCCCGAGGACGTGCTTTAGGGTGCTGCTCTTTTCATGTCACAGGAGGCTGAGAGTGCCTAATACAGTCTGAAGTTTCGCTGATTAAATCTACCCGGTAAACTCCTAGGGTCAGTTTGTTAGCCCCGGAGAGGGAAGGTGGGGTCACCAAGCCCTCCCAGCAGCATTACATCATGTACTCTGACATGCATTAAGCTCTTCAGGAGGGGTTTAACCCCTCCAGCCTTTGCAACATCTCTCCCTGGGCATAAAGTCATTTGAACTACCAAAGGGACTTTGAAAAATATGGTTTGGACTTCCTCTGTTCCAAGAGTACCATAGGAATTGTGTAGGAATTAAATTAAATCCTATTCAAAAGGTCAGTTTCTGGAAATTTAGAGATGTTTATTTTATACGTGCAGGGGTAACTTGGTTCCTAATTAATTTCTCTCTTCTAATTATCAACTTAGGCAAAAATTCTGCTCCTACTTGAAGCACAGAGAAGCAGATAACATGAATCTTGACTTGGTAGGTTATCTATAACCTGTTCTTCAAAAATCACCTGTATGAATGGAGTGTTTGGGGGGTGGGGAACAACAGAGAGGAAGAGTAATCTTCATTAGGTCAATGGACAGCTTGTGGCAGAGCAGACAAAAAAATCCAGCCCAAGAGGTAGCACAAGAACAGACTAAGTTCTTTCAACATTTACTGCTAGTGCAGCTGAGGTAATATTTCAAGGCAGATTTACCCCATTTCTTAAGTTAATTAATTGACTAGTATTTTGCTCTTCATTCTGGTTTACGTTATTTAGTTTAAAATGGCAACAGGTCTTACTACAAAGGACAGAATAAACCTTTTGAGAAGCTCATAACACTGAAATTTAAGGCCATACAGCATTGCTCATCCCAGAGAAATTTGCTTATTAATCCAAAGTTTTCCACTTCTTCTCCTTCAGCTTCAAGGATACTGATTTCTCTGGAGCACCTGTATGGAGCTGTTAAGTTGTGGTGTTCAATCAGTGGTCCTCTCCTGATTAAGGACTTCTGTTTTCTAGTCAAGTTGAAATGTAAATAACTTTCTGTAGCTCACAGCCACTGATGATCAAGGCACTGCCTTACTTCTCAGTAGCATTTCCCCCCTGAGGTGAGGACAACACCTCTGTGTGTGCTCCTGACCCATCTGCATCGCTCCTTGACCTGCTGAGTTGGTGTGGCAGCTTGCTAGGCAGTGACCAGCAGTATGTGAGGCACTGCAGTCCACAACAGAACCGATGTCCTGACAGGCACCAACCCAAACCCAGGAGAAGAAAGGAATGGAAAACCCCCAAGACCATTATCCATAAAGAAAAGTTGAATTTGAGTCTGTAGCTGTTATTGCTCATCTGTTAGCTCTTCACCAGTTTAAGCCAATGCCTTGTTTGTTAAAAAAAACCATAACCAACCACAAAACTAGCAGTCATACAAAAGAGCCAGGTTTCAAACTCTGACCAAACAAAAGCTGATTTATTAAGCATCTTGGCCAGTTGTCACAATTATATAAAAAAAGCGGAACTGTGATCCATTAATGAACATCTAAGGGGATGCATGAAACGGCCAGTTTCATTTGCAGTTGACTCAAGGCTCTTAAATGATGTATTGAGGGATCATTTTTTAATCCATGCCCCATTTGTTTTACCGCTGTGTCAGGAATTCTAAATGGAAAATGGGTGCTCTGCAACATGTCTGCAATTCTTTGTTTGGATGTTTGTTTCCAAAGCTTGTTTGTCTGATTAATAAGGCCAGTGTCAGGCAGAATAAGAGAGAAATGTGTCACATTAGTTCTTTGAACAGTTAAACATCCTCCTGCCTCAGTGATTATTTCTCTATTTTTATTTTAATCCTTTTTTGAGCAATCATTTCCTAATTTACATTGCTTCCATGTGATCTATAGGGAAAAAACCCCCTTCATTCCCACTTGACCAAGATTAAAAGCCAATTACAATCTGATTCTTTGCTCTATTTAAGCATATAAACCAGGAATAGTTCCTAATTACCCAGTTTCAGTATCTCTCTGAATTGTGTCCCTCATGTTTTTTAAACCTGTTTAAAACATGTTTTAAGTGTGTGTATCAATATGGCAGTGGTGGCAGATGAAAAAGCTATGGCTTGTCACAGAACAAGAGAAGCTGTATCCAATTGAGACAAAGCCACAATTAAAGACTATCTCTCCTGTAGCATATATATATATATAATACCATGGTGACTGCCAACAGCTGTGAAATATATTTCAAGGCGGTTTTGGTTTGTTCTTTTTTTCAATCAGACTTTTCAATCATCCTTGCCTTGAGAATTAAATACTACCTGTAAAAGGTATTAAGGTAGCATAAATGCTACCTTAATGAACATAACTACCTATGCATTATAACTCTTGATTTCTTTAATAGGGTAAAGACCAAACAGTGGTTGTAAGGTAAATAGCATAAATAATTTACAGGAGTGCAAATAGCATGTTGTCTGCTACAGAATAACAGTTCATCAAGAGCATTACAAGAGGTAAGTTCACTTAGGAAAGATTTTCATCTTTTTTAGAAGGAAAATTTACAAGCAAGTTGAATACAGGGCAAAGCTGTGAGTCAATAAACTTTAGTCTCAAATCATAAAAGGTTTGAGACCTAAAATTAGCCCAAGAAAATAAAATCTTGATTTTTCTTTAATAAAAAAATCATTTTTCACCTGAAAAAAATGGGGAAAACTCAATTTTACCCTGAAAAAAATTGACAAAGTTCTCCAGCCAGTGCATGCAGGATAGCACAAGCTGGATGCTCTTAACTGATAGTTCCTCACTGGCACTCTGAGCTGTAATTAGTCAGTGGCAAATGCCAAATGTGCTGGTAAGAGCTGTCATACTGGGTTTGCAGATGCTTTGTCTTAGTCAAAGGAAATATGTCATCTTCTTGATGCAACACCACTTCAGTGTTCTGGGGTTTTGTTTATTTTCATTGCAGCACTTATTTGTGGGGTTTAGGCTGTGTTGGTGTTTGCCCTGTCAGGTGCTTTTCCTTCTGAGCCGCTGCCTTGCTGTGAAGGGTGCACCAGTGGCTGGGCGACCCCAGCCTCAGCCCCAACGTGTGCCTCAGCATGTTGAGCAGCAAAGAGTGGGTGCCTTCAGGAGAGTGTAGGCACACTCCCAGCATTCTCCTGTTTTTAACTCCACGATTTTCACAGTAATTGCATTTCTCGTAGAACTGCAGTTATTTTCTGACAGAGAGCAGATGACAGGTTTCCTTCAGAACAGAGATTGCAAGCGCTGGCACTGTCTTCAGCACAAAGCAGAGCAAGGAGTCACCAGCACACAACCATCTGCTAAGAGACAAGACAATTCAAAAGAAACAGCCAAGAAAAGCAGGTGCCCACACAAGCTACTGACTGGTAATTTAGCCTCATAAAGCTAACTTTTAAGAACTTTGACATTTCAAATTTGGCTGTCAAATCTGTCAGTTTGGCAGTGATGCTGGTGCAGAAAGCACAAGTACTGCCCTTGATTCTGTTTGCTAGTGAGATCCAACAAGGAATATTTCTGGGACTGATCATAGGAAATGTTAGTTTGACCTTAGGAAATGTGGTAAACAACCAAGACTTTGCTGCTAAACTATTCATTTTATGGAATACAATGGTCAGGAAGGTACAGTTTATTTCTCTAAGGATCAGTAAGGTCAGAATCTCTGCTTGTATACGGTTTTTGTGAGTGAGTCAGTAGCTGAGGGTAAAGCAAGATGAGGTGTCTCTCAGAGCTGAAGACTTCTTTCCTAGACACTAAGGACTACAATCAGGGATCATACAAATAATAAACCTATCTCATCAAGCCCTAGTTTCCTGACTTGAGTCTACACGCTCATCTGGAGAAGTGACAAAGGAAGTTGTGGGAAAAATATTTGATGTGTGGGAGAGCCTTCTCAGGCAAAGATGTGAACTGTACAACTTCTCCATCTGCTAGAAATTATTCTTGCTTGTTTCATCTGCTGTTGCTTTCATAACTTGTGAGCTGGAGGGAGCTGTATAGACAGGTTATGCTTCTGAATATATACTCACATAAATCCAAGGAAACCCATTTCTCTGTCTCCATTTATTTGGAAATGAGGAGGAAGCAAAGTGTCTGTGTGTGTGCCAGCATCTGAGTCTAAGAAATTTCACATGGAAAGAGTTTTCAGGTGCCTATTTTTAGCCTAAGAAAATAAGTTCCTCTTTCCATCTTCTACATCCAAATCACCTCCATCCTCACCACTGACCTTGTCTCCCAATCTGCTTTACACTTCCAAGGATAATTTAATTTTTGACACCCAGGATATCAGCAAGAGATTCTTAGTTACCAAACCCTGACACACAACCTGAGAAAGGCATGAACCAGATTGCACATTGCAGAAATTGTATCATAGTCCTGCCTCCCAAAGCAGCCTGTAACTCACTTCTCTTCAAAACATCCCCAGCTCATTGTGCTTGATTTGAAAATGCTAGTCACTCAGGGTGGAGTTTATGCCTGACATAGACCAGATAAACTCCAGTCAGCGCCTCACAATACTTTTCTTTTTTTTTTTTTTAATTTAATCTTTAAAAGGACAGGCTGCTGGTTAACTGAGAGTCCCCGGTTTGATTGACAGTATCTGTCAGAGGCAATGAACTCCACTTGAACATTGCCTTTATGTTCCTGTGTAAAGTTGTTCAACTGTGACCCTTCCATCTGTTCCAGCTAATCTGAAAGTCATTTAGGCCCGCTTCTCCATTCATCCTAAACACAGCGCATTCTCCTGTTAACACACATATGCAAAGTTGTCAGCCTGTCAGCTACGTAAGGGCTTTTCTCCCCTTTTTTTTTTTTTTTTTCCAAACTCCCACAACATCTGTGTATACGTTTCCTTGAAACAATTATAATTTAAAAAAAAAATAAATCAGAAACTAGCGCAAATCTTACTAATTGCTTTAATGAACATGATGGTAAAATTCACAGCATAGCTTCAGAAAATATTCAGAGGGGTTCTTTAAGGAGAGGTCATCAGGTAGCTGACTCCAGTGCTCCAATGTGCTTGTGCAAACCTCCATATTTTAAAGACTGAAACAAATTATTGCCTTGAAGGTGTAAGATCTTTACCAAAAAATATATATTTTAAGATTTTCAGACTGCTACTCATAAAGGGCTGTTCAAACCTACTTCAAATATCTAAGATTGTCATATCCTATTTGATATGCAATTTTAAAATGCATATGAACTTATGAAAAAAATGTCTGGAAACATTTAACAATGTGATACTCTCAGTTTATTTACTCTTTAAAATTCATCTTACATCAGGAGGAAACTATTCTACTAACAATGTGAGCACAGTTAGTATTTATCTCAAGAACAATTAATAGATATCTGCTCCTTGCACACAAAGTTAATGTTGATAACAAAGTTGACTTTAAATTCAGGAGAATAAGTATTCATTATGGTCCTGCTCAGATATTGCTGTGAAACTATGAAATACATCCAAAAAATCTAAGAAAAACCCAAGAAGCAATTTCTGATGTGTCCAAGGAAATACAAAGGCAAGGTTCTCACCCACTCAATTTGTTATTACCACAGAATAAAGTATTTATATAAGTTTAATCATTCATTACCCATTTCTGGTACATGCACACACCAAAGTCTTTAGAAAAGACCAGTTTTTTACTAAAAAAAAAAATAGCATTATGCCATCTATTGTAAACTACTTTCAAAATAAAGAGAAAACTGCTAAAACTTATGGAATAAAATCAAAATAACAATCATAGAGGAAATAAACAGTATGGGATTTATTATGGAGCTTGTTGTGCTTCTCCAAGGGGCCATGACTGCGTGCTGTACACACCCACACTATGTCTCGAATATTTATTATATGGAATGGGTACTTCTGGTAGAATCTTGACTTCTTGGTAAATGTTAGCACAAAATGAGTGACACTTGTAGCAAACCTTTGTTCTCGTGGCTGATTTCTCTGACAGAAGTTATATAGAAGAATAGAATCAGGAAAAAGAAGGGAAAAAACCCAACAGAAAAAGAGCCCCAAATCTCCCCAGCCTACTGTTCAGCTCTGTCATAGAGAAGTAAAGAAACTAGACTTCCTATTCATGTATTACCCACTCTGGTTGTCATGCAAGCTTTTTGGTCTTTCTCATTGTACTTGAATGGTGGTAAAGTAATAAAGGCAATGGGATGAACTTCTCTTTTTCTCCTTTCTTTTTTTTTTTTTTTTTGCACAAGAAGAAAGTGTTCCGGATTCCTCTCATGATGTGATGGAGGCTCAACAGTGACAGTAAAAGTCTGCCAGCCTCACAGTAAAGACTCAATAGTACAAGTTGAAGTACAAGATTGCAATTTGTGCTGTGATTTTTATTTATTTTTTAAAGAAGTGTGCATTGAGCTTACATGAATTTTCAACAACAAACTGAAATAACCCTTATGTGCCCCAATGCTTTTCTACTATAGTTACAGGAATACTGCTTGTAAAGCCTGATGTAACAAAGTACATCAAAGTTGCAGGGTTAATTGCAAAATGCTTAAAAATGACTCAAAAAGGCTTGTCTGCCTTTTCATGGATATAGTCTCTGCTTAAATTACAGTCTCTCTACCTATCTTCATCAGAAAACACTTTAGGGTGAGATTCACCTGCTATCTTTTGAGGTCTGTAGGACAGACAGATACATCTGAACTGGCCTGGTCTGCAGAAAGAAATGTCTTCTTTTAGGGTGTCTTCTTTTCTCTGCTGTGTTTGAATGTCAGCCTGTGATGAGGAGTCCCACACCTTAGATGCGCTTATTTCTCTTACTGTAAAGGCCCTTGAGACAGGGAGCTTGGACACCTGTCCTGGTGTGTTTCTGACTGATGAAGGCAGCCTTTATTTGCCATAAATACCATTAATGAAGAAGCTTTGACAGGGCTCCCCAACACTTCTGGCCCAAAAACTTGGTATAGTGACACTCCTGTTTGCTGTGGTGCTGCACTTCATATCTTCTTGCATTACTGATGGTCAAATTAATGTCTTAGAGGTCTAAAAACACTAATTTTCTAATTAATGCAGGAAAGCCTCATTAATAATATAGTTAAAATAGCTTCCTGGTATCTACCTCTCTTCCTTGACATGAAAGCCGTGCTGCACTTCAGGGATGGGTTCTGAGTGCTGCCTGACACATATTGAGCTTTTCTTTTACCACCTAGGGATCACTGTTGCTTTTCTTTTATTTAGGATAACGGAGAAGTAAAATGAATTTGCCATAATATAGGGCATTAATTTCAAGAGAAGATGTCACAAAAAAGGAATTAAATTTCCTTAGAGATGGAAGAGAAGGTGGATTTTTGTGAGTAAGGGAGCTATGCATAATTAAAAGACCTCTAGGAAGAATCAGGTCTTCGTGTGTTTTCCCAAAATCTCAGAAGAACTGTAAAAAACAACAACTACTATAGCACAGTGAGAGAGAAGTTATAGCAAAAGTGATATTGGAAGTCCAAGAGGGCTGCAAAGACCAAACACTATCTAAGATTCACTGAAAGCTATGGTTCATGTCAAGTTTGAATTTTTTGGGTGCTCATGCCTGTTGTTTTTTCCAAACATCAACATTTTGTAGGAATACATAAGAAGTTGCTAGTATGTTGAGCCTGAAAGAAAAATTCATGGATTTACAATCCCAGGGAAGAGGTCCTGAAAGAGAGTTCATGGCGGGAGGGGGGTGGGGGGGGGGAAGACAAAAGATAGAGGTCCAAGCTGATAATAAATCTCATTTGTAGACATATGTTTTGCTTTGACAGTAGCACTCCCGGCTTTTCCAGGATCTGGATTTTTCTCTGTATCAGAGGATGAGTACTGAACATGCTCTACCTCCCAAGGTGCATATCCCTCTCTGGCTTCTTACACTGTCCAGTTTGTATCAAACCTTTGCCCAGTTCTCATTGTGGAAAAAAACATGGCTTTTAATTAACGCTTATATTTTATAATACTATCTTTATCTGAAAACAGAACTGATAAAATAAGAAAATCTGTTTGCAAACATTACTATATCATCTACTCTGTACACTCAATTATGAAAATTAGAGACTACCTTCAAAAATAGACCTTTAAAAAAAAATAGAAATTCTTATTATTTGCCTTTTGATCTTTGCCCCTAAAAAAGCTCTCCAATAAATCTTTTCAAGATTTGTTTCACAATCAAAAGAGCCAAAAGCATACATTTCAATGAAACAGAAAGAAGGCAACAATTTCTTTGTAACTACATGACTCCAAGAGAGGGGGACTAGAAAAAGAATAATAAAAAAGTACAGATTTCTGAGCTGAGACTAGGGAGCTTCAAAGGTCAATTAATCCATTCCCTTGCCTCAATACAGGAGCTAATGGGAGGAGATAAAATCATACAGCTCTTTGCATGATCCTGCCATATCTGCAACTGGAAAGACTTTTCTATTGACCAATGTCTGTCTTTAAAAACTAGTTCTACATGACAGAAGTTTTGGAAATAGAAACCTAATATGCTCATCCACTGAAAAAGAGAAACCAGAAAGTGAATTCTTCAGTTTTCATTGCTAATTATTGCAATTTTTGAAAGTTGCAGTGACAGAAGTGTTACTTGTGGCCCTCAGAAAATTATAAAAATCTGCAATGCTTTCCCATGCTCAGATTTAGATGTTTAATCTTGGCACTCTGAATTGCCACTGACACTCCTTTTGAGCTGATCATCTCAGGAACTTCTTGCATCTCATCTGCATGTAACAAACAAACCCCTAGAAAAGAACAGTTCTTTATCTGTGTTTGCCTGCATTCGCGCTTCATTTTTAAAGCTTTCTTAAAGAAATTGGTTTGATCCAAGAGAGAACTGAAAATACAGAGAGGTACATCTCTTGCCCAGGTTTGCCTGCTTGTTTACAAAAATCAGCATTTTCAGCTACGATGCTATTTTTGCTTTGTATAAACTTAGCTCCAGGACACTCCCTGAATTGTTAAACAGTGAGGCAAAATAATTTTTCTTATTATTTGTATCCAGTTCAAAATTAGAAAACAAAACTGGCATTAGAGAACAAAATTGGTTACAGTTGGAATATGATCACTCCACGCTAACAACTGCACTGTATATCTGACAGAAAGACATTTTAAGGCACAAAGAAAGCTCTTTAGTAAATACATAGAGACAAAAACCATAGAGACAATGGAAATAATTATCCTATTTAAAAATTCAGTCTAAAATCTCAAGCGAAGTTTAGCTAAAACTCTATTTGTCACTTGAGGATGGCTGAGTTGCCAAAGAAATGTGAATGGAAGGGAATAATCTATAGTGCAAGCAGACCCAATTGAAGGATGTCACAACAAATAGTACTAAAAGCCAAGGAAGCTGAAACAGTGACAGAAATGGGGTGTAGGAGTATCAGTCACATTAACCCACATGCACCATGATCAGTCAATACCATCATCAATGGCCTTCCTATTTAAACTTTTAATATTGTTTTTGCATATGACAAGTTATTTGCAATGACTTTAATATATTTGAGAACTTGGAAAAACAGATGCTAGATGAAGTACAAGCATGAATTAATTGTATTAATAACTGCAAAACTTCAAATATCACAGAGCAATCACTTTATTTTACATCTTCTTTATAATCTACGGTGGATCTTTTATTTGACTTTCAAAATTAAAGCTTTCTAGTATATTTAAGCCATTTTTCATATTTTCTCTTGATTTCCAATGAGACTGATTTTTTTTAAATGAAAGCTGATATTCTTACACAATGATATGCCTTCAGGAGCTGTGGCTCTGATGAAAAGCACTACTTAGAACAACTTACCAATCCATGAGAATAGCTCGTTACACTGGCTAATAACTAGGAACACTATCTGTCTCACTGAGTAACTTCGAACACAAGTATTTTTAAGCTCTAAAGGATGGTTTTAAAACCTAAATAAAAGTTACAGTGACAGAAGTCAGTTTAATACATAAAATTTAATAAAGGAAATAGGAAAAATAGTAAAGATACGAGGCAAACAGCCATAGTGCTTTACTCACTCTTGAGCTTTACGTGCAGGAGTATTTGCCACTGCTCCTGTGAGGACCATCCATTCACTGTATGTATGTGCACCAATCCACTTCCCTTCTCCCAGCACAGTGCAGAATCCCTCTGGGAAGCACCATGTTAATTCAAATGCCACTTATCAGATCAAGCTGCAGCAAACAGACTCATTTCTGGAGCTGGAACAAACAGGCTGAAGGGCAGAAGGAACGAAGGTGCTCAGGGTGGAGCTTATATGCAGAAGAGATTTGGTAGAAAACCCAATTTCCAATAAAGAAATGACTTTATGAAAAATATGTTCTCACGTTTACTCCTCAGAGGCACCGCGCTGGAGCCTAGTGGGAGCCCATCAAATGGGTTTGGGGAACCTCTTAAATGAGTCTCAGTTCTCTTCTGAAGAGAAGCCTCTTCACTTGTCAGACCTCAATTTTCCAGGGATTCACCTGGAGATCCTCTGTTCCTTCATGCATGTTAAATAATGAATCCCCCTACTCATCTTTTGACATTGTTGCATAGATTTATGGCTACCTTTTACCAGTTGAGTATCCAGAGTGTCTAAGAGCCTGTGTGAGAGTCACAGCATGAGCTAGAGGCACCAGGAGGGAGCATCCTGGTGCTGCAGCAATGCCAACACTTAGCACAAGCCATAGGAAGAGTCACAACTGGGTTTATCAGACTGAACGATGAACTCAAGCACAACCTCATCCAACCAAACTGACATAACCCAGCCTCTTAAACATATGGAGAAAATTATTTTAGATCAATAGTAGAATAAATAAAATAAACTCATACCCAGGAACACGCAGTTCCAACTCGATTTTGCACAGCCCTTCCTCCAACACCCAGGCAAACAAAATGTCAGAAAATTTGGTTTCATATCACCAAAAACTGTTAGGTCTTTTACTCTGTTTTTTTGAGCTAACCAGAGATGGAATGAGTTTTCCAAATCCTTCACTCAGAGACAGAGCAGATTTATAATCTCCATGAATCCCTCTGCCCCACAGATACATCATGGCCACCCAAAGATTCTGCTTTGCCTGCCGTGTCTGCAGTTGTCTGCAATCATTCCATTCTTTGCTGTCTGAAGTTACATGTTGTGATAGAATATCTGAGCAAGAGACTAAATCCTTCTGGTACTTCCTTTTGTAAGTTTAATTATCATAACAGAATTGATTTGGGGGGCATGTTTGCCCAAGAAACTCAGCAGATAAAAACAGCATAGCCAGATTACAAGCAGTTTATTCAAAAGCTCCAGTTTTGGTGATTTTTTTATTACTTATCCAATCAATGCAATGAGATGAGGTCTAACAGTCTTCACATAAATGAGTGCTCAATATAAAAAAGCCTAAATTAAAAGGAAAATGTAGCTAAGGACTACTGGGGGAAAACACTCAACCAACCACAAGTTCTGTTTGTATCTCTCCCTTTATATCCATTCATGCAACATCCAGAAGCAACAGGTATCTCTAACACACTCGCACAGTAGCAGCTGGGCTGTGTCTGAAACACAGCCCAGCCCCAGAATTTGTTTGGGTTTTGAGCTTAACTTTCTGCTTTACTAATTTCTAATTTAATAAAAAAGTGCAGACTGCCCAGCCCGGTATCAATCATCACCACAACCCCTTCACGCACCCCCCGCCCCCCTCCCCCATCTATTTTGTAAAGCTCCATTTAATGTATTTTTTTAGAGCTGTGTAGCTCAGTGTAGTGGTTTCAAGGACTTCTCCAGGGAAGCAGCCAGCCAGGTTCTGTGACACTGGTCCTGGGTGGCAGGCAGCACAGACATGCACCAGGGTGGGAAACATTGAACTTCATCCTCAGCAAGTATCAAAAGGCGACTTCATTAAAGCCAAAGATTTTTTGCAGTGAGGTAACAGCTTATAGTGTATTGCAAAGAGATATGAGAAAGGGCAGATTTTTCTTATCTTTTGTTATTGGAATTGACCCTCAGGGTCCTTAGGCCTTGGTGAGAGCTTAAGCAAGCTTAGATCAAGGAAGGATTTTGAAATTGAATTTATTCAGATTAGCAAAACCTTCCATGAGAGGATTTACTCTCAACAAGCTGTTGCCAACTCGGAGCTTAGAAAGCCCGCACATTTTACTGATTTACAATCAACTTCTTTTTTTTAAAACCCAAGGCTGGCCTCATTAAAATGTTTGCCATCAACATTCACACAGTATCAAAGATTCCCTGCCAAATGTTTATTTATAGGTACTTTCCTTGCTTGTTCGGATAATTTTCATTCAAATGACATTTCAGGGTTTTAGGAAAAAGATATTGCAAATAATGATATAGGGGGAAGTGTGAGAGAAGGAATGCAGTAATGAAAAAGTGCCCTATTGAAATGAATGCCACTTATCAGTCACTACTTCATTTCACAATAAAAACATACCTAGGTTGCATATAAAAAATTTCACTCTTGCACTTCACGTATTGATTTCCATGTTTTTAGCTCTAAAAAAGTGAATTATACGTTCCCATTTCTGTCCTGCAGCCCCGTGACGCACACAGACCTCTTATTCCCAGTTGTTTTATTTCAGCAGGAAGAAGTCTTACGAGCTCCAAGAGAAATCCAAGCCGTGTTCAAATCCCTCAGCATTTCGCCATCCACTTCACAGGGTCAGGATTTTAGCTCACAGCTCCCAAACCAAATTTGCATGGTTGGAATTCATTATATGCTGCACTGGGAACTCTCTCCCTGCCTTCAGGCAGAGGAAGAAGGTGCAGCAGGGAGTGACTTGCTCAGGGATGGCTTTTCCAACTCAGGTGCCACACCACCAGCATGTTCTGAAGAAAGGTAATTTTGGCAGAGAAGAGGTTTGTGTCTGTGCCTGATGTGTCAGTGGTGTGTCAGAGACCTGCCCCAGGGCTGGAAACCCCACAGGTGCTTTGTACAAATTCGTACCTTGCCCAGCCTGGGGGGAACGTGAAGGACACCACAGCTGCCACCAGGAGGAAAGCGTGTGGTGGAAACCTCCCCACCTCTGGGGAGGGGCTGAGGATACAAATGCAGGAAGTCACCTGTTGGGTTTGGCACTATTTTAGTGCCTCAGACAATAATTGAACTGCAACAATCTGCCTCAGCCAATTTCTGTTCAATGCAGTCTAAATAATACTTATTTTCTTAATTAAAGGGTAAAAGGCAGAGCAATACTAAACTGTTTGTTGCAGCTCCTCAGTCCTGTGACTTCTTTCTTGGTTGAACCCTAGAAATATATTTTGCATTTCAATTCTAGTTGTGAAAATCTATCAGGGAAAAACTAAAAATGTATTAATACTCAGATTGTGTATTAATATAAGGTGAAATGGTGCAAGGAGTCAAACACTGCAGCACTTGCTAACAGTTCTTACACCGAGTCAATGCAGGAACTATTTTACACAGTTTTAATTTCCTCAGCACATTCCAATTTCTTTGCATGTATCAGTGCTTATTTTATTTCACCAGCTAAACCTGTTTTCCTCAACTCGGAGCATTATGGTTTTTAGGTTAAAAAGGAAAAATAAACTCCAAGTATGTACCTTTCTTCATGTAGAATATTTTGCATAGTATTTATCCCAAATAATATCTGTTTTGAGAAATAAACAAGCATAATTTTATAAAGCCTCCTCAGAAAAACATTCCAATTTCAATCCGTAAAATGTTTTCATACCTTTAAAGTGTTTTGGTTTCTTTTTTTAACCTAAATAATGTGAGAAAAATGTATTTAACAAGGAACATTTCTATATAAACAAAGCTCAAAACTTGCAGAAAATTTTGTAACTACTCGATTTTATTTAATAATCCATTGTTTTCATGTATTTCTGATTCTGATTGAATTTTGTTCCTTTGAAATGAAAGAATTAACTGTTACGTTCTATCAAATAAAGACCCAGAAAGCATTTTTTTTTTAAATGGAAGCTGTTACAAGAAGCTACTACAAAGGACTGAGAAGTCAAATCTCACATACAGCACCCTTAAAGCTGGACTGGTAAAGGCACCTATGAACTACAACAATTAATGAGGTCTCAGCCTTTGCACCTCTGGTGTCTGTAACACTCCTGTTGCCAAAGAACTTTCTTCTTTTGATTGAAAAGCAAGTAAATGTTCAGTAAAAAATGCATATAAGTTTTCTTTGCCTTACTGAATAAACTGTAACTTTTAAAATTAACAAAATTGAATTTTTCCTGCAGACAAATGCGATTCTCTTTTTAAGAGTATATATATATATTTTGCACTAACATCAATTTCTGAAAATTCATCTTCCCTGTTGCATGGTGTGTGCTGAGAATTTGCTTAAGGTACATGGGATTCCCCTTTGCCCTCTGCCAAACTGTGCACATGCATATGTTATGGGAGCCAGGTTTGGTAACTCTTGCAAATTCTAATTTTGTAAACTTGCCTAACCCTAAGCCCATTGTGCGTGGCATTCGGCCCGTTTCTCGTCAGAAAGATTACTGTTGTATGTATGCTATCTTAAATGGTCTTTTTGTGACCTTGCTCTGTGCCCTGAAACAAATGAAGCAGGTTTTTGGTGAAGGTTTTTGGGTTGTTTTTTTCCTCCTGATGGGCGTACTGGGAGTGGGGGGGAGGAAAAAAAAAATCATCATTACACATGCGGTGCACCAAGGCACACAGACTTCCTTGTGACCGTATTTAAAGAAGCGGGCACAAAGAAATAGTCATTGCAGCTACAATAGGGGAGATCTAGTATGCATTTCCAAGGAATCACATTTTGGGGAGAATTACAGAATAATTACACATATGCTTAGATCATGAGCATTCAATGAAGCGGACAATATTTTGAGGATTTAAGATGTTGGTGTTGTGGTCGTCTCTAAGAAACCAGGATAATTCAGACATTCAAATGCAAAAATGCACCATTTGGAGAGTGTAATGCGGTCTGTTCTGGTCAGTGTTACAAATTCGGAAAGGATTCCCCGGCTGCAGACATTAGCCACTTAATACTTAAATCTGTTTCCAAATGTAAAGCATACAACAAAAGTCTTTTGCATTAATGAAATGGATCCTAACACCAGTGTAGTGACACATTTCATTAACGTGTCACATTACAGATGTAAAATATAATTACAACTGATATGCCTGTCCTACAGCTTGATAAAACCCATGGATGAAATATTGTGTAAGTAATTATGCAATAAACCTCCATCTTGGTCCCGTCATTTTCTGGCTGTAGACTGAGCTAATTTCATGCCAACAGACTAAATTTCTCAGCCTTGCAGCTACCCTTCGGGGTGGCTCAACCACATCGATTTGATTTCTGCTGGTACAACAAAAATATCAGGCCATGATAATTGTCAACCACTAATTAATTGTTAGAAAGTGCCAGCAGATGAGTGCAGATATATTTTGGGTTTCCCTACCAGCATCACAGCATAAACCATTGCCACTAGGACTGGCTGTGCTTTTAAATACAGAGAGATGCTACGACACAGAAGTTTAAAAAACTTCACGTTGTTTATCTTGTATTTCATAAAAGCAGAGCCACTGAGACACTGAGCGCAGCAGAGAATCAGCGTCTATTTCTTTTGATCTACTTTCTTCAAGTATATTTCAATACTCTTTAAAACACAGGGCAGGTTTTGCTTCTCTGCATCTGGTCTCATTATAACTGAGAGCAGAAGAACAGCATAATCAGTATGCAAACGAGTATTATAGCATCACTGATGCGACCCAGGGCGTTCTACAGTCATCAAAGGAAGAATAAATGTATTACTATTATTATTGTAGTTATTGTTATCGTTACTGTTATTATTATATCTAAAATATGCTACAGCCTTTACAAATCAGTAAAACGATGGCTGTGGTCTGAAATCCTCTCCTCGGATGAGCACGCTGCAGAATTTATGGGGCTGCTTGTGTGGTGAGAGCCTGCTTTGAAAATTATGAAGTCTGAGACACAATATGTAATAGCTGATTCTGCAAACATTTACTTCTGGTAAGTCTTGATATGGTGCTAGTTTATGGCAAGAACAGCTTTTAGACTGGAGCACAGGAGGGCTGGAAATCCAAGGGGTGATTTTCCACAGGGAGCATCCCATCCTGGCATTACCGTCACAGAGGCAGCACAGTCAGGCTCAGCGTTTGAAGGCTGATCCATCACAAAATGCAGCCTAAGCAGAACAGTTACACCCCTTCAGAGCCTCTGTCCAGGCAATACAATGAATCTGAGACAATTCCTCTAGTTCTTCTCCCAAATCACACCACCAACATAAAATAATAAGGTCTTTTCCAAGAAATTAGGACAGATTTCCCTTCATTTATATTGTGGTTCAATTAGCCTCTCTGATTCCCTTTGACTGTGGGCTTTAGCACTTCTCTTGGTGCATTAGCATTGAGGTTTACAATTTTTACTTCAAATTAATCTAATTAAAGTCATGAAAGCAAATTAAATAAAACTCATTAAAAGTACTAAAAAATAATCCACAGAACTCTCTTACAAGTCACAGGATTTTAGGACCTGAAGAACCTGCTAAAAATCTCCTATTTGGATCATTCTAGGCTTGAGGGGTTTTAATACTTTTCAGTGGACTTTTTCTATCTTTATGTTTCTTGGGAAAAGAAATTAATAGACCTCACAAAACTATTAAAAAAAAGACAACAAAGAACAAAACACACAAAACAACCAAAAAGAGAACCCGAAACCCACACAACTTTATGTTTCTCAGACACTGCTGATGTAATTCTGCCTATCAGGAGATAAAGTCACTTTGTAGCAGTGAACCATCTTCTTTGAGACTTTGAAGTTTTTATGAAATGCAGGCAATATGTGTACATGAAGCACACAAAAAGAAAGGAAAAGGTGGCAAAGCTGATAATCAAAAACAGGTCTCTACTGTGTGCAAGTGTGTGGAATTGTCAACTTGTAAAGTCTATTTAAAATCCTGTTCTTGTTTTAAACTGCTGAAAGTAAGCAATAATTATAACCAGGAATAATAGAATAATAATAATTTAAAAAATCAGCACCCTGTGGACCATCAGGCTCATATGAGCTGTGAAATTCAAGTGAAGGTCACAAAATACAAGTGTGCGAATAATATACATAAAGGTAAGCAATTCACTTGATGTTTTAGCTGCAGAAAATTGTAAATGCCCTTGAAAAAATAAACAATTATCTTTCTATAATAGAACATACAGAAAAACATGGTCTAGTATACATCCAGTCCTTCCTACAAAAAGATGAAATAAATAGAAAGGAATATACTAAATAAAATTAGAAAAAAGTGAACTTCATAATTAAAAGAAGTTGATAAACATACAGTTACATCTGTAGCATTCTATTACATAAGGATATAAACCAGGCAGAATTCACTTGACATAAATATTTGGATTGAAAAAGCTTCTGCTTTGAACATGGGAAGTAGAACAGACATCTTCACTAGTAAAGAGCAACTTGCCCATGCTGAGATTCCCCACTGATCAGATTGTGCCAAAGATTCAACTGATACACCATCCTAATGGATGGGCTCATTTTCACTCAAAAATGTTCATTTTCCTCTCTGAAATGTAAAACCTGTGGACTTTTCTCAATGTATATGTCTTTAGTTTGGTTATATTTTGCTGGCAGCACCCCTTCACACGCATGTTGATTTAGAATATGACTGTGTTGCTTAAGTCTCTTTATGTTTCCACTTGTACAGCAGCTCAGAGTATTTATTAACCATAAGTCACAAAAGAATAATGAGCTAACTACTTTAAAAAGAGTATTTTTATATCCTTGTAGTCAAGTCACACTTAAATCCACCATAATCTGATTGCATACTTTTTATGTACTTTGCTACATTACAGTGACTTTCAAGCAGTACTGTGCATACTTCCATAGATGTTACCAGAGCTGAGAAAGACCAATAAAAATCTTAATTACTGGGACCCTAAATAGTCTGGGGAGACATAAGGCAGGATTTTTAAACTATGTCTTATCAATTCAAGCTGCCCTGTTTTAGCAATGACTGAACAAACTTTTAACCTCCTTCCTCTTTGTGGAGTCACATCTCAGCCATTATCATTCCAGCTCCAAATCCAGCATGGGGTGAATCCCTGCCTTGCTGCTCTCACAAGTGGAAGTGATGAGCAAGAGAAAGGTGATGGGCAGCAAGGGAAAGGTGGAGGGTCATCCTCCATTTCCACCATACAGTGCCTGGAGCTCTTTATGCCAGCACATTCCATTCCCAAAGGCCAAAACCATTCCCAAGCAGCCAGTAGTCCTTTAATCATACCAAATGCGGTAGATAACAAACAGTCATGGCTTTATAGCAAACATTTACAAACTACTCCTAGAAATGTTCCCACCTGTTGATCCTAGGTATCTTCCTTTGCCCACACTAAATCCAACAAGAAGCAATTCCAAGCAAATGCACAAGGCAGGGCTAAATCTGGTCATACCAGCCTGAATGGAAATAGCAGTCACTTATTCTGAAGGGATGGTATTAAATCCTTCCTGTGGTAACTTCAGACTTTGAAGCAAAAGCTCCACAAGTAGTGGAGATCTGTACAATCATCTGTAAAACCTCACTCTTCCTATTGTCCCTAATAATATTTTGGTGACATTATCCTTACTATAGCACAAGAGTAGCTGTCTGAGCAGTTTATGTTTTCCATTAGCATTTTTTTGCACTGTGCTGAAAGATTATGGAAAGGGAAGAAACAGGACATCAATCAAGGCTCTGCTGTCAGACGAGAAATGAATATGGGAGTCTGATTTAATTTCATTTTCACGGAGAGTAAAACTGCTATGCAGTATTGTAGCTCAAGTCTTCCCATAGGAGATATTTGTTAGGTCCTGCAAAGCTTTCGCTTACTCTAGCTTTATGTTTTAGGAACTGATGACCCGAGTGAAGTTGCTCCTGATGCACACCAGCATAGCAGCATAGGCAGCCAAATCCAATCCTTCCAGTCTCAACTGGAACTGCTCCGTGGGAAGAAATACACAGCTATCTACCAGCAAAGAGAGCAGTGGTCTCAGTCTCACACTTGCTGGGTCTATATTGTTGCCTTGGAAAAGCCAGATCCATTTCTTTCTCTTACTCAGACCACCCTTTTGATTAACAGCTAAAAGAATTTCCCTATTCAATCATGAACTGATTAATTAAACAAAACTTCAACTAGAAATGCCCAACATCCTCATAGTTAGCAAACAAGAAGTGTAACACATTCTAAAAAGGATTTATTGAGGTCTTAATTCGTCTTGGCCGTTCGTTGACACAAAAGTGTCTGGTGGCTTGGGAAAGCATATTTGTATTATCGCATCCCCACTGGCAAACAAGACTCTATAGGCTCTACTGTGGCTTCCACATTCTCCATAAAAACAGACAGGAAAGCTGTCCCAGCCTGGCTCCATTTACTCTGTGTGTCAGCCTGTCAGGATATATATTTCACCAAGTACAAAAGCAATGTCATGTACTCCCTTCACAGAGTCATAGGGAAGTGCAAGGGCAGCTCTGACAGAATCAGCATCACCTCTGTGTCACAGATCAGCAAAGAAGAAAACATGTAACTTCAGTTACAAGAAGTCTGAAGTTTTCTAAGGTCACTCAGAAACATTCTGTTAATTATTATGGGTTCAGGTAATGGCCAGATCTGCCTGGCACATGAAATCAACATTGTAAAGCAAAAAATCCAAACCCACCTGCCTTTTTGTTAAGATGCTGTTTGCAGATGGTGTCTGTAATGTACTGGAAAAATCTGTAACAAATAGAAATATTTGGAGTTACATCTCTGCCTAGCACTAACCAACACAGTCCCATGTTTATTCAAATTGCCTGAAGGTAGAATCATGGAATGGTTTGGGTTCGAGGGGACATTTAAAGATCCTCTAGTCCAACCTCCAAGATGAACAAGATCTAGCCTTGCAATTATGTGCCTTCCAAATACCCAAAGCCTTAAACATTGCATTCAAGTTTAATCCCAAACTCTGAAATCTAATAAGCCACCACTCAGATGCAAACTAGCAAATGGTTAAAGCAGAAAAAACCTGTATGACTTCCAGTTAGTTCTAAACCTGTACTGATGACCAACCCAAAACATACAATACAAATTTCTCCACGACACCATCTTGCTGCGGAACAAAGGACGCTGCAGCGCTCCACGATTTGGCTGGCTTTTCATGCTCTCCCTATTCTTCTAGGGAAATCTTAAGCCATGAAATTTCTTTTTTGTTAACGCAAAGACATGGTAATGTCAAGCATTCATGACCATAAGCATGGAAAATTGATGAAATTACAGTGTGTTCAGGAAAATAATGCGGTGATGACAGAAAGAATCTCTGCTTGTATCTGAGTCCTGGTGGCAGCTTTTTGAACAGGTGAACATTTTTTTCCTCCCTCTGTGCAAAACATCTCCTTGCATGAATACATCAAATAGATGCCCAGGGAGAAAGGTCAGAGGGAAATAGTCACACAAATAATTAAGATATGAAGAGAGAGTGTATTAAGTTCATTAATGCTTTCCACTGTCTTACTCAGTTGAGGTGCACCTTTTAACTTGACACAAGAGAGTGTCTGCAAGGCTCTGTAAAAATGGAAAACAGTGGAGCTGGCTTCTTGCTGCCTCAAAACCTAGAAAAGCAGTGTGGATAACAGGGTAGCCCTGGTCCAGAGCTTCCCACAACCTAGCAAGGGCCATCTGCAATCTTCACAACCCACGTTCCCCATCTTCTGGGCATTCCTGGTTTGGTCCTGGGGCTACAGTGGGATCTTCACACACCTTGCTCCCACACGGCCATGTGAATAAATAAATTAATGAATATGAAAGGCCCAACAGTCATATATGGGGCACTCTGGGCAGTTCTTGAAAGAATCAAGAATTGGTTGGAACATTAATTGCATTAAGAATTTCATCAGTAACATTAAAGGCTAAAATTAAAACTGGGAGACTAGGAAAAGAAATGAGTTAAATGAAACAAGAAGGCAAACTGGAGAGAATGAGTACAGGTGAACACCCTACTGTAAGAGCCTGCCAGGATCCCCTCAGACTGGGGAGAGAGAGCACTTGGCTATGTCTCAGTCCAGCTCTCCTATCAATGGGAGTTCTTCCCCACAAAGAGTGTTCCCCTAATTTGTGTGTCAGTGTGCTCTGCCTGGGGGCAGACTTCTCTGCTAAAGAGCAAAGCTCATAAGCCCTGTCCCCTTCTGAGAAGCACCTAGATTTCATCATAGACCAGCAATCTGGAGAACTTGGTCATAAATAGGAGTACTTCCCCCTCAAGGATGGTATTGCTTTGCTGGAAAGATATCCATCACTGTAACTTCAGACACTTACACAGACAGGATCTCCTCCTTTAAGGGTACCTCAGAAAAATCTGTTCTCTCCTGTTTTCTTTCCTAAATTATTCTTTCCGCTAAGGGCACAGTCTGATTTTAAAGGAATGGTTGCAAAGAATCACAATGATCATGCTGAAAGGGTAAAATCACTCCAACACTAACACAGTTTCTCCTAACTCAAATTTAGCAGGGCAGGAAATACTTCCAGTAATTTCTTTGAAATCCTAGTAATAATTTGTAGTTTCTTACAATTTTTCAGTCTTACATGAATTTCTAGATTCCAGATTTTCTACAAAGGTATCTTTTGCCCAGGCAGACAGAACACACTCATCTCTATGTGTCTTACCTGTGCAGTAGGTGCACGAGTATTCAGGGAAGGAGTCACACAGCAACAGACTCTTTCCCATGGCCTGGGTAGCTCAGCTGCAGCTACTGAAAACACAATCCGAGGCAAACCTGCCACCATTTGCCTCCTCTTCGGGGTTCAAACACAAGACTTTATGTCACTGAAGCTCAAGCCCATATTCATTAAGGGGAAAATAAATGCATATCTAAATTCCCCTGATGTTCAGATGCTGCAGGCTGAAGTTCGCTTCTCGTTCAATCTCTGGGCAGGGACCCTGCAACAAAAGCTGCAGTTTCCTGGCCCAGTTTTCATCTGCTGTCCAGAACCAGCCACCCGAGTCTGATGCATTCCAAGGTTTCCTCGCTGGGGATATTTTCCTGACTTCTTAGCCAAGCCAACATAGGGCTGATCTTCAGGCAGTTGCCATCATACTACTACTCTTTTAAACTCATGAAACTTTCTTGTTCTCTTTTTAGTTGAAGTCACCTCTTAATGGTTTTCGGCACAGGTCTGAGAACCAGGGCTGCTTTCTTAAAATCTGAAATTCATATATATTCAGAAGGCTCCAGAAGCGTATGTGCTTCACATCTAAAGGTCTGCCATAAACTGAGGAGAAGCACCACCACTCCCAAATCTTACACAAACTCTGCACTTGGACAAAGTAAGAGTGAAACTTTGCCATGTAACACAGTGGTGTGTTACCTCCCTTAGGCTTTAAGTAGCTCCCCGAAGCACAAGGCAAATGCCAAACAGGGGCCCTGTCCTACCCTCCCAGCACACAGCTTGAGCTAAAGACAAGACAAGCTTCACAAATGCTGCAGGAATTGCCAGTTATGTTTTACGTCACCCGTTTCTTCCTTAGCGTCGCTCTTTGTTGTGCTCATGCTCATGTTGCCCTCTCGTGGCTGCTCTGACGAAGGAGCGGGCCTACCTCAACCCACTTGGGACTGAACTGTGATTATAGATGTATTTTTGGAAGTTTAAGACCAACTTTTTATCCCTAAGTGTGATACATTTTAGCAAGAATTTTTTTATTCTGTTAATTCTACCAACATCCTCACATATTTCATAGAACCGTAGAAGGCTCTATGCGGTTGGAAAGGACCTTAAAGATCACGCAGCTCCACCTCCCCTGCCATGGGCAGGGACACCTTCCACCAAACCAGGCTGCCCAGAGCTCCATCCAGCCTGACTCTGGACACTTCCAGGCATGGGTCATTCACAGCTGCTCTGGGCAACGTGTACCAGGACCTCACCACCCTCACAGGGAAGAATTTATTCTGAATATCTAATCTAAATTTCCCCACTTTCACCCTTAAGCCATTCCCCCCTATCCTGTCACTCTATGTCCTCGTCCAAAGCCCCTCTCCCTCTTCCCATCCCAGCCCTCATCTGCCTCCCCACACACCCACGTGCACAGCACCATCACCCTGACATTACACAGCACTTTAAGCACGTTTGTACAGATTTTGCTGGTTTGTTCCACTGCTGTATCCCAGCAGGAAAATTCAAAGGCTTCTCTCACTGACACCAGCGAGTTTCCTTTGATCAAGCACAAGCAAGCGAAGGCCCAGAAGTTCTCAGCTGAAGTTCCTCTTTGCTGTACAAGTGAAGCCATGGAAAGTACAGCCAGACCAGAGACCCTTCAGAAGTAAGAACTGATCTGTAAGGGCACCACCAGCAAACAGCATCTAGGGGCCTCAGGATTTTTTGTCAGGCAGTGACTGCCACTCTCCCTTATCCCAAAAGCTATTCAAGCTCTCGAAGCCCTATGGCTTCCTCTAATGCCCACTGATTTCACCCGCAATTAGCTGGCTTACCAAATACTCTGGAGATGAGCCTTAATCTCCTGGTGGGTCAGTGATTAAGGTAGAAAGTGTGAATAAGCCCCTATAATCAGAAAGTGTTGTGACAAAGGACACTTAATATACATGAGGCATAGATACTGTATGCAAAATAAACTTTGTTTCAGCAACAAAAAGAGCATCAGGATGTAGTGCTCAGGGGAAAAAAGAAAAGCAGTTTAATTTCTGAGAGGTTTTAGTTCTTACTAAAAGCTGTTTAAGTTAATTCAGGAAGATTGGTAATTGCTATAGGCGGACAGAGTGCCAGAAGAAGGAAGATCCAAAAAAATACAAAATTGTCAGAACTGGGCAAAACCCACTGTCCATCAGTTTTGTGCCCTGAGAATACATTGAAATTATTTTTCCCAAACTGTTTCTAGAGCAGATGCTGTTGCATTTCTCTCTGTAAACACATAGAAAGAAAATTAAATAAATAGTGTTTACAAATAAGCACAAACCTCCTGTGCTGTGTGACACTGCCCAAGAAATAAAATACACATAGAAAACAGGTATGAAAGCACATTAATTTATATCTCCATGAAAACTAGTAACACAGAGAACCTTCATGTAGTTGCTAAAGCAATATTAAAGCTTCCACTGCTAAAGCCACTAAGTAGACATTGTTTACAATTGGATTCCACCACTACTTAAACGACTCAGAAAGTTAACTTGAAAAGTTTCCACTTCAAAATTCCCTTTTAAATATTTCTCCCTGTAAGGCTTGACATTTCTTAGAGCTCTCACTTCTGCAAATGCAGGACAACACAAATGCAGGACAACACAGAGCAGATGCCTGTGGGACAGTAAATGGAGTAAAGTCTCTTTGGCCTAGAAGGATGGAAGAGGAATTTAAAAATGTCTCAATTCTTCCCAGTTTGTTTCAGAGCAGCTGACAAATTTTTGTGGGGGGAAAATTAATCTTGTTAATTGGCAAGGCATGACATATTCAAATGTTCAGAGTCATGTCCATGGCTTTATCCAAACTCACTGGGAGATAAAAGCGAACTTATAACCACTCCCAAGCTTTCCTTTTTGATACTGGGCTGTTATTCTATGAACCAGTAGATGTTTTTCTTCATTAATTACAAATTAAAACTTGAATTAAATCTACACTGAGAGTGACAAGCTGGAGGAGGAGCATATTACAGAACCAAGGGCTACCACCAGAAAGCAAGCACCCATAAATATGGAGTGCCTTGGTGAGCTTTTGGGTTGGTGCAGGGTGGTAACTCTACCCCAATAAATCATTCCAAGTAGAAATATGGTCTTTCCACTTTTCTTAAGCATGAGAAGAAAATTGGTGAGTTTAGAGTGAGCATGTGGTTGCCTTTAATATTTCATAGCATTGTCATCATCATTAGGGTAGCATTATTTTCTCCACACCTGCCAAAACATAAAATTTTATCTCAATCTGAAGCAGTCAGTGGTGGATGAAACACTGAAGTGTTCATAAAATACATAGGGCAGCTCTCAAACAATGTGTTTCATTAATAGGCAGTGGAAGTGGGGTTTTGTTTCAGAAGCCAAATCCTCCCCCACAAGAGGAAACATTCCTTTCTTACATGTTCTGGCAAAACTTACTGTGCAGAACACTGCTGAGAAACTGGGCAGAGTCTGTAGATTCATGAGGGCTGGGAACCACCTTGAGCTTTTTTGTCCCTCTCTCTGCATTGTCTGTGGTTGACAGAACTTTGCAGCACTCGCTTTCATTCTGATTTAAAGCTGTCCTCAAAATTTAAAATCTGTTATGAGCAAACTTCTGCAGCGCTTCAGCTGAACTATAGCAGAAACAATTTGTCACAGCAACAGCTGGAACAAGATGTGCCAGCAAGACAAATGTCTTGTTCATGCACACTGCAATGCTGATCGGGACTAGAGGGAAAAAAAAATCAGTCCATATCCAGTGTGTTTTAGGCAAGAAGAAACAGTAGTCATTTTATTTCAGTAAAGATGGATAAACGTCTGTATCTTATCAGATTTCTTAAAATAATCCCTGGCTAAGTAGAGCAGAAAGCTCCTGAGCCAAGGCAAGTCCATTCATTCATGTTCTCAAGACCATTAAATAATAATCAGGCAGATGTTATCCAAAGATCCAATAATCTCCATTGGGGCAGCTACCTCTTTGTAACATAAGTAGAGGAATTGGGCTTCTCAATGGCCTCACTATTGGTTTATTTTTTAGATTTCATATTTATTTTCTTGCAGTTATTTAGCACCTATTTTAATTGCCAAGTACTATCCCTACATGGTCTTAAAAATTGCCTGGGCCTTGATAGCCAAATGAGATTGTTCTCATTCTGTGTGGCAGGCTTTTGAATTAGAATTTCACACACCATGCTATAGTAACTTTGGTTTTGCAGAAGCAGAGGACAGAGCATATCTTTTACTTTATGGAAGTCGGCATACACCTCTGTTTTTCTCCAGGCATTAGATAAAAGCAGAAACAGACTGGCCTCTGCAGCTTTTGGCTCTGTGCACTCAAAATGTACTCATTGAATTCCAGAAAAAGAAGAAAAACCCCCAACATTCTTGGACCTGTACCAAGCATCTTGTGGCCAAATGTGAGTGAAAGGAAATGTTGTCCTTTTATGTTTTGTTTTGAAACATTTGGTCTGGTTCTGAAATCCTTAAATTTTCCGTTTACTCCCTACAACTACCACCCTTTGCTAGCAGCATTGTTACTGTTTTTTTCTTCACTAAACTTACTCTTTATTAATTAAACTTACTATTTATGTATATTCACCTTTGTTATCTCACTCCTCCCCTCAGTGCATCAGTTCCTGTCCAGCACAAACCTAAGGCTGGCCCAGGGCATTACTTTCAGATGAGTTTCAAATCATGTGAAATTTGAACCTGACTGCCATGGGAATAAGGGATACTTCTAGTTTGAGAGATAACAGAGAAGGCAGAGATGGCCCACATGACTTTTGCCATGAGTGGAAGATGAAACCATCGCAACTTCTTGCCCGTGGCTCTGAGGTGCAGGACAAGCAGAGGAGTAGAGGAAGACCTCCTTTTACAGCTAGGTTTGTTATTATTTCTAGATGAATTAATTCAGTAGGTTTCTTTTCATCTCCTTCATGTTCCTTCTGCCTTCTTCTCCTTTCCTTTGCAACTCTCAAATACCCCAGAGATAAAAGAAGTGAATTAATATTATCTTGGATAAGTCACTCAAGTTTGTACACTAATTCTTAGACCTAAGAAATACAGAGATCTAGATCTAGAGATATAGATATAGAGATAGATAGATAGATAGATAGATAGATAGATAGATAGATAGATAGATAGATAGATAGATAGATAGATAGATATAGGTACAGATAGATATCTCCATCCCCATCAAATGTCTGTAAAGAGACATGTATTGTGAAGCTATAATTCCATTCTTTCAGCAGCATACAAAATCAATATTAAATGCCTTTCTGTTAGCTTGCCTGACTCACAGGTATCACAGCTCAAGATTTTTTCCCTTGCATCTTAATCCCCCATGCTGCATCGTGGATTTAGAAGCAGATTAGAGAACCAGGGCAGCTGCCTTCAAACTTCATGTGCTTCAGTATGGTGCAATTACCAATACTGGAAAATCAGTGCAAACATAGGCAGGTTTGCTCGAGTTTTGCCTTCTGAAACTTCAGGAGGAAGTTTTGCAAGGTTTCTGCAGAATACAAATTATCACACATTTAATCCAACCTTCCTGCTTTACGGCTGCTCCTCTAATCAGCTTTGCCAGTTGCATCCACGCATAAGGATCCTGATTCCCTTGGACTCACCACCCCCAGTCCCCTAAGCTGGAGAGGACAGGGTGGGAGTGTGCCACCTCAGATTGTCTCAGTGATAAAGATTTGTGGGAAGTAGTCCGGATCAAAAGGTATTTGCTTAAATTAGCTTTATTATTATTACATAAAGTCCAAGAAATCTTCACAAGAGAGAAAGTTTTCCTTGAAACTTTGTGCTTTAGCAGTATTCAGGCCCTAAAAATTTCCAAAATTCTCCTCATAATTGGTTTCATAGTACGTATGTAATTAAAATCATGCCCAGTGTATTTGTCCAAAATTTAAAAAAAAAAAAAAGAATTTATAGAAAATTCCTAAATTTTGCCCTTCCTGACAGAAATCATTCCATTTTGACCACCTGATGGGCCCTTGGGGTTAATTAGAAAATCCCCATCAAGAGCTCAGAGGCCAATATCAGCTGTCAAAATCCCACATTCCCCTCTTTCACCTCTTTCAAGTGCAAAACAACCTGTGTCTGAAGATGTGCCAGAGAATAAAAGGGCACACCACAACCACTGTGGGCTCTGACTTAGACCTATTCATGGCCTCACTACTATGAATACAGCAAAATCTCAAATGAAAGTTTTAATCTCCCCACTGCATTCAACCCAAAGAGAAAAGGGCTTCCCTTTTAACAATTTCCCCCCTTAAATCTTTTGTGTTGCCGTGCTCCTGAAAAAGCTGAGATTTTGCTCAGCCCCAGCGAGGGCTTTTGCCACAGAAAGCACTGCACCTAACCCCTTTGTGCTAACATAAGAGTAAAGGTCTGCTCAGACCAAAAGTAACTCATGCAAAAGGCCTTCAGAGGGTCTAAACACAAACTGAACAAGATCAGAGTTAAAAGTGCAGGCATCTGATCTCACCCAGCTTGCCTTCCATGCTCCCTTCCCTTGTTCCCAAAGGTGCATGGTAAATGCAAAGATGAGTGGGGAAAAACAAACATTGGGGAAAAAAAATCAGATGTACTAATGCTGGAAGATGAAGACAGAAAAGTCCAGTTACTCCATGTCCTCTGCACCTCCATGTCTCTCTCCAGATCAGATGAGATCTCTCTCATGTGTAGAGGTGAATACACCACACCAGAAAAGTGCAGACTCATTATCCCAGTGATCACCAGCTGCTTTCCTCTCCCTGTGAGCAGACCCCACTTACAGAAAAGTCAGTAATAAGTTAATTTTGCACTCTGTTTTATGAATGAAGGAAAACAGCAAAGGCTATGATTTCATTAACTGCTCGGCCATGCACAGGCACAATAATGGTGAAACAAAAACCAGAAGAAGCAGTAAGGATTGTCAGATGTGCCACTCCATCTTTTGGGGTTTGGGGAGATTTTTTGCCACTTCATCACGAAACACACTTTTCATCCCATTTCACTCAGAGCAGAACATTTCTTGCCTGGTGCCCCCAGCCTTGGAGACCAGCTCCCAGCCTCACTCTTTGTGCCCAGCCCCTCTCACCCACATGAAGGTGACACGGTTTTCTATCTTCCGAGGGACCGTGCTTGCCCCCCTGCCCAGGACGCCTTCTCTCCCCTTTAAGTGATTACTGTTTTGTTTTTTTCTCCTCGTGAGCAGTAACACCTACATTGTATGGGGACAGACAGCAAGCATTCATACCCCTCAGAAAGCCATTCACTCCAGGGCAGCTGGAGAGGCTCAGTGTTCGGCTTGCCCTCTTCACTCTTGGATGAGTTTTGTGCATAGCTCGGGCTTGGAGTCCTTTCCTTCCCAGAGCCAAGCAATTAATGAGAGGTGGAAAAAGGAGAGAAAATGTCGCAGGGTTTTGTCTTTCTTCACAATTTGTTCTTTTTATGTTTGTTTGTAGCTAGATTATGTTATCTGTTTGCCCTGGGACGATATAAAAGCATACTTAGGGAGGAAAAAGGAAATTATGTTTAATTAATTGATATGTCCTTGGGCTTTTTTCTTTTATACTAAAGGTTTGGAAATAGCACCTCCTATTCATGGAGCAGTGAGTGGAACTGCTGCTACAAGAGAGACCACTGGGCAAGCAAGATTAGGGGTGTTTTAATTTAGTATTGCCCTACTTCAGATAGTGGCTCACTTCTTTTCAGAGAATGTTTTTGCAGATCAGAGTTCTAAAGGTCCTAACAGGCTGTTAACAACTTTTGTCCCCTGAGACTTGTGCTGTACTGACCAGGATCACATTCTAAAGCAGCACTATGGCCCTTTACACAATAAAGCCTATGAAAAAAGTGGGGAAGAAAGTTTAAAAAATAACCCCCCTCACAATTTCACCTATCTTCCTGTCTGCTTTCCACTTTATTTGCTGTTGATGCAAAGCCATTGGATTTTCAATTGCATGTTATCATCATGCTTTATTTTTATTAGAGATGAACCAAATACCTCCCACCCCCTCAATATTACATGGTCCACCCTTCACTAGAAAGTTTAAATTTTCGTGTTGTCTTTAGTGAACGAGATCCTATAATAATGGAATAAACAGTGTGGTTTGTTTCTGGTGAGCCCAGCACTAAGATCAATGAATTGGTTTTGTTGTTTTGTTAGTGATATAATATACAATATACCATTTGTTTTTAGGAAAATACAAAAGTAATGTAAAAATTTCCATCACTGGTGCAAAATGAAAATAAACACCAGGGATGAATTTCATTCTTTGGTTTACCTTGAGAGAAGCTGACTGTGTTAAGCCACTGAAACAGCACAGTGTAATCATGCTGTGATGAATCCAATAATTTTACTAGAAAACTGATCAGCAGCAAATGCTGTTGTGTTCTATATCACAGCAAAGTCTTGTTTGACTTTCTTTTGCCTTTACTAATGCTAAAATAATAACAAAATATAATGAAATTATTGTATCATTAAGATTAACAATAAATAATTTGAGAGCTGATTAACACAGAAAATAATTTTGTCATGTTATTTTCCATAGTAAGATAGTATTTTGCTATTTAAACCTAAAAATAAAATTAGGTAAAGGTAGGTGTTTCTGTGCAGGCCGAGGCCTGGTTGGCACTGGATGGGAATCAGAAATATCCTTGTCAACCCAGAGTAAGTGTTGAACGGTCAATAAAACCCAAAACTCAAAAGAGTCAAACACTCCCTTCATTCCCATTGCACGGACAAATGGGGGAAAACAAGGAAAGGGGAGTCTGGAGGCCTCACTTAGATGATGGTTCACTGTGTCAGGTGCTGGATAAATATGTAGCAAATGGGAGTCTTTCTTCATAGATTATGTAACCAAGCAGAAAGTCTCTCAGTTTAGTTTGAAGGCAGGACTTCAGCTCTTCCCATCCTCTCTCTTTCCTAGATCCTGAATTGATCAGGCATCATTAAAAATCAGCAATTACATTTAATAGCTGGGACAAGCAGGCCCTAAGCCGGGTAGATATAAGCAAGCTGGTAAGTTGTGTTTTGTGGTCCTGCTTGTTACATAATCAGAGACCAGCTGATACAGGACAGCAAACAGAAACAGAGACTCATCAGCCTGAATATACAGAAATGTCTCCAGGACAGTGTTTATTCTCAAGTGGTATTTTAGGGTTTGGTTGGACAATGAAGCTGCCAATTAATGATTTGGGAGATTTGATGGAAACACCGTTGTGATAGGTGTCTGGTCACTACAGCGAAGTTGAAATCTAGACCTCGATTCAGGTCTTGAGATCCCTGGGAGGAAAGGTGTAGTATCAGCAGAGTGGGTTTTGCTGAGATAAGCCCAAGCAAAGGAACCACTGTGGCCAAAATTACAACTCGTTTGACCCTATGGCAGGATTTTAACAGATCTCTTACATTAAAAACAACCTTTTCATCCTGTTCAGGAAAAAAAACTTCTCAGGGTCTCTACTTTTACCTGATTTCAATAAATGATTTTTATGGGTGTGTGAAAGGCACACATAAAATTTTATTGCAGATTTCATCCAATTACTTTTGGCCCCCAGACAACTTGAATTAATCTCCTAGTATGATACAAAGATTAGATTTGGCAGTAATATTCTAAATATCACTCCTGTTAGTCCTTTTTCCTAAATCTTTTGAGAATCTGTCTACTCAAAAAAAAAAAAAAGTGGATCTTCTCTCAGGATTGAGTTTGATGAACTCTGTCTATTGTACTGAAGGGAGGTACAGAATCAAGAGTACCTTCGAATTGGATCCTTTACTGGGTGTGTAACTAAGTCAATAATCTGTTGCCGTGATTTTAGACTCCCATTTAGCCACCATGTGAACATCACTGCCAAAACTTCCTCTCTGGATGTGATCAGAACAACCCTTCCACTCTTTCCTAGTTTCTACATCCTTGAAGTGGTGAATGGCACTTTTCTATTTTGTGCATGCAAAGTGTTTTCAATAAGATTGTGCCACAGGTATGGCACAAACTCCACTCCCTCCAGGAGACATTCTCTGTCAGATAAAGACAATTAGTGAAAACTCTAAAGCCCTCTGTGTCAGGCTTTCTTGTATAGAGATGAGCACAGTATAAGAACAATAGATAAAGACAAACTGAACAATGTGACAGAGAAGTACCAGGGGATCTGCCTGTTTGCAAAATGTCTCCTGTTTGGATGTGAGCACTGCTGAGCAAGCCAAAGCCCTTGCTTAGGAATGATTTAATTTATATGCCCTCAGAATGAGGTCATATCCATATCATGCATGATCTCTATTAGCTTTACAGATGCTTTAACCTGAGAAGGTTCAAGCTCTTCAAGAGCTATTCATACTTGGCAGGTTGATATAGTAACTGACAATTCACTGCCATCCAAGTGTATCTGGGAACACAAAGCTCACATAAATATTGTCGAGCATATCCCATTGTCAGTTACTCACTTCTGCCCTTCAGCTTCCTGCAGCCCTGAGAGGAAGATCATTTCTCTCGGTGTCATATGTCTGACTGACCCAGCAGACACAAAATTGTTTCCTTTTTACCAGTGCTCAAAATGTCAGACACAGGTTTGTTCAACCCCAACCAATAAACAATGTGAAACATAAGAGGTCGTGTGGACAGAGATTGCTGAGAAAGCCTGAAACAGCTTGTGAAGGTGTATCTACACTGAAAAAGCTCCAGGAGGAAGCATGAAGGCCTACTTGATATTTTTTCTCCTGCAGTTTCATAGCTGACCTGCCTGCTTATGCAATCTAAGCCCTTACCAAAGACAATTATGAGCAAACAAAGGGGTTTTCATGCTGTACTCATGCCTTTCCAGCCCAGAAATGCCCGCTTGGTCCTTTGTTCTGGATTTATTACCCTCACCTGGGCCCCCCTCCCTCTGTGACAGCTCTCAGATAGGAAGGCATGAAAAGAATAATAAAGGATGAGAAAAACAGAAGAAAGAAGTGTGCAGATCCCATGGCTTTCAATCTTAGCCTGGAGCAAATATTTCTGACTGATAAATCTGGTTGAAGAAAGTCAGATGCACTCTATTCTAAATTTGGAGAGGTATTCTTTCTTTTAATTGCCTGACATGCATCTGTCTCGCACACTAATTTAACCTGGAAAGAGTAATCAAATTAAATAAATATATGTTCTTAGCTGCACTAATTCCTTTTATTCAGCCATTACCCCTTGTTTCAAAAAATTGTTTTATTTTTCCCTTGATGATCTTCCAGTTGAATTAATGAATGAAACTGGTTCACAAACAAGGCACATGAGTGGCAGAACTGCCACAAGTGAAACCGTGGACTCATGTGGTCCAAACAGGAGTGCAACTCTACCTTCCAGCACTACAAGCTGCTGGCAGAGCTCAGCCTCCTTGTCTAGCAGCACCCTCTAAGCATCACCTTCAGCTTCAGCTGGGCAGCCTGGACAGACTGGTTTATTGTAAGCACATGAAACAGCCTGAGCACATCGGCAGTGCCCATGCAATAGCTATTGTTTCATCCTGACTGTTGTCACACATACTGTTATTTGACAATTTTGACATGGCAGACACAAAAAAAGTGCCTTTTTTCTTTTCTGCTGCTCCCCTTTAATGCAATGGGAGTTAGTGGAAGTAAAATCAGTTAATATCTAAACTGCAAAAAATATATACTGAACTCTAAACATACTAGGGAGAAACAAGAAATCCAAAACTAAAGCTTTCTTTTAAGCTGTAAGCACAAGTAATTTAAAGTCTGTTTCTGGTAAAGTATGGAAAAAAGTAGATCCATTACTTAATTGTCAAAAAACATTCTTGATTTAAGTACTGTGAGAACTATAGCCAGACCTGATGGAAGGAACAGGAGAGGCTGAGTGAAATTTATCCATTTACTTCATTTTATGTTGCAGTTGGGACCATGAAAAGAACCCATGAGCCTTGGTGCCATGTACTGTCTTCAGTGCATCAGGCACCTCTTCCTTCCATGGCGTCAAGGTAAACAGAAGTCCTGGATTTGCCTGAAGTGCTCCTGGCTAATTCAAAGGGGTACATTTCATTACCCAGGTTAGTTAGACAAGCACAGAGGCTCCATTTCATTTGCCTTCAACTTCCCCCAGATTAAACCATCAGACCCACATCAATCACTGGGTGTAAAAGACATGGAGTAATTGGACTAGGAGGTTGTCAACAGACTGAAGGCTTCTGTTCAGAAAACAGATGTCTTGGCTTTTGCTTGGTCTTGTTTATTCTTCATAAATACCAGAGCAAGACATCAGAGTCACTATTATCTCGTAACAACGTTCTGTTAATCAGGCATGTCATTTGCTTGTATGGCCCAACCTTCTGCAGATCCCAGACATTCCCCTTCCACAAGAATTAACCACAAAAATACTGCAGTGTAGCTGCTTTATGACCATGGATAGGATCAATTTGTTTTGTGCTTTCAGACACTGATCTTGCAACAGCAAACATACAGACACTATAGTAGGCTTCTTTAAATAAATAAGGGGTTTTGACCACCACCTTTCCATTTTCAAGGGCAGTTTGTCAAGATCTTTTCCCTAATTCCCAGCTTAGTAAAGAGACAGCATTGAACTAAGGAACAGCACATCCTTCCCAAATGGCTCTGGAAAGCAATCAAGAGAGTGAAAGCCAGGTTAAAATAATAATTACACCAGGAGCATATTATTGGTGGGCTAAAACCAGGAAAGAAAAGGAAAAACAAAAAAAAAGGGGAAAGAGAGAGAAAGAAAAAAAGGCAAAACAAAATCAGGAGTTAAAAAAAGTTACCAAAGAATTCAAGAAGTAAATATGAAGTTACATGTTGCAGCCTGAACTCACATCATGGCAGAGAGGACCCATGGGCTTATGCAGAACCCGAAACAAGGACCAAGAAGGGGATGAGCCAGGAGGCACCAGGCTTCTCCATCCAGCAGCATCCAGCTGCCAGACTGGTGGCAGAGTCCTGATAGGAAATGTCCCTGTAAGCCAGGACAGCAGCACTGGTATCGAGGAAGCCTCAGCACAAGATCTGACCTGGACTGTGCCTGCCCAAAGCATCTGCAAATGCTAACGTTCAGGTGCAGCTGGCAACAATCCTACAAAACCCCATTTTCCATGTGTGGACACACCTCCAGATGATCTACACATTACGGTATTCCTGCCTAGAAGGGAAACTGTTCTTACAGTGCCATTTGCTTTAACATAACCATAATCTGTGATATCAACTTGATTCTCCCCAAGTATCTGGATTCAGAGGTCACATCTGGACTAGCCACTGTGAGGTTCCTCAACTCTGAGCTGAAGGGGGTAAGTGGCACATCTCCTATCCCCGCTGTCCGTGCTGGGAATCTTTATGTTTTAGCAGGAACAACTGAACTCAGAGCGAAAACCTTGATAGTCTGCAGTGGGGGTAGGTTCACTTCAAAACCCTGACATTTTTCATCTTAGCGAATGCTTTAAAACTCAAGTGAATCCAAGCAACAGCCCATCTTTCCTGCAAATACTCAACTAACTCTGGCAAATATGGACCTGGATGTTGCCTCGCACTCTTCATATGGACACTGTTCCTCTATAAATGCATCCTTGCTGGAAGTTTTATATTTTGCTTAATTAGAGCATGTGTTTTTCTTACTGGCAAAATGTCTACAGACTTCAAAAAGAGCAGGATTTGGACTACTTTTTGAAGTTTCTCACTACCGTGTCTTGAGAATTTTACACACTTCTGTCCTCAGAGGTCACATGATTCAAAACCAGTCTCAATATCTGTGTGCAAACATAATATCCTTTGTCAAACAGTCAAGCACTACAGATGTGTAGATAGCAAGGAAAAAAACAATCAAAACCAAACCTTACATAACATTTTATACATGCAGTGGAGATGCACAATATTTAGGAAAATTAAGGGAAAAATGGGATGTGATAGAAAAACATTTGTGTGACTGCACATGGGTGGGTGCACCTCCCCATATATCGTCCTCTATAAGGGTATGCTTCAGGCGTCATCTCCAGAAGTGAAATGGAGAGACTTGGTAGGAGGGGAAGCAAAAAGGAAAGAGCTTCTTTCCTCTTTGAGCCTCTGCTTGGTGTCAGCACTGGTGTTAGACCCACTCAGTCTCCTGCCTCGCCACACTGTGAAGTGCATGTGGCCAGCAGAACTGCGATCTCTCATTCCCATGTCTCACAGGATAACCAGGCTTTCACACAAACAGCACTTACATTTCAAGTGCATTTGTCTCTCCTAGTTCTTTATCTCCCCACAGAGATTTGCTGCAGTTCAACATTTCCTCCACCTACACATGGTGTAATTTTATTTAGGCTTCATTTTTATTAAATATCAAGAATTATAAAGGATGACATTGTTATAATTACTGAGAGCAACATCAAATACAAAAATGCAAGTGTAGTTAGATGTCAGAACACAGCTTTTTCAGGGGGGTGTCAGACTCCCCAGTGAACAAGTTTAGCCTTCGGTTTTGCACATCGGGGTTGGGGAGAAAATGGCTTGAGGAGCCCTATAGAGGTGCTTTTGCTTCCCTGACTTCTCACACAATATTCTTTCAAATGAATTTAAGGCTTTTCTTGTCCAAATCCCCACAAAAGTAACCACACTGCAGTTTTTCTACTATTATGCAAATAGATTAATCAGCCAACGCTCCAGTGAGAATTAATTTATATTTGAATCAAATGAGGCCTTAGATTCTTTATAACCCAGCCCCCAGGCCAAGGCCTGGGCTAGGTAGCAACCTCATATTATTCATTTGACGAAATGTGAACTGACATAAATACCATGGCTAACTTTCAATCCGATTACCCCGTTACCTCACATCAATGCTCTCCCAGCCATCAGCCTCCAGCGTCCCTCCTTTCACCAGCACAGCCAACAACTGACAACTCCTCCCTGATAAACAAGCACCCACGCTGCCACCTCAGACCCCCACTCTTAACCCATCATTCCTGCTCAATGGCCCTTATTCAACAAGGTACTTTATTTTGTTTGTAGGAATCGGGGCACTAAACAACACAAAAATACTGTTTTGCTGGGGCTGTGATTCAAAGCTGCCCTTTCAGAGCTGCTGAGCACTTGAGGCACGAACAATAAACATCCAAAAAAATATGGGAGCATCGTGTCCAGCCATACATAGATATTTATAACATGCGTGCACACATTTAATTTGGTACAGTCACTGACATCTGTTATCTTTCATACTCTCCTTAACCCTAAAAAAAATAAAACAGTGTTTGGGGCTGCTATGTCCAAAGGTCAATGTAAAGTGAACCCACATTTTACACAGCACCCTTATACTAAACTCATGTTGACAACCACTAAATTCTTTCTATTGCCTTGCACAGGAACTTGTTTTTTTAAAAGGCTTCCCCCCCTCTCCCTTTAAAACTGTAAGCATTTTAAAAGCTTGGCTAAACAATCCACCAGGTGTGAGAAAAGCCTTTTCTGTGCAAGCAGCTCTGTGTCAGAAAACCTACACTTTGTAATTAGATTAGCAAGCAAGGACTGAATAGCTCTGATCAAAACATCCCCCCTCTGCATATTGTTTATAGTCCATAACTGATAACTAAGCTTCTCTAGTCATGGTAAAATCTACTTAAAAACAGGAGTCCTGTGCACTCTGGAATTTAAATGGAGAGCAAAAGAAAACAAAGTGCACATTCTTAAAAAGCTATATGTAATTACTTGGCTTTCTTGCTTAAACATGGCTTGATTTGAAAATATATCATAAAACAAACCCTATGATTTAACAGCAGCTCCTTGTGAACCCGTCTCTTAAAACACAGCTAAGAAAGTTAGAGATGTTGTTTTTTACCTTAAAAACATTCTTCACGGTGAACTCGGGAAGAGAAGAAAGAGAAACCTCTTGGCAACATGACCCCAGCACTGAGGGACATCCCAGCTCTGTCAGGAGAGCCAAAAACTCCTCAGCCCAGGAGGATGAGTTGACTTGTCTGTCTTTGTGGATTTTTTTCCATGTGGCCAGACAATCTACTTGTGTATTGGGGACAGTTTGCCAAAGTAAAGGGCAAGTTTAAAATGTGCTGACTTCCTGGACACACTAAAAGTGGGGTGAAAAGGAGTTGCAGTACATTAGAGAGAACATCCTCCCTACCTATTCCTTCAAAGGAGAGGCCTACACTCACCTGGATATGATGCTAAATGGAAAATAAGGCGCTCCCTAAACCTTTCACACAAAGCTTATATACCTTTCTTGGAAATAGTGAGACAGTTTCCCAGCCCTGCTTCATCTGCCCAGAGTGCAAATATCCCAGTTTTGAATTTTGAACTCAGCCAGTCCAGTCTGAGGTCAGTCCACTTTTGTACTGGGGGGCCTGAGACCAGATGCAAATCCTTGTATGTATCAATCTTTCCAAAGAGAGATCTCTGATTTCTGCTTCTTCCTGCTAAGGTCAGTACACCTCATAAATCCTATCACTATGTCATCTTTCTTAAAGCAGGCCTTTAAATATTAGGGCTGGACAACCAGAACTGAGACCAAAAAGCTGCCTTCTCTCTGGCTAGAGGACACTGTGGAAATAGCAGAAGATAACAAGAAGACATTCAAGCTGCCTTCTCTCTGGCTAGAGGACACTGTGGAAATAGCAGAAGACAACAAGAAGACATTCTCTGGTTTTCCTCTCACAAATCTGGAGATAGTTGCCATATACACAGCAGTGGATGGAAACTTTTCTGTGCTGTCCAGCCTGCTCCTACTTCTGCTGTAAGTGCAGAAGCAGGGAAAGGGCCCAGACATGAATTGTCCTGGCACAGAAGTGCTCATTGCTTGAACCGCCCTGAGAGAGAGGGTCACTGATCACAGTCAGCAGTGTAGTCCTGTCTCTACACATTCTCCCAGCTAATTTATTTATCTGTGGGAGCAGGAAACATTCACCAAAAAAGGAGGATAGAAAATTTTTTGTATAATACCATTAGGGAAAGTTAGATAAAGATTGATAGGTGAGGGACTAAACTTCCATTTAAGACCTAAGACAGAGCTATTTAAAAGACACTAGAGAAATACACCTGATCCTAGTACATCCACAAATCAAGAGGCTGCAAACATAGCTTAAAACTACATTAAATTCCTCTCTTCTGAGCTTTCTGGGTCTGACGAGTCACAGCCAGAGTATGGGTCCTCAAAAGGGCCTGTCCTGTGCCAGGACAACATGGCTGTACCAGATTTCATCAAGTCAAACTTTAAGTCTGCTGAATACCACCCGATGCCCCTAAAGACCTTTCTGGAGACAAAATTTGATGCTCTCCACCTTCTATTTTTAATGGAGAAGGAAAAACTGAGAGAAAAAAAAGACAAAAATCATTACATGATGAGAGCCAAAAATGGGAATGCAACCACTAAAACATGTTTTTTGTAAATTAGTTCTCATTGCTACAGGTGTGACAAGAAACCTGAGAAAAGCTGCTTCATCTTGTGCAGATCCTCTTCAAACATCCTGGCTGTCTCATTCTAAACTTCAGTTGTTACTTCTTTGCTATTTCCCCCTGCAGTACCAAAACACTCCTGACAAGGTCCTGACAGGAGATAAGTACATTCAAATTCTTCTAGGGCTTAACCCCACCGCATTGAAATTACCATGAGTTTTGCCCCTGACTTCAGCCCTGACAGAACAAGCAACATTCCCAGGCCAAAGGCATGGGGAAAAGCTTTTCTACAACTCTCTTTACATGCTCACACTCTCCTTAGTCCCAGAGATTTCCGTTTGCCTTCAGAAAGCTGAAGGCATAAATGGGCAACACACTTCACTGTGTATCTGTCCAGTCTCATGGCTGCTGGAACACAAGTAGGGCGTTTTTCTTCTGTTTGTCAGAAAGAAACACAATTCTCTTTCAGTGGGTTGGGGAAGCTCCCAGGAGAAAGGCCTTGGCTATTTCAAGAAAGATTCTCAAGGTCAAAGACCTCATCAGCTTTTCCCCATAATGAAATGGAAGAGCCCTTCATCTTTGTACATCAGGAAGCTGCAGCCGCTTGCAAACCAAAGCCAAGATGAAGAGTGGTCCTGTTCTAGTCTCCAGGATGAGCCAAGTGTTTTCTGAAGAGAGCAACTCTTTCTCACAAGTGGAGATCCAGTGGAAAATCTACTTGGTAGGGTTTCCTACCCCTGAGAATCCTGAAGAGATGTCCATAATGCCTAAGACGATGAAGCTGTTGATTCCTTGGGCATTATTGCTCCTTGGTTTTCTGTACCTGAAGTACCTCACTTGCTAAAAGCATCCGCAAGGGACAACAGAAACACAGCTCTTTTCATTCATTTCTCTTCCCATTTTTCACAAAGTGACTGGGAGCACAGCACACAGACCATATGGACCTGTGCTTGCTGACTCATTTCTCAGTGGTTCTATGAAGGCCAGTTGTGAGGGGCAGTTTGTCATTCTTCTGTCAGAGCTCCAGAGATCAAACGCACTCCACATCAACATCTACAAGAACAGCTCAGTATTTCTGGAAAGCAAGCATTCTATCTTTATTAAAGAGGTCCACACATTTAGTCTCATCCCCTATGGATGCAGGACAGTTTACCAGCACCTTACAGACATGAACATAGCTGGGGTCAGGGCATGGTCTGTAACTGAACCATTTATAGCTGCAAACCCATTGCCTTAATGGACAAGGTCACAAACACAGTACTTACAGAACAAAACCACTAAATGCCCAGGGAATCTGATGATCAAAAAACCTTGGAATTCATATTTTATTTTTTTAAGCTATTCCCCGATTTCAATTGTGAGACCATTAGAGTATCTCAACAAGGAAATTTTGCGCCTGTGTTTAGTAAATAACTGTTACACAGTATTTGAGTGTATATTTCCTTCTTTGTCACATGGCTTTGGGTCCCACCAAATGATGCACAGGTTAATTCCCTGTCAAAGGGAGCAGCAGCACCTTCACAGAGGACTCAGAGAGAAAAACTCTCCCCACAACAGCTGTTTTCCCCACTGAATCATGACATCTGAAGGTATTTTCACCTAGAAGGAGCAAAGTGAGCCTCCCAGACTATCACCATCCTTCTGGCTACCAGCACATAGCTTGGGGAAGACTTTCCATTGGGAAAAGTATTTCCAGGTACCTGGGCTCTCATCAGCATCTCTCTTCTGAGTCTCCCTCTTAAACCTTCCCAGAGAGACTTAAGGCCAAAGGAAGTGCAGCATCAGCTGGCTGGCATGGAAGAGCTCAAGGGACTGAAAGCTGATGCTCTAGCACTTTTAAGAAAAGGTGTACAAACAAGAGAAGATCATACAGGTAGTTAAATAGTGATTTTGTACTTCTTCTGAGAGACAGAGGTCCTTGTATGATGTTCCAGAAGGAAGAAAGGTAGAGAGCAGCCTTTAAATCCATTCTTGTGGCAGACATCAAGGGAGTGTGTGTGGGCTCAAGGACCCTCAGTTCAAGGTGACAGCCAACTCTCAGATTTGCTAAAATCTACCCCAGGACACATTCATTCTCCTGCTGAATTGTGCTGAGAGTCCTGTCCTCCAAACAAAGTTGTCCTTCTGGTCATGGGCTGGAGAATGAGGAACAGAACTGGGTCTTAGTGGGAAAGTCACGGGATCTTCAAGTCCCAGCACTTAAAATTGACCACTGCAGAGAGATTTCAGTGGATCAGTCAGCAGAGAAATTTGCCACCGTCATAAGCAAAGGATCACAACTTCAGTTTGCAGTGAGGAGGTAGCAGTACTCTTAAGAAATTATTTGAAAGACAAAAGGATTTTTAATTCTTCTGACCTACTTGAGCAACATGAGAGAAACACATTTTTGGGAAAATAAATTGGAAAGTTTCATGTTCTGTCATCCTCCACCTTTCATCTGCACAGTCTAATTTGGAAACCCTTGGGGCAGAGACCACAACTGAAACAAGCAGGACCCTGTCCACCAACATCTGAAATCCAAACTGCCACTGTGCAATTCCCAGCAAGTTTCCACTGGGCCAAGTAATCATGAAACTCAGGCAGCAAATAAATCATCATACTGTATTTTGCAAATCCTAGCTTTCCAAATTTGCCAATCGTAGCTTGTGAAAGGAGCTGTTTTTCAGGAGTTTGTGTGGTTGTTTATTAGACAGATCAGTGGAGAAGAAAGAAGAAGGATTGTTCAACCCCAGATTATTTTTTTGAAACAATGGTGGAGGTTAGGGAAAGGATAAAAGGACAAAATGGACAAAAATAATCAAATTTGGAAGAAAGGATGCAAATTAAACAGGCTTGGAAGGAGTTAGTAAAGCACAAGCAAGACACAGAGACTAAACTAAAGTTAATTACTTCTGACATGATCAGATCATCTGGTTGCATTTCAGGCTGCGTGCACTCTGGGCTGGCCAGCATGAATGGCGAGGGAAAAGAAAGTAACTCTCCCCTCGAGGTCCCTTTGCCAAGTCTGGGCTGTGCGTTCTGTCCGAGATCCCTCTTTCTTTGCGCAGGGAGAGAGAGGGGGAGAGGAGAGAGAAACACAGTTAACCACCTGTCAGGGCTGAGGACACAATAAGGCAGCCCCCAAAAGAGCTTTTCATGCATGCGTAATATATTTGTTCAGCTATTCACTTAATGAAGCTGATAAATGTGATGCAAAACAATAGTCAAGTTAATCTATTTAGTAAAATGTTTTGAGACTCTCAGGCGATGTTAAGGAGGGTAGTGTGCTCGGGGACATTTTCATTTCAATACGCTCATCTCTCCCCTCTTAGGGGGGTTTCAAGCAACCTATGTGAATATAATTTCTTATAAATGTGTCTTTAATGGGTTTAATTCACCCTTGCCAGCTGTTTTTTTAGCTATTTTGTAAGAGCAAAACAAACGTGCCAGGCTTGGAAAGCTAGTTAAAATTAGTTTCGGTCACTGGGGCCAAGCTATATTTCCTGCAAACCATCTGCTTGATTGGCACAATAGAAGGATTTTCAAGAAAAGGGGGGATCTAGAAGAGCTTTGAACGAACCAACAGTTACTGTTCCTTGTGCTTGAATTCTAAAGGTGAAGACTTAGGTGTCTTAATACAGCCTCGCCCCCGCAGCCTCCATTCAAGCTGCCGGCGTGGTCGATGAGCATCGTTAGGGGGCTGGGACACAGCAGGGACGGAGCATCCCTCCCCCTCTCCCGCCGGCCCCTCTCCGGCGGAAAAAAAAAAAAAAAAAAAGGAAAAAAACAAAAGTGGGGGGAAAAAATAAGGAAAGAACCTAAAAGGCGCACACACACCTTTGCACTGCAGCTTTAGGGAGGAAGAAGCGGGGCACTGCAGGGCCGGACAGCCCGGGGGATGCGGTGCGGGGTTGGGCTGGTCCCTTGTGGAGCGGCTCCCGGCTCGGAGAGGGAGGGACGAGAAGTTCGGCTTCCACCTGGCTGCGGGAAGCGGCCCGGCAGGGCAGGGGCTGTCCCCGGAGGGTGTCCCGCGTGGGGCCGCGCCGTGGCGGTGATTGAGACGTCCGTCTCCCGGGGCCGGGGATGCGGGAGAGGGACGGGGCTCCGAGCGAGGCTCCGAGCCGCCGGGGGGGCGCCGGCCCGGCCCTGCCCAGCCCTTTGGTCTCCGGATTTGAAGTGCTGGCTCTCCCAATTTCATGCGGATTACCAGCCTCGGACTGGGACACACGCAGCTTCAACCCCCACCTCCCCCTCTCCACCCCTCACCCGCCGGCAGTATTGGGTTTAGGCTCTTTTCCCTTTTTTTTTTTTTCCTTCTTCTTCTTTTTTTTTTTTTTTTTTTTTTTTTTTTTAACGTGACAAAGAAAGTGAGTGACTTTTAAGAAATAAATTTGAAGATAACGACATTAAAATGAATGGCAGGAAGCACAAAACTGCCTGAGCATAGGTCAAACGGCATTAGTCACAGGTTTTATCCTGAGACATTAGAATTCCCTTTCTCTTAAATGATCACTGCCTTTGAAAAGAAACTTCCAAAGGAGATCACTTAAAATAAGATCCTTTCGTCTGATTTCTTGGTTTCTTATGGTCTATCTTCCCTTTCAATAGATGTCTAGTCCCTTTTGCCGTGGTGCTTAAGGAATTCTTTATGAGTGTGCTCAGACGCATCACAAGGAACCGGGTCCACGCGTGCCCCAGCATGCGTTTGACCCAACCTTCCAGAAAATGTCAGCCCCTCTTTTTTAAAACCAGAGAAATTAGCAGCAGTTGGTCTATAGTGAGACAAAATGCCCCCAATGTATATGTAAAGAAAGGAGTAAATCATCTCAAAGGAAACGTATAATGACTGTAAAAAACTAAGTGTTCTCCGAACAGCCCGGGCGGAGCTCAGTTGGGAAACGCCGGGATCGGGGGGCGGCTGCGAGAGGGGCAGGGAGCAGGGGACTGAGATGGGACCAGGGGCTGGCGGGGCGCCAGGTAATTATTTTATTGGGAAAGCCCCGTTTGCTCTTTCCATTCGCTGCCGTCCCGCTCGCTTGCTAAGTAACACCCCGAGAGCAGCGCTGCGCATAAACGGGGCTTGAGGCAACCCCGGAGCGCCAGGGGTGGGGGCGAGCGCAGAGCTGAGCCCGGAGCAGGGCGGGGCAGCCCCCGCTCCCCCCGGACACCCCCGGCACCGCGGAGCCTGAACGGGGCGGGGGGCAGGTGCCGGGAACCCCCGAGTCCCCTGCCCTCTGCCCACGCCTTCCTTCCCCTTTTTCTTTACCTGCTAAGCATCAAGAGCAACAAAACTGGGGAGCGGGGGAAAAAAACTGCGGCGAGGTTTTATTTCAAAGTGATGCTTTCAGACGGCGGACCTTCCAAGTCAGCCGTCTGCAGGTGCTCATCTGCTGGGGGCCGGCGAACAGCACCGGGAAAGCTTGTCAGGATCATACAATTTCCAGGGCTGATTCCGTCCTCTCTAATAAATAACTTTTTGATTTGAATCAAGGGAGAGGTTTAACAGACTTTCTTTCTTCCCTAATGTGATATAAATCGCAGATGCACTTTTATTGAATGGTTAAAGCATCGACATGGAGATAATCAACACAAAACGTCCGGACAAAAACCATCGAGAGAAATAAAGCTGGTTAATAAGATTTTTGAGAAAGCTTTGTGTTAAAAAGTAAAAAGGGAAAACAGCTGAAGGTGACAGTTAGTTCATGGTTAATAGGATAAAGGCTGCATGGTTGAGCTGCACACTTCTGCTTGCAAAGGTTCAGACACACCAAAGGACTGAATGGGGTGCTTTTAAAACATAGGACATTTAACACATCTGTTATAGTCTTTAACAGAGAAATCAGGTAAAACCACTCTCAATAGTCGCTTTCATCACCCACCGCCAAAGGAAACTAACTCCACTTGCGCCTATTTCCATATTTGCCACCACAAACAAAACCTCTCTGCCAGAAAAATCTCTATTTGCTACTTTCCCGTTAGACGATGTAATTTGTCCCTCGCACTAAAGTTAGGGGACTCGGAGCTCTGTCGCACTGACTAATACACCTTCCGAAATCCTGCACACGCCCGCAGATAAAGAGCGAGATCAGGTGAATTTGGCTGCTTGGAGTCATCGACACCGGCAAAGCCGAGAGTAGCTCAGACAACTTCAGCCAAAAGGATCCAAACGCTACAAAGTTGTCTTCATTTTCATAGCTGGAGGGTAGCGATTCCCACTATTTTTAACGTAGATAAGCTACAGAGGAGCAACAGACTGAGAACCCTAAGGGGTTGCCCTGGTCCCACAAACTGTCCAGATCTCTTTTGTGTGCAATACTTAGATTTTGAGGGAGCAGAGCTCTTACCGGCCACATCAAGGCTCACATTTCGGTCTGGGCAAACCTCTTGCCTGAACACAAGTACACGAGACTGTTACGAAGCCCGGATCTTGAAAGGAGAAGTTGACACTGCAAGTATGCCTTATTCCGGACCTTTGATGTGCAGATAGAAAACCAACCCCATCTACGCGCACTAATTGTGCCTCATACTAATAGCAGGAGCAGAATATGCTCAAACCACGGTGGGATCCGCTCTCCAAATGTGTTTCTCCCTCAACAGAGCTTAGTTCCACGTTTTCTAATTTGTATTTTCAAATCCACAAAACCTGTGCTTTTCTGTGAGCCCGCAAATAAGTTTATATGAATATTTATTGATTTATTTCCTAAACTCAGCAGGGGAGCGGCAAATAAATTTAGTGCTTTCTTTAAATAATTCCCTTTCTACGAGGCAAGATGTCATTCGAAACTTTTAAATAGGCATTTAATTAGCCTGTGTGTGTTGCCTCTGAACAAAACCCTGCTGGGAGCCTTTGGAGCGCTGTATTCCAAAGAGGCGGTCAATATGCAAAATTGATGACTACACTTTCTTTGTGGCGGGGCCATTGTGCCCCGGTTGCTTATGAAGTCTAATCCAATCATAAATTGCAGCCCCGGACCAATGGAGAAGCCGGGAGCTCGCCCTGAATGAAGCTCAAGTGGAGAACTTTGTTGAACCCCATTGTTGGGGCTGTCACTTTTGAAAGAGCCTCAGCGGGGCTGACCACTATAAAACCCATGGTCCAGGAGGAAGGGGCAGAGAGAACTCCGCCAGACTCGCTGGCTGGATCTTTACCAACCCAGGTTTGCAAAGCAGAAAACAAAAGCAAACAAACAAACAAGCAGGCGAGCGGCCCCAGCCCGGCTCCGCGGACGGCCCCTGCGATGATGTTCCCCAGCCTCATCGCCCCGCCAGCCGTCTACCCCAGCCTCCTCCGGCCGACCCCCACCCTCACCTTGCCTCAGTCGCTGCAGTCGGCTTTTTCCAGCCATTCCAGCTTCCTGGTGGAAGATTTGATCCGGATCAGCAGGCCCACCAGTTACCTACCCAGGACTGCCCCCCCGCCCAGCATGTCCCCCCCAGCCTCGGCCGCCAGGACGGACTCGGGAACGCCGGAGCTCCCCAGCTCCACCACCGCCGGCTCCAGGAGGATCTGTTCGCCACAGACTTCCAGCAGCGACTCCACTTTCCTGAAGTTTGGAGTCAACGCCATCCTCTCCTCCACGCCCCGAGCCGGTAAGCGGGGGCATCCCGAGCTCGCCGCCGGGCGCGGCCCCGGGCGCTGGGGACACACCGCCCGCAGGAGAGGGGTGCCGGGCGAGGGGCAGCGCAGGGAGCCGCTTTAGGAAAGGGAGGGAGGACCCTGTCCCGAGCTGCAGAGCCCTCCGGCATCGCTCGGATTTCAGGGGCCAGGGGCAGCGCTGCCCGCGGCCGGTCCCGCTCCGCCGCAGGACGGAAGGGAGGAGCAGGCGGAGGGAGGGGTCCCGGAGACGAGGGGTCCCCCGGCCGTGTCTTCTGGCTGACCCTGCCCTCACGGGTGCCGCTTTGCTGGCAAAACCAGCAAAGGTGCGACTTTTCCTCGGCCGTTCCGAGTTCAGTCTGGCTCTTTTACTTTTTCTAAAAGTACCACAGCATTGGTCTCCAGACCAAGCGACAGAACTCAGCCCTGCCGTCGGTCGAGTCCAACCGGTGGTTACCCTCCGTTTAATTTGATTTTATTTATTTACTAGAAACCTCCCCTGCATTGCTTCAGAGCGTCCCGCCAAAGACTTTCTCCTTTCCGTACTTTGAAGGATCCTTCCAGCCCTTTCTCAGATCTTCCTATTTCCCAGGTAGGTGTTTAGAAGTGTCCCTGCGTGCGGGCGGGCCCCTCTGCCGGCCCTGCCCGCTGATATCTGCCGTCCCTCCGTTCCCCCCGGCGGGGTTATGCCGCAGTTCAGAGGTTGGAGGGAGTACAACATTCAAGCATCAGTCGCGCCAATTTGCTGCCCGATTTAGCACAGGCAGTGACTGCCTGACATTCCCTGCCCGCTCCTCCCGCTGATCCGCAAATTAGCCGGGATTGTCACGGTCCCGAGGCGAGGCGGGTTCCCCTCCCTCCCTCTCTCTCTCTCCCTCCCTCCCTCTCTCCCTCCCTCCTTCCCTCCCGCCCTGCCGGCGCTGCTGTTTCAGCACCACGAGGAGCGGTCAGCGCCCGCGCAGGGACGGAGGGGAGGCTGCAGAGAGGGAGGGGAGGCTGGAGAGAGGGAGGGGAGGCTGGAGAGAGGAAGGGAACAGGGAGGGAGCCTCTGGGTGTCCCCCAAACCTTTCCGCCCCCGCCGCCTCACGGGCGGATCCAGCGCGCTGCCCTGCTCCACCCTCCCCTCCCGCACCTCGGCCGCGTACTAACCCTGCCCTCCTGCACCTTCCCGGTTACACCGTCAAACACCCCGGTAAGGGCGAGAAAGCAGGCCACGGAGGTGTGAGTCTTACAGCGCTAAGTATTATGATGTTGAGAGAACAATTAAAAAAAACAAAACCAAACAACCAAACCCGAAATCTAATTACGCAAACAAGCTATTAATTTAAAAAGAAAACAGGGAAAGGGAGAGAAGAAAAAAAAATAACCCAAGCTCCTCTATTCATCCTCTGGATAATGGAATTTGCTTCCTTTCTCCAGCATGTGAATAGCCTAACAAAAACAACTTGAGCTTTATAAATAGCTTTTCATGTCCATTTAATGAAAATGATTTGGGGAAAGAGACGATTGTGCCATCAGTATTCTCCCGAGGAGCCTGGCATGCCGTTGTGTTTAGTTTGAAAGTGTAAATCTCTTTTGTTCCAATAATATATGGCGTTAGCTGCTTGTCCTCAGTCTTTTTCTGTTAGTTCATTACTACACAATTACCATTCACGCTTCATTAGCATCTCTGTCTCTGTTGGGGAGGTTCCCCCCCTCCTTTTTTTTTTTAAGGCGAAACTCTGCCCTTTTTTATCATACTAATGCCATTGGGAACCAGGCAGTGTGCTAATTAGCTGTTACTTTTCATGTCTTCGAATTGAATTCTCCAACTTTGGAGGGGGGGAGGGAGAGAGAAGAGATTATTATAAAAAGATGAATACTGATTGATCAAAACTGCATCTGAAGAGGAGCGGTTTTGTTCGGAATCAGAAAAGTCCTCATTTTCATCTCGAGCATAATAAAGCATCTGAAATGATAAAAGCATCTGAAAAAAAAAAATCAAATGCTTCTGAGTGGGAGGGAGAGCTTTTTTATTATACCTCTATCTTAGCCGGTACGCCTCGCTTTGCCTTTTCAGGCCGGAGACCTTTGAATCTCCCAACAAAACCGGCCACCATTGACCCATTTTCCACATTTGAGTTGATAGATCTAATCCCGGCCATCGCTGCCTGAAAGGGGGGCGGCTGGTTAAGCCTAAAGCTCCTTTTCACCGCCCCAGGTTGATGAGCGCCCGCCCGGAGGGTTGGGAGGGATGGTGGGGGCCGGTCCCGCTCTGCTTAGTGCCGTGTGTCCCTCCCACAGCTGCCTCCGCCGTGGTCCCCATCCCTGGCACCTTCTCCTGGCCGCTGGCTGCCCGGGGCAAGCCCCGCCGGGGGATGCTGCGCCGCGCCGTCTTCTCCGACGTGCAGCGCAAGGCGCTGGAGAAGATGTTCCAGAAGCAGAAGTACATCAGCAAACCCGACAGGAAGAAGCTGGCAGCCAAGCTGGGCCTCAAGGACTCACAGGTGAGAGGGACACCAGGTCGGGGGAGGGCAGAGGGGGTGTGGAGAGCCAAGATTCCTCCGCTCCACGATCAACAGAGCCAAAAATGGCACGATTCCCAGCTAGGTGAGTAGGACCACAGCCTGATTGCCCCGAGCTCTCTCCTAGGGCCCTCCAAAGATCAGATTCTGTGGTTCCTGTTAGCTTTAGTATGGGCATGTGCAGGGCTTTGAGAGTGCAGCCAAAACGCCTTTTCTGGTCCCTGCTTTACTGAACCATTTCCCTTCTTTGTTGCTTTGTCCCGTAGGTGAAGATCTGGTTCCAGAACAGGAGGATGAAATGGAGGAACTCCAAAGAAAGAGAGCTCCTCTCTTCTGGTGGCTGCAGAGAACAGACCCTCCCCACCAAGTTCAACCCTCACCCAGACCTCAGTGACGTAGGCAAGAAATGCTCAGGAGAGGAGGAGGAGGAGGAGGAAGTTCCCCCCGTGTGCCCGCCCAGCCCCCGGCATCCCTTAACCTACCACCCATCCCCAGAACATCTACACCTGAGGGACAGAGTGGACTCCCAGATGTCTCCTTCTCCATCCCATTCTAGCAGCCCCAGCAAACCTTCAGACTTCTCAGACTCAGAGGAAGAGGATGATGAAGGGGAAGAAGAAGAGGAGGAGATAACAGTCTCTTAGATCCCTTGCCTGCCCCTACCATCACATGGGGACACTGCAAAGATGTAAATAAACCAGAGTACTATAAATTGAAGAGGTGCTGTCCCACCCCAATGTCCACATGCTTCTTCAGTACAGGTTCTTTATCACAATAGCTGCAAGACTTCCTTCTCACTGGTATTCCTCATTTGTTGCCCCGTGTGGAGGTTTTCATGTTCATAATATCTGCCAAAATTTTCATAACTCTCTCTGCTTAGCAAGCAATATTTGCTTAATTAGCTACCTTCTCCCAAAAACAGACAGGCAGCTCCTGGCTCTATAGCAGGGAGGAAAGGGAAGTTCCCCTGTAGGAAAGGAAACTTCTTCCCCCAGATTAAAAAAAAAATCAAAAACTACAATATAGATGGTGTGACCATTTTTATTACCTTTCAAGTGAATTTCCAGCTACTATACTACTTCAGCTACTACTGAAGACTTGTGTGATCTAGCAGCCCTTTCCTCCAAAATAAATAACCTTGAGGGACACAGACCAAGCACTGCCTCCCTCCTCACCCCAAACAGCACCATGCTTGTGCAACAGATCCATTGATATCCCTGGAATGACTTTGAAGGTGTCCTGCAAGCATGCCCTGTGTAATGGAGATCCTGTACATTCATGATTTCCATTTTAATTTATTCATCAATATGGTGTTCAAAGCACTGTCTAACCTTCTTGCTCACAGGTTTGTGCTTATTTTCCACTTTGCTTCTGCTATCCGTGGTGTGGACAGAGGAAAGTGGATACACCTCTTTGATTTTTAACTGAACTTTGCTGTCTTTGCACAGCTTATATGAACTGTACACTATTTTGTACACTTACTCTGTATGGGTGTTTTATACCAAGGTTATTGTCAATGAATACAACAATGACTCAATAATGCTTCTCTTTTTTTTTTTTAATTAAATGACAGCTAAACGACAGGCAAATGCAGCTGTTTAATTGTGTAACTTATAAAGAAACACTTTTATTTTGTATTTTACCATGTACAGACTTTAAATATGTATATATATTAAAGTGGATGATTGTCAAATTAAAACAAAAAAGTAGATTTCCAAATTTGATCATTGAGTAATACTTGGTTCTGGTTATCAGGTTGTAGCTTGTGTCTGGGAAAGGAAACTACCTTTTATCACCAGTATAGTGATTCAAAAAGAATTTATCAGCTTCAAACTATGTAACTTTACAAGAATATCTCCCTGCCTTTTAACTAGGGAGCAACTCATCACACATCACTGACTAAGCTACTGCAGTTTGTAGACTGGGAGTGGGTAATTAGACCATTCTTACAGGGTACAGAAGCAGAATGAAAGAGATACACTTAACTCTTCAGCCCCGAGTCCAGTCAAGGATCACTACTACAACACCAGGCAAATCCGTAACCACCCACCTGTTTTTTGTTTCTACATTTCTGATGTACACCACAGAAATGTCGGTGGGTTTTGCCTCTCATAGCTCTTCTGAAGCAGAGATTTCATTACAAAATTACGTTTGTTTTCTGCTCTGTGATCTCTAATGCCCACCATTCATAACACACCAAAACAATAGAAACAAATGCAGCAGGTGTCCCCTGGACCCAACCCTCCCTCTATGCTCCACAGCCACAGCCCCAAGGGAAGGTATGAAAGGAAGAAGAGAGTGATTCCATTTGGAAGGGACCTAAAAAAATCTAGTCCAACTTCAGGGCTGGCCAAAAATTAAAGGTGTTATTAAAGGGCATTGTCCAAAATCCTCCTGAACACTGCCAGCCACAGGGCATGAGTAGAAAGGCTGTTCCAGGTCTTTAACCTGCTTCCAGTTAGGTAATTGGACACATCTAAGCTCTGACACATGGTCACATTTCTCATCTTCTACCTCTCTAAGCCATTAGCAATTGCTAACATACACCTGAGACAGGTGGAATGGAAAAAGAGATAGAAAAGACAGGGACAGTATTTATCCCACAAAATACAGGGAAACAGCAAAAAGGTTTAGTGAAACAGCAAAAGGGTTTGTTGGGTTTGGGTTTGTTGTGTTGTTGTTTTGTAAAAGCTGTGCACAAAAGAAAAGCAGAACAAGGAATTCACTCACTGCTTCCCATGGCCAGACAGGTGTTCAGCCATCCCAGGAGAGCAGGGCCCCATCACAGCTAATGGTTACTTGGGAAGACAAATGCCATCACTCCAAACATCCCCCCTTCTTCCTTCTTGCCCCCACTTTATATCCTGAGCCTGATGTCCCATGGTCTGGAATATCCCTTTGGTCAGCTGGGGTCACCTGTCCTGGCTATGTGTCCTCCCACCCTCCCAGGCACCCCTGACTCCCTCTCCCGTGAGACAGAACAAAAAGCAGAGAAGGCCTTGGCTCTGTGCAAGCCCTGCTCAGCTGTAACAAAAACATCTCTGTATTATCAACACTATTATTAATACTAGTGTGCATATTACAATACACTATATTATTGTGCATTCAGCACAAATCCAAAATAACAGCCCCCTACCAGCCACTGTGAAGGAAACTTATTCTACTCCAGCCAAAACCAGCACATCCAGTAAGCATAAGGCTATAGTTGAGTAACTTATAAAGACAAATATAATTCAAACCACAATTTGTTTTAAAATCCAGTGGCTACTCCAGAGACCACAGGTGCCATCACACATACTGCAACACTCTAAAAAGGAACATGTCCAAAATAAGAAAGGTATTGCTTACACAAAACCCCTCCTGATTCATTGTTCAACAGAAACTGCTGATCTTCTTACACTCTTTGCTCTTTACATCCTCTCTGCACTAGAAATGCTACCGAAAATAACTATTTAAGACTGCTTCTTTCAGCATGAGGGCTATTACATCTTATACTGCTAGACAAATAGCCTTACTGAAGGAAAAATAAAATGGAATTGCCACTTAACAGGGAAAAATCCTTACCCAAAATGTGACACTTAATAATCTTACTCTTTTTTCTTTTCCCGTTTCAGAATCTTTCTTTTTAATAGCAAAAAGAACATTGTGTGACTACTAAGCACAAACATCTGAGATTCAGGGGTACCTTAATATGAAATTAAAGAGCTCATTTTTATTTACCAACAGCTGCCAGACTGCATCTGTGGCTGCAGGAAGAGGATCTCCTTCTCCAACATTTCCCTTTTATACTCTGGATGAAGAATCCAGAGTTCACGGCTACCATGGGATGGCTCACGTGGCACAGCTGTGCCAAGGGAAGCACTGCAAAAGTAGCCACCCTTTCTGAGGTCTAATGTCAAAGGCATAAACTTATTCTCTTATCGCAGATGTGGAGATTCTAGTGGCAGCTGGGTTTGTTCTGGTGTGCATGGCATTGGGAGTTCAGCTTGGGTGTATTTCTGAGAGCAAAATGTTCCATAATTTGCTGTTAACAGCCAGAGCATCAGAGGCCACCTCCCCCTATTCCCTGAAACGAGCTCAGCCCTCTCTCCCCGTCTCTCTCTTTATTTTTAATGCAGCTCTCTGCATGCTTTGGGTAAGGAGGAAAGGTGATAAGAAGCCTTCACAGAAATGGAATGATTTCCATGACTAGCAGCATCCAGAGTTTAGGAAACTGTGGTAATCCCAAGTGTAATACCCACAGCAACCTCTGCTTTATGATATCAAAGAGCTCTTTTTGAAGTCCCAGCAGCCCAGAGGTCCTGTGTGTCTCCTCTTCCTTCTCAGAGCCAGGAGGGAAATCTCTGAGACTGAGCAATGGGTAAGGCAGAGAGGGGGATTTAACTTTGGTGACTGTGAGCTCAGGGCAGCAAATTCTCAACTACTTTATCCCTTAAGAAACCAGCTGGTTCAACATCTGTGCCTGCCAGCGTGGGAGAGTGGCTTTTGGACAGGGGGAGAAAAGGAAATAAATCACTTTCTCAGGGAGTCTGTGCTGTTGCTGCCTGCAGAGCTGTAGGTGACAGACCTGGAGTGTGTCCCTCTGGTCCCACTGCCTGGTCCAATGGCTTCTCAAGCAGTGCCCTGCACAAATGGGGGAGCTGAAAGTGTTTTCACCAGCCACAGCCAGGCAGACAAGGCTCCTGCACAGACCTTTACTGGGAGCAGGTTGAGTAAAAAAATAAATAAAATAAAATAAAATAAAATAAAATAAAATAAAATAAAATAAAATAAAATAAAATAAAATAAAATAAAATAAAATAAAATAAAATAAAATAACCCTTTTGAAGAATACCTGTCCTCCAGGAAAGTTTGAACATTACAATAACGTTACAGAGGTTAAGTAGAGCACATGATGCAAGGCACAGTTTCCAGAAGCAACTGTGAAAGCTGAGGGTGATGACAGGAGATTAAACCCCAACCAGTTTTAAACCCCCATCCTATAGGAAACGAAATTTGTTTGAAGAGCCAGGTTCAGTCCTAGAAAACACTGATGGCATTTAAAAGTCTTTGCCTGGGAAGTTCAAGGCAGGGTTTGACACAAGAGCTGTGGGCTCTGTTACTGTGAGGAGCAAGCAGGCAGAGTCTCACTCCTGGGTGTGTTCCCTCCCCAGGCCCAGCCACGTGCCAGTGTGTGTGCATGGGCTGGGAGGAGAAGTGATCTGAAGTGACTGCAGAGCAGGAAATGGGATCTGTTCCCTTGATTTGCTTTTCTAGCACCTGGAACTGCCTCACTGCTGTGTCTGAAGAGCACACTGCAGAAGGGCTCAGCAAGGATGGGGAAGATCATCCCTTCTGCTGGCCCTTGTCATCAAGTGATCTTAATTGGACTTCTTTAGGGCTCTTGTACTTTTGAACTAAGATTGAACCTGATATAAATAAATAAAGTCCTTCAAGCTCCAAAACCCACATCAACACCACTTTCCCAACCCAAATGACAGGGATTTAATACCAGGGAAGCCCAAGAGAGTAAGGCCCCACAGGAGTGCCTTTACTGAACATGCACAAGTGCCAGGTGTGCTGCTTTTACCTAATTTTCCCTCGCATATAACCAGAAAAGGGCTAAAATATTTCATAAAATCATGCAACAGCACAGCTTGGTAGACATCTGGAAAGATCCTCTGATCCAGCCTTTTGTGGGAAAGGGAATCTAGGTGAGAACTATTACCCATATCAACTGTATTTTGAAAAATGTCCATCAGTGGGGACTCCACCACATCCCTGAGGAGATTGTTCCACAGAATGATTGTTCTTTCTGTAAAAAACATCTTTGTGATATCAAGATAAAACCTCTCCTGGTGCAACTTGTACCCATTGTTCTTTGGCTCCTTGGGAAAAGAGAGCATCCATCCTCTTTGTGGCTGCTCTTTAAGTACTAAAGTCCTTTAATGAGGTCCTCCACAAGTTTTCTTCAGAAGACCTAACTGCTTCAGTCTTTCTTCACAGGGCAGGTTCTCATACCCCTCCTGGGTTTAGCCAAGCTTAGCCTTCCTAAATGCAACTTTGCATGGCTCAGCAAGGTTCTTGTCATCCTTGATGGGTATTTGGCCACCTTCCCATAGTCAGTATTTATCTTTTTTTTTTTTTTTTTTTTTTTTTTTTGGTGTTTAAGCACATCCCAAAGCCAGGGTGGTCTGTTGCTCTGCTTTCTCCCTCTCCCTTTTGTAGGGGTTGGACTGCTCCTGAGTAACTCCCAGCGCTCACAAGCTGCTTGTGCTCTCCATGGATGCTTCCCAGAGACCCTCACAGCTGGGCTCTGAGCATATGGAAGTTTCAGGAATGCCAACCCTTCTGAAATCCAGGGGTTTTGTTCTATTAGCCATTTTCAGTGTGCTTAGCAGGATCTGAAACTTCACAATGTTATAATCACTCTATCCAAGGCCACCACCGATAGTTATGCAGTAAATATTTTCAGTTTGTGAGCACTAAATCCAGGCAGCAAGGTGCTGTTCTGAGTCAGCAGGTCCAACACCTGCAGCAGGAAGCATTTCTCAGTGCTTTTCAGGATCATCATGGATGACTTGGGCACTGCTGTGCAGAAATAGATTGTTTAACAGTCAGGACTGATTTGGGGCTGGGGGGAGTGGTCTGACAGAAGTTGTGAAGCTGAAAATTGTGCAGTAACATTGTCAGAAATTCTGTTGTGGATGAGGTTTAGTGGCTCACACAGACCTGAGCTTATGAGGTTGCTCCTTCCCACTGGGCTTGGGTTTTGTGTCCTAACTCCTCTTTTGCACTGGGTGGTGCTGGTTCATCACAATCCCAGTAAAAAGGCTCTCAGACCTGCTGAGGTATCAAATGCTATTTGTTAGAGCTAGATGGGAACAGCAGAGACAATCTTCTGTCCCCTTAGATGCTGAGAACCCCCAGCGGAGCAGCATCCACATACAGCATCCTAGCCACACCCCATCCATGGGCGTGGGCATTCAAGCTATCACAGGAGGGTGTTTTCCTACAGCAAAAGAACTCCATTAACCATTTCTGCTGGCAAACACAGAAGACGTACCCATGAGAACTTCTTACTGCATGGTTAGACAAAGCCCCGGATGGCTCAACCCCTTGTCACCCAGTAGGAGCTGGAGGCCCCTCTGTTCAAGTGGGCTGAGCTTATCCTGTGGACAAGGGGTTTGTGCATCACAACCCAGCTCTGAAGGCCAGCCTGTCCTCGTGGCACAGGGCAGAACAGCACAGCACGGTCCTGGCCATGCTCAGGCTCACTGATCACCAGATCCACAATGGGCTTTCAGTCAGGATCCACTGGAAGCACAACCTCTTCCCATCTGCCTGTGGATCCCATTTTATGTAACATCCTTCAGACTTCCTAATTGCCCAGCCCCACACGGGTGAACTTCGTGGAGGAGTAGGAGGAGTTACCCATGTTTAACCAGGGCATGGTCTCCACCCCCTGTGACATCTCTGGAGCCTCCAGCAATGGAGCAAATCAGAAATACCTGTCACTGAGCAACCTGCTCGTACTGAAAATGTCCCAGCTCATTGCAGGAGGCTGGACTAGATGACATCGAAAGGTCCCTTACAGCCCAAAACATTCTGTGATTAAGGAAGGAGAGGAACATGGATTTCTTCGTGTGGCTAATCAAACAAAGATGATGATGGGAAAGGATTTCCCTACAGTCAGCCCCACTGCCGGGGCAAAGATGAAAGTTGTCCTCAGCCACTGTGCTCTGCTCTAACCCCCAAAGCCCAGATTAAACATCCACATCAGAAACCAAAGATAACCCTTGGTTATCCCATCTACCATAGAGATCAGTGTCAGAATCCTGGGCATCAGTAAAGTGATGAAATGGAAAGTGTGGAATGGAGGATGGGAGCCTGCAGGGTTTCAGGAGGAATTTCCTCTCTGGTTCCTGAGGCGACTACTCCCAAGTACCAGCGGAAAAGGTCAGAGGAATGAGAAGGGTGTAAATACATGTCACAGGCTGCAGACTGAGTTTGTAAAATGACTCCAGACAATTTCCCTTCTCCATTGCAGAAAGGAAGTCAGCACTGATCCTATGGTGCTGAGAAATTATGAGATGGATCCAGGAAAGACATAAAATGAAACAGGATGCTGGAAACAGAAAAGTAGGAAAATAAAAGTTAAAGAGAAGATCAGGTAAAGGAAAAAAAATCAAAGTAAGTGTACAAGACAGTGTGCATAGAGCAGTGAGAAAATAATAAAGTAGGAAAGGGACAGGGCAGCCAAAAAAGGAAAGAAAGAATTCCTGAGAGATAGTAAGCATTTTGGTGGCCATCCAGTATGGATTCAAAAATTGTCCAAGATCATGGCTGAAGCATTTCCCAGGACCACATCTAGGACACGCAATTCTGTGAATGAAAGGTTTACAGAATACAGAAAAATGTGCCTGAGCATCTCCAAAGCAACTCTGCCTCCAGAAAACTGCTGTGGAGGACAAAGCCCACATTACAGATCAGCTCTGAGCCACCATTCACACTGGCGTATTATTAGGAGTATTTTTAGATTGAACAAACTTGAATGCAGATCATCAGTTTTCAGCAGAACTTCTATTTTCTTTGAAGTTTTTTACACATGAATCTGTCCTACCAACATTAATCATTCACATAGGTGGTAAGTGGGCAAGGAACTGCCAAAAAAGGAGAAATATGAAGAGAGTAAGTCTCAGGGGGAAAAAAAAAAAAAACACCTTAGATTTTAAGTGCAGAGGTGTTTGCATTCATCCTTTCTGAATAGAGAACTTCAACTTTTTTTTTACTCAGAGCATTTATTTGCCATGAAGGACAGTAAGTTTCCTACATGTTTTTACTGACCGTGTATTTATTATTGTATAACCATAATGCCTCTGTCAAATGGGTGAAGAGGAAATTGTATTACTTGTGGAATGTGAAGGTTGTCCAGAGGGGTGGGAGATGCCCTGGAAGCATTCCAGGCCAGACTGGATCAATGGGTGAGGGCTGTTGCCACCTTTTCACAAGTACTGACAAAAAACCAACAAAACTAAAGGAGTGAGCCCCACGATCTTCAAATGAAAAATTATAAAATGGTGATTAAGAAGGGATAAGAAGTTCTGTGAAGCCACAAATCTGAATAAATAAGCATCAATTTTATTGAATCATGAATAATTTAAGACTGGTACAATCATCAGCTTTATTCTCCATGACACAGGGTGGGGAAGGGGTAGAAACGGGGAGAGTGAGAAAGGGGAGGCATGATCTCAAACAGACCATTCACAAATTCCAATCCTAAATGAGAACTGAAAATTAAATAGGGAGAGGAGCAAATGGAAAACATCATAAACGTACACAAAATACTCAATTCCTAGTTTTCTCTTTAAAAATGGCTAGAAAAAATTCATCAAAATGCAGCACTTTTAATCAAATATTTACATTTCTATGTTACAATGAAAAAATGTACATCTTATAGAACATATTTCATAAACTGTTCCACTGGAAACGACTAGATCAAAACAGCAACCTTCCATTTAATATCGACAAGGATTTTTTTGCTTTGTTTTTGTATATTATTTTTTCTTGAAAGAAAATTGTCACATTTAGACAAGATTTCATACACATAATATTGAAGTTAAGCATCAACAATGAAATATCAGTTTGCTTCTTTCAAAATGTACAAAAAGGCTAACCAACCCCCTCCCTCCCCTTCCCCAAATAAACCACATCTCATTTATGGCCTGTATCATTCTTGGCAGTTCTGAAGGAAAGAAAATGGTTTATTCTCTCTCAATTTATGACTCAACACGAATGTTGCATAGAATCTTGCATTTCTTGTTGATATTTTTTTAAACAAGCCAACTTTGTAAGGAGGAAAATAAAAGGCAAAAAAAAAAAAAAAGGAGGTGTTTTGAAAAAGCCTTAAATGAGAAGGAAGTCACTTAAAGAAAGACTTGATCTATGGAAAGTCTTGATAAAAACTAAGACGTGTGCACAACAGGTAACCCTGCTTCCCGAAGTTTCAGAAAAGACACGGAATATTGTGATGCTCAGAATGACTAGCCTATTCAAAATTGCCTCTCTCACTTTAAGCCAAGCTAGTGTCAGTAAAAAATAACAGATAATAGAAATTTCTTCCTGAGCTTAAGCACAGGATTAAACATGAGAAAAAAAAATACCCCGTTCCCCACAAATAAAACACTACTTTAAACATGTCTTTTAGCACTCAGTTAAAGGTCAACCGAGACATTTTCTAGGATATCAAGTCCATTTAAAGCCCTAGCCCTGCAACTGGATTTTTTTTACAGGCACATGCTCTATCTGCATGGATTCAGTTGGGGGATTAGGTACCAAAATTCACAGTAGTAGCAGGTAAAGTCAGTGCTGGGAAGCAGAATTGTCAAGACTACTGGAAAAACTAACTTCTCTCAAACTCATCACCAGCATGCTATGGATTTGATTCCATACAGATCTATCCCATTTTTTACAGTACCAAGAACTGGATTAGGAAAATTGGCTGAGAAACCTTTGTTATTCCATTCAGTGAAATAATGAAATCAGAGTTCATAAGGTTAAAACAGTAACAACACCAAGCTCTTCCCCCCATCATTAAAATATTTAAATTTTTCCTTTTACAATATTTTTCTTTAAAAAAAAAAGTCATCAGCACTTAAAAGTTGTAACAGGAGCAGATTCAAGACCAGCTTAGTAAGACAAAGTACAGTTATGTTACAGAAAGTCATGAGGTATAATAGAACGATCCTCTCAAGCTGAGCCACAGAAGCATGAACTTGTCTGTTATGTTCCTTTAAACCCACAAGCTCTTAAAAAAGTGTTTGTAATAAGATTTCTTTCTGTACACTGAAAAACTAGCATATTCCTGTAATTTATTATAGTTGAAAAGCTTTTTTGTCCCTCCTGCATGGATAAAACAGCTCTTCAGTGTTTTAGCTGCGGATTGATATGAACCTGAAACGTTATCTCATTTCCCTCCTTTTTTTTGTCACATTTAAACAAATTCTAGTATCTCATACAAACAATATTCACAGCAACTTATGATATTTCAAGAGATGACTTTAGCCCTGTTTCTTTAAATAAAATCCCATAATATACAGCACTAATTTAATCAAACACAATTAGTACAAAATAAGGCATCGCTTTTAAAAGTCAGCACCAAAGGAGAGCTGGAAAGGCTCGTACAAATCCCTTCTGAGGAGTGAGGTGGTGGCTGAGGTACAGCTGACGTGCTGGGGTTGGTGGTGTCACCAGGAAAGTGCAACTCTTTGGGAGGTGTTCTTGTTCCCCAGCAGAAGTACAAGCCTTAACACTGATAGTGTGGGTGTGTGCGTTCACAGAGGAGGAGAAACCAAAGCAGGTTCACAGCTCTGCCACAGCTCCAAAGCGTGGCACAGCTAAACTCAAAGGACACAGTACTCAGTACCTTATCTTTTTTCTTTTTCTAGACCTGGATACTGCTAAAATACTAATTCTTTTTTCTTTGCGATTAAAAAGAAAAGTCGTGGAAGTCGTATTGACAAGTCGTATTGTCACCAGAGTAGCACTGGAACTGCCACAGAGCTGAATTTTAATTAACCCCCTTATGGTTGTGCTGATTGGAATGAAACTTCTGAACAAAACCCAAAGTTTTTAGAAAACAACTGTAACATTTCATGGCAAGAATTAAAAACTGAACGTCTGACTCACCCCTTTGCAGGGGTGTAGCTCACCTCTGTGTACAGAGCTCACCATGCCTGTGCACTGCCAAGGGTCCTTTGGAGCCGTAGGACTTCATGGGGCACAGCCCTTCCACTGACTTCTGTGAAGGAGGGAAGCCCCCTCTCCTCAGGGTGGATCAGTGGGGTGTAAACACCACAGAAGTCAGCCCAGCTGGTGGCGTGGATGTAAGTGGGAAGAGAATTGGGCCCTGACTAGCAAAGGGCTACCTGATCTTTCACTTGTAGCAGGATTGATTGTTACACAGTGTTTGAAAAAAAACCTGATTTGTTCAGACTGTATATATATTTTTATATATTCCTATTTATATATATAATCTTTATAAACACACAATGAAAGAAAGCCAAGGTCTCAGACTGGCAAGGAGAGCAGCGTTTTTTGTTTTTATTTTTTTTTTTCCTTTTCTCTTTTTTTAATATTTATTCAAACTTCCCTGTTTTGCAGCTTTGCCTTCATTGAGTATTATTACTGAGGCAAGCAATATCGTTATAGCACCAGAACTATATGAAGCTGAGTTTAATCCACAAAGCTGATTGGTAAAAGTCCAGCCCTCACGTAAATGTGTTTGGTCAGAAGCAGCAAAGGCAAATATTCCCTCTCCCCTCTCTTTCCAGACAGTACATGGCACAAAACTGTTTGCTTCATAGCTGTGAAGTTGCCCCCCCCAGTCCCTTCGACTTAGTAATGATGATTATTTTTAACATCTTCAGGATCTTAGGCATGAGAGCTTACAGCAACTAAAAAGAAGGAAACAAAGGAATAGTGCAGTTCTCATCATCGTCAAAAGAAAAACAATACAAAGGTTGCTTGGGTTGCCTGCACCCAGGTTCAAGATTGCTCCAAGTGTCTTGTTCTTGCAGCTCTAATACTGAGATCCCAGCCCAGGAACGTGTTCTTTCTGTGAGTCTGTGATCAGGGCTCTTGCCAAGTGGAAGCAACCTCTCTCTGTCTGAAGAAGATCACAACGTTGACTCCAGAGATGAATCCAGGATGTCATCGTGATGGCTGTTGCTGTTGGAGTCACTGTCGTAGCTCTGGGGACTGGAGTAGTTGGCTGCCTCCTGCAGTCTCATTAGCATGTTCATCTGCAAAGGCAAGGAAACTCGTGATTATTTGTATTCTGAGGATACAAATATCCTCAGAATACAAGTAATACAAATAGGAACAACATTTACTCCACATGACAGCTACAGCAGCATTCACTCTGCCAGCGGGCAAGGAATGAAAGGAAGAAACAAGTGGGGTCAGTAACACTCAGACTCAGAGAAGAGCTTTGACTGTAAATCATAGCAGCATTCAAGTTACTGATAAAACACAGGTTTTCCAGTAAAGGAGAAAGTGAGATGACTGAAGCGATTAGTCTACAGCCATAGAGCAGTTCCTGTTTCTAATCCCTAGACACAAGGAAAACGAAATGGTTCTGCTGTTCCAGACATGAGAGCTTACCAGAGGATCTCCTTCAGCATCACTCACTGGAACTTGTTTGCTGGTGGAGCCTTCCCGGGACACGGAGTAGCCATCAAAACCCACGTCCTCAGGCCGCAGCTGGAGCAGAGGAGGCCACTCGTGGTGCTGGGGGGTGGCTGCCCAGGGGTAGGTGTCCATCACCCACTTGGCAGGATCCTCCCAGGGCGCTCTCCTCCCATACAACTGAAAGAGCACAAAATTATGTCAGGTGTTCCAACCATCTCATCCAGTGCCTACCTAACTGAAATGAACATGCTGTGGTTCTTGGGCTGCAAGAAACATTTTGCAAGCAGGGCTGAACATGAGATTTTCCTTACCCTAATGACACACAAAGCCCTTTGTGATGGCACTAATTTGAAAGCAGCTGACCACCTTCTGTGGGATTGCAGTGCCCTTCTCTTGGAAGGAAGAAATGCCCGAAAATAACATCACTAATAAAGTCAACCAAAACAATGTCAGCACACAAAAGAAGCCATCAGTGCTGACATCTGGGTTGCACTGGCAGCTGCCTTACAAACTGCCATCCATGGAATGTGGAGGAGGAAACCTGAGATCTGTCATCAGGCAGTAATGATGGATGTCAAGGCATTAAGTTTTCAAGTCAGATTTTTTCCATATCCAACCAAGAAAAAGCACCAGCAGCATTTGTCTATGGTCAGGTTCCTAAATAAGCAAGCTCTGTTTCAAAAACATGTTTCTGTCGGAATAGACTGCGTTACCGAATCCCAACATATTCTCCCTTTCATATTCCATTTGCCTTAGCTAAACAACACACTCATTTTAATGCCTCATGACTTCCAAAAGCATAAATACAACTTCACGAGGCTTTAAAACATTTATTTCCACTTCATAAATTTCACCAACAACATCTTTCAGCAACTGGAGTTTGTCTCTGACATCTTGTCACTTGAATTCAGAGAACTGTTCTCTTCCTTTATCCCCCTGCACAAGGGGAAAAACAACAGTCTAGCAAAGAAAGTCACCAGTTCTCAGGTGGATCTAGGACTATCTCACTTTCCTCAACGCTATTTCTTCTTGGTGTGTTTTTTGTGGGTTTAGATTTTGTATGCACTAAGTATTAAAACTGCTCTGAATACGACCACGTGGTGTGCAGTGAAGCAGGAGGGAGCTGAGGTGCCAGCAGATGGTGCTAGGCAATCTGAAATGCAGCAAACTCTTCATCCTTCAGCCCTGCTATGTTATCTTCCCAGCATAATGGCTTCAAGATGTGGCAAACCAGATTTCCTATTTTAATTTTGTTCTCAAATTTACAATGATACAGGGTCATTTGGTAAGTGGCAGGGATTTTGTATTTTTCACATCTTTTCTCCCTCTGAAGTCTGAGTGGATCTGAGCTCAGGAGAGACTAAGTAACTATCCTCTACCATGGCAGCCAGGTCTGTCCATCCCTCCCACTGGCACGTTTTCCAGGAAGCAAGTAATGGGACAAGCATGGAACAGGTTGATCCACAAAACATGAAAGAAAAATCACTGGAGTATGAGTGACAGTGGCAGGAAGCCACAGGGACTCTGGGTCCTCTTTTTGCTGGTGCTGCATTCTGTACTGATACACCAAGCAGGAAGAACTCGGGTTTTATACAACCTTCTAATTTTCACATCCCTGTTTTGAAGAACAAAACAAGTCAGCTCCCATGGGAGCAATTATTGTAAGGATCCATTTGGTTTGTTTGTATTTGACCCAAAATAATTCTCTAAATGAGAAACAGAAATATAAAAATAGCTCAGGGCAGATCCACAGAGATCAGAGTGAAATTAGGAGTCCACCTTTCCTTTCTGGCAAGCAATTTCAGGAAAGATGTGTTCTCAGAGGAGTATTTGTGGGTGTGGGGAACAGAAAATAGCCCCAGATGAAACCCGCATTTCTAGCATTAGCTTATTCATTAGCACCACTCTGGCTACTCTTCAAGTATTAAAGTGTATCTTCTTATCCATCAAGCAAACAAAAGAGAAATTATTTAAATAGGGATGAATTCGTGCAATTTGGGGAAATGGGACTGAAGGGGATAAAGAATCTAAAGCACAAGGTGAGAAACATAAGCCCTTACACCTGGAACACAAGCCACTCAAATAACCTAAGGAAAGATAGAGATACTAGGCAGAACAAGGAAGCACAAGGATGGTTTTATCAATTGCTCACTCTCTTTCTCCACTTCCATTATGAATTTTTCAATGCTTTCCACACATACTGATCAGTGATACGAGAGCTTCAAACCCCAGTACAAGGAGCCCATGCATTACTGTGAGTATCAGTTTGCTCCATTTCAAGAGCAAACAAAAGTCACCCGCTCTCCTTTCTCTTGCTTTAGGTTGGAAAGACTCCTGGCTCCCATTACCTTCCTTTTTAACAAGTTTTATGTAAAATGCTCTCTTTCTAGCAAAGTTGCTGAGTGTGTATCGTACTCCAGGACCTATCATTTTCCTCATATCTAAGAGTCTACCACAACTGTCCCAAAGAAAATGAGGTCTCCAAGTACCGACAAATTTCAGTTTGGGCTGTTTGCCCAAATTTTACCCAAAACTTGGAGAATTTATATATTTCAGAGATTTGTAAGAAGCCATTAGTAAAAGCCTAGTTCAAAACCGTATTTTAAATTAGGTGCTTACTCTGGGCTTAATCTGTGAACAAAGAACTGATTATTAAAAAACCTCTTTTTTTTTCCCTACCTAAATGTCAAGTCCATAGCAATTCTCGGCTGAACCCTCCTCCTGATTCCAAAAAGTTTCATAGTCATACAGACACCAAAATTGCATGGCAATGCTTAAAACCATTCCAAATTGCCAAAGTATGGATCAGTTGCTAAGCACAGGCAATCAGTGATGATTTCACTTCATCCTCTGAAATAATTATGAAGGAATCTACTAAAAAAATCATCTTATATACTGAGAAGTAATCAAAATATCACTGATATGATCCTGTCATTCATGAATATGTTTCTCCCTGTACACAGCTTTGTTTCTATGCTGAAAGATTTGATTTCCAAAGGAAAATCCTGTGTAACGCAAAGGATAATTTTAAGGTGTGCTTCTGGAACACAGTATTGAAAGGTATTTGTACATCTAACTCCCCCCACTGAAAGCATCAGCAGTTTGGCATCTAATAATTTCTTCCACTCTTAATTTCAAAAGTGCTTGAAGAGACTAATTCTGCCTGAAATTATTGACAATTCTGGTTACGTATCTACAGAAAATGTTGCCCCTACTGAGTTCTGTTACCTTTTGAGCAGATGCCATTCTAGACCTATGATTTTTCCCTTCTGCCTGCTCACCTGTAGCCCTTCTCTAACTGCCTCCAGAAGATACGGAATGATGGAGTAGTTCCACAAGTCAGTGAACCAAACTCTAGAACCATCTACATCTATTGGACAGGAGAGGAAGAGCCGTGGACCTGGAGAGGGAAATTCAGATATTACACTCAAATCACAATCACGGTAAGCATCAAAAATAGGATTGATGACATCTAAAAGCAGGGTTTTAAAGAAAGCCTTTTTTACTGGATACAGCACAAGGAAATGTACAAAGATACACCTGATACACAAGGAAATAAAATACACATATTTACATATGCCTGGGCAGAGCACTTACCAATAGTAACATCAGAGGAACTGTGAGCCTCCAAGAATTTGTTCAGATGTTGCCAGACCTTGGGAATCCAATCAATGATCTTAACCAGCTCTGCATTCCTCATCCTGCCACTGATCTCTGTTTCAATTAGTTTTCTCCTCAAGAAACGGCCGAGAAAGCCTTTGACTGGCTCAGTGTGGTTTGCACATAGCACCCATCTGTGGCAGAACAGCAGAAATGGCCATCATTTCTCTTCCATGCTACTGAATGTAACTATTCTTGACTACATTTCTCTTCTTATTTCTAGATTATCAGGATCAAAATTCCAGTCATGCAGTTACTCCAGTCATGCATGTTTTTCAGCAGAAGGTACTTTGGAATATTTCACTAGACAAACCAATTTTTATTGTGCATTGTTTCAGCTCACTTGTCATTAATCTGCTTTGCCTAAATAGTCTTACTGAAAATCTGGTAGAAGATCAACTTTCTTAACAATCCTCTGTAAAGTAAAGGTTTTATGAACCCAGTTCCTTTAATGACAGCACCATAACCAAGCTGCACATGTCAGGGCAGCAACCAGGAGCAAATGGAATTTCCCTCTCACTTTGCTATTTCAGCTGATAAGAACAATTTCAGATGACTCAGTAGCCATTACTCCTTTGCCAGCCCACAAACATAAATGAGAAACATGAATAAACAGTACCTGAAATTATGGTGAAGTTGAAGATTAGGTGTGGAGGAGGTGGCTTGGTTCATTGTGCCAATAATATACGGACTATTGGGAAAAAAACACAAGCAAATCAAACCTGTAAACTTTGGAAAACAAGTCTTAAGTAAAACCTCAATATTAAAAAAGCTTATTCAAAACTCTTCTGTCAAAGAAGGTTTTGTAGTTACTTACAACCAAATTCTCTACTGAGATTCTGAGAACATCAAATTCTGAAAGCAAACCAGAAATCCCAAAACAGGACCTTTCACTACAAATGGAGCTTTACTACCAAAGGTCTATGGCATGAAGCAAATACAACTACTTTTTAATTACTTATTTCAGAAAAAATGGATAATTTTATGAAGGAAAAAGATCCCTCTGAAGCACTGTCCTCAATATGGACAACCTGGTCATCTTCCTCCACATTACTAAATTAACGTAGACTTTGGTTTTGTGATTGGATTCTGCAGCTGCAGTGCTCTGAGTGCAGGATTAACATTTGCAATGTGTTCTGATACTATTTCTTTACCATTTGTGGTACTTGCAGTTCAGGAGTCCATTAAAGATCTCTCCTAGGGAGCTAACATGATGCAAATTATCCAGAATGATGACAAGAGGCATATCCACAGCATTGTTTTCACTGTTACACTGGTCTGCCAGGTTGGACAGGTACTGTCGGAGTTCCTGCAAAGCAGATATAAGAAAAGAAGAAAAAAAAATTTTCTTCACATTCCTTAAAAATTCAACTAAGATAGAGAAGCTTGGTAACAAAATCTAAAGCAAAAGACTCTAACATCTAACAAATCACAAATTTTCCATGAGAAAACACAAGATACAGTTTTCTTTCTCTTTTATAGGTCATGCTGAAGACTAAAAGACTGTATCAGAAAACCTGTGTGAGACAAAGAAGGGTAACATTTTGTAATTTAGTTTGTGTTTTTTATTCATCAGACTCAGACCTAAGAGGTCTGAAATATATTTTTGTTTCTTTTCAGGAACTTGTTCCACTCTCCCCATCCCAAACCAAACTCTACATTCCAGCTAGATTTGTTGTATCATCTCACAACTGTGTTTCTATCAAAATACAGCTGACAAAATTCATCTGGAACAAAGCATCCCTCATCAGAGGCCAAATTTGGACACCTTCAGTAATGCTGTGAAAGAAGGATGAGCTTTTTGGTGCTGCTGATGAGTGGTTGAAATACTCTCAGCAGCTTTAAGGCATGTCTGAAATCATACAAGTGGCCTACAACCACAATTTCAACCATCCCTTTCCTCCAGAGGAAAATATGCCTAAGGCCATCAAATACACAGCTTTTTTTTTTTTTTCTTTCTTGCTTTCTTTCTTGCTTCTCTTTAATCTCGATGATCACTGGAAGTATATTCAGCAAAACCAACAGGACATAAAAAAGCAGAGACACACCTCACCTGCCCAGGAATGTGTCTGCACAACAGCCCCTCCAAACCCAGCACATGATTACAACTGCTGATACTTGCAGCTGCAGAAGCTCCTGGCAGCCTGGAGAGGCATTTGAGGGTTTTGGGAAAAGTGCCCATATGCAATAGGGATTGCTTAAGTCTCTGGGAATTTTATGCAGGTGTTTAACTTCCTGGGCAGTTCTCAGGCTCCTAAACACTTAAAAATCATGACAGTTTTAGGTGTTTAAATACACACCTGGAAGCCTGCTGTTCCAGGCCCATAATCAGGTGAATCTGAAAACCTTAAACACTGTTTCCTTCAGGATCAACATAATGCTTTGAAAATAAAGGGAAGTTCAAAATGATGTACTAAGAAAGGAGGCTCTCATTTTGGACAGGTGCTAGGGTGGGTTGTGCAAGGATGGTTTCTGCGTGCTCACCTTACTGGATTTATGGTCAACGTTGAAGGTGGCAATGATGCCCTCGGCCAGCTCCCTGCCCTCTCTGAGGACCATGTACTCGGACAGGCGGTTGGCCAGGTAGGTTTTGCCCGTGCCACTGGGGCCAGAGAGGATGATCCTCCTGTGCTCCATCAGCAGGGACACGTAGCGCTGCAGGATGGGCTTTGGGATCAGCGACTCGAACACCAGCCCGTCCAGGCTGTTCTCACAGAGACCTGCAGCAGGGAAACAGTCTTCACTCACAGGGAGTCCCAGTTTTTATCCAAATTGACCTGACCAAGCTGTTCTTCACTTCAGAGCTGAACCCCTTCCCCACCCTGGTATCCCTCATGGTTGAGAGAGGCACACATAAAGCTGGAAAAACAAGTGCAAGGGCGACCTGTGGGCTTAGCCTGGATTCTCCTTCAGCCTGTTTAAGTCCTCAGCTGCATCCCTAAGGCCCTTTGGAAGCTGCCACACCAAAGCATTCCAGGCCACACTTCTCATGCACAAGCCATCCATTTCACAGCATTTCACCACACACCCAGAATGTACCTGTTTACTTTTGGATCACTAGCCCAAAAAACCCCAGCTATCATCAACTCCCCCTACTTTCCCAAATGCTTGTAATTAAACTCCTTCTCTGTATGCTGATAGTTATCTCCTCTAACAGAAAACTCCTCACTGATAAGCATTTATGCCATGTCAGCAGTCACTTTAGGCAGAATTGGCTCAGGGAAAATACACAGTGCTTCAAAATAAACAGCAGGAAGGGAAGCTGGCAGATCACCCAGAGAAATGTTTGCACCTCAGTGGTTACTTGGAATATTAAATATTTACATAGGCAGCTTTGTATGTCAAAGGTATATGTAAGTGATTTTCCATAAATTGATTAAATACATTTCTATTTTATTGCAAACTGTTATCACTTCTGAACCTTCAAGGCACAAGTCAAGCCAGTGCAAGTTAAATATAAACTCAAATTGCAGCTTTACAGACACAGCTAGACTTTATGCAATATTTCAGTTAGGATTTATGACTGGACAATGCATTTTATTTAAGTAGAACATCCTGGGTTCATGTCAAGCCTCAGAAAATTGATGTATTTCACAGTTTGTCTTCCTGCCCACTGGTTTTTTATACAAGGTTAGCTTGGTTTTTACACCAATATTCAAAAATCTCCTTTCAGTCAAATTTCAAAGTTGATAAGAAGAATGTTTGGCATGGCCCTCAAATACCATCTGTGTGCAGATTTCACTGGTCTAACTTTGAGCAAACTGATGTTCAAAATGCAACAGCTGAGGATTTTACCCCTAAGCTTAGTTACATAGTATAGTTTTCATTAAAAAGTGCTTCCCTAAGAAACCATATGAAAAATATAAATATGAAATTTTTATCATATAAATAAATTTTATTATTACAGAATAAAATTGATGGGAATCCTGAAAACTATACATTTTGAAAAATCCAGATTTTAAGGTGTTTCATAAAATTTGGGCTCCCTCCTTCCTGGTACTTAAGGACTCTTCAGTGAGACCAGTCAAGCAAATCAGACAAGATTTGTATTTTTTTTTACCCTGTATGAAGGAAATAACAACTATAGCTGTGATAAAGAGGCAGTGAAATTTTGAGCCTTGATTAATTTGGAAAGTACTTTGCTGCTCAAACAGCTCCACTGCATCCCTTGTGGTGTGAGGTCTTCTCCAGGACAACTCAAGATCTGTGGAGTGTGTAATTATTCCTACAGTTACAGGTTGAAAACTTGCTGAAATCACAGACTTAGCATACTCCAAGTGCTATCTTTGTCAAATTAAATAGAAGGAAGCAAATAAACGGTAGGAACAGGAAAAAGCAGCACAATAAAAAGTTTCTACTCTGAGTTTCTTGACATAGCAAGACAAAACTGATAAAACTGTCAATAGTGAGAACTCCAGGAGGCAGGTCAGGCAAAATTACCTTTGATGGTCACTGAGATAGTGTTGTTTTCTCCAACCAGGTACCCACAGGGCAGCAGCTCTGGGGTCTCTGCACTGTTGGTGCGCTTGATTTCTCCGATGCTGTAGCCCAGAACACTGTCTGAGTTCAGCCCCAGCTGGCTCACGGGATCCACGTGGATGATGTACTCCTGGGGTGGAAAAGGGACACAGGAAGTCAGGCAGCACTGGGAGTTTGTTCTCTGCTGTGACAGACTTAACACACAAAGTTAAATACAGCTCGGTATCACCAAAACCCCATAGGAGAACTCAAGCTCACAGCATTTTGTACCCACTGACCTTAAACAGACGTCTCACAACCCCATCCAGAACATCCCACTTGGTCTTCCCACTGACTCCAATGCAGCCTATGAGGAAGGCACGAGGCCTAGAATCCTAAAGGCACAGAAATAACTCTATCAGACAAGTGTGGTTAATGTAATTAAAATGCTGGCTTCCCAGCCCCCTCCCCTTTTATTTTTAAATAATGGTGCATCCTTACTACTCTGTATGGTGACTTCTGGTTGGTGTATGGAATCCTTTCCACATGATAAACATTTTCTACAATGCTGGAGTCACAAATCTAAAGGATACTTAGGTGGCTGTGATGTTAAGTCAAAGGTATTTATTAATGTCATGAAGAATTCAAAAATCTCTGAGAGGATTACATTTTAGCAAAGAGACAGAAAGACTCTTAGGAATATTCTAGACAGAAAAGTAGATGTCAAATTCATGACTTCACAATCAAGGATGCTACATTTGCAAGGTTTGTCCTATTTATTTCTAGAAATTCTGCTGTGGGCATAGAAAACTATATATCTATATATATAAATTATACATGGCTATATATAAAAGTAGTAACATAAAACAAAGTTTATATTTATAAATTATTTTTGATGTATCACAGCATTTTGAATGTTGTAACTGATTTTTAAGGCAGATAAAATAACTCAGAAGAAAAATAATTTTTCTGTTTTTCTATAGCAGCACTCACTGTGAAACATTATTTGAAGAAAAACTAACTTCTATCCTAAGACTTGAAGTGTTACTAAAACATAAAGAACCATTTCTACATGGTAACTTAACTCTCTCTGAGCTGATGTCCAGTAGAATTACCAGCAGTTTCACTGTTAATTTGCTTATCCAGGATATTTAATGGAAAGATCTGCTGAGTCCATTTTATTTCGGATCATTCCAATTTTTGTCCACCCCTCAGAAAGACATGAACTTACTTCTTAAACACACTTTTACAGGTATTCAAAAAATGTGAGAGAGCAAGGCCATTCCTTGGCAAAGACTGTGTATTACATTCATGCATGTACTATGTTAAACACATGAGATGGGAAGCAGTTTTACAATATTTGCAATTTATTTGGGTATTCAGGATTCTTTCAATTACTTGTGACTGGAAGACATCTGAAAGATGTCATTCTAAACAGGATACTTGTGCCAGAGAGGACAACTCCAACTGGGATGATACGGTATAGATCTCCCAGTTTGGATTTGTCAAGTTCTTCCATAAGATTGGTGCTTCTGGCATTTTGGTCCCTCTCAGGAGCTCCAAGGAAACTGGAGGCAGCCAAGTGCTTTCTCTATCACTATTAACACACCTATGAACTCTTTGTCTGAGAAAATTCCTAAAAGTCCTTTGCAAACTTGAATCCCCTCACACATTCCAAGGTCACTTACATTTCAAAGCTGGGGATGAAACACAACTCACCTCCTTCCATTTCATCTCGTCCTGGAAGCTGACGACTATTTTGACGTGCCTGCCTCCTTCTTTCCGGGCAGAGCCATCTCCAGTGTCATCCAACAGCATGTCTGTGGACAGGAAACATCAACAGCTTCACAGCTGGAGCTCAGTTACAATGGAGGCTATTCTGGTTTATTGTAGTCAAACACAACACGTCTGGGCTTCACATGCCCCGAGGTAAAACACAAGAACCAGGTTGACTGACTTCCCTGCCATACATCCCTCTTAAAAAGGGAAGGTCATTGAAAATTATTAGCCAGTTACTCTGTATTTTCCTTCCTGTGATATATCCCCTGGCAAAAGTGCACCATTAAATGGCTTTAAACATGACTTTTCAAAGCTGAGGTCATAATTGGACACCTCTGACCGAGGGTGTAGCAGACCTACGATGATATTTAAAAGAAGGCTTTGTGCCAGCTCGTGACATATTTCCACACCTCAGCTGTTAATAATCCTCACGCTTTCATTTTTCCATGGCTAACCAACCCAAGCCTTCCAAGTGCAGGATAAAACCTGCCCCACCACCCTTCTCATTAAACTCACCGAGACTGGTTGACTCCGTGAGGTTCAGGCTGTGTTGAGAGAGACCCACTGAGTGTCTGGGAGAGGAGGAGATGGAAACCTGAGACTGAGCCCTGCTACAGCTGCCGTGGTTTTCAGATTTCAGCCGATCGTTCTCTGCTTTTAACTTTTCAATCTCACTCTTGAAAAGACAAGCCAGACATCAGAAGGCACAGTGAAAACATGATTATAAGACAGCAACAGAAGTAACTTAAGAATACATGGTAATTTAACAGAAATGCTGTTTTTGTAATGTTTTAATTACGGATTTTAATTATTACAATGTCCTTTCCATAAAACTTTTCAAAGTATCCTAAAATACCTAAATAGGTGGGAATTCACTAACACTGAAATGCAACTACCTTAAGGCAGAGAGCATGGAAACATTTTGACAGTCAACAAAATGATCGACCCCTCTTGGGGTTGAAACAGCTGCAGCTGAGGGCAGCAAAGTCAGGTGTTCATGCTGACTTTTAATGAAGGTTTAACACTGGCACAAAGCTAAACACAGCCTTTAATAAGCACTCAGAGAGTTCAGATCTTTACTGTGGGGGTGGTTGGCCAGTGTCTCCCACATCAGCACAGGCTGCAGGATCTGGGGTGGCTGCTGCTCACCTGCATCCTGTTCATGGCCTCCCGCAGCTGGTCCAGCTGGTGGGCAGAGCTCAGGGCTTCCAGGCGAATGTCTGTCAGCTTCATCTCCTTGTCCCTCAGCTCGTTCCGCAGCTGCATCACTGTCTCAGCCTCGCTGTCCGTGCACTCAGAGATACTGCAGGACACGGACAAACAGACACTCGTGCCTCTTCTCATGGTGCTTCTCCAGGATTTATTAGGAGAAGAGGAATACAGCCCTTTTTATTCTGCTTGAAGCAGGTAGCAATTTTGGCTTATTGAATTAGAGATACCATAAATCAGATATTAAAATGGGTCATAGAAATTTTAGAGACTAGTGGAACAAAGATGTCTAAGGGTTATTTTTCTTCAATCAGCATCTGAAACAGAATTATCTGAAATCACCTACTATTAGATAGTCTTCCTTTTTTTCACAGTAGTTGCTATAAAGCAAAACTTCTAAAGCCAAAATCTAGATAAATTAAGGGGGTGCAGGCATTTAACAGCAGTTGGAGATTGATGAGTTCACAGACAGATTTAAAGCTCACCAGGTGTGCACAACTGGGTTTCCCTGAACTGCTCTGGAGGGTTTTGGAACTCTACACCTATTCGAGCATGATAAATTCCTGCTTGCTTTAAAGAACTCACGCTTAAAACATTTTTGGTGGCACTTTTCTTCCCTCCGCCCACACAAAAAAGTTTCTGAGTAACAACATTTCAGTACATTTGTAACTGTATCTGTATAAAGATCAACCACACAGCTGCACACTGTAAGGGAGATTTTATGTAACCTGTCTTTCCCTAAATCAGGTTAATGAGAGATGTTTTCCTCACCAAAAAGCCAATAAGCCAAAACATGCAAGTTTTACTAGTGCTCTCTCCTTCCCCCAGTTCACATATTTACTCTTTTCTCACATTTATCCTTTTGGCTTCCATGGCAAGGTGAGATGCACCCACACAGCATTTGGCTGACGACAGGTAAGATCATCATTTGACAATTTTCTGGCCTGAGAGCTCTAAAGCACAACTTGCTGTAGTCACCAGAAATGCACTGAGTTAGGCTCAAGAGACAGAAGAAGCTTTGAAACAAAAATCATGGGGGATTATCTTCTGCTACTGACATTTCATCACTGTTATACAGCTGGAAACTACTGCTATTGTTTTCGCCTCTTCATGTGAAAACAAGTGGAGGGGAACTACTCCAATGCATTTGTTCTGAAATCAGGCTGGAAGCTCCGCATGACCTCTCAAGGTCAGGAGGCTGTCTGGTAATCACAGGTTTCACAATACTGCCTGTTACAACTTCCTGCATTTATTTATCCTGCTCAAGTGACAAAGCTACTGATTGAATGAACATAAAAGCTGTTTTACTAAATTTTTCATGCACATTCTAAAATGTGACTTCAGACTCAAAACAGCATAGCAAGGGAGTTGTTTAACTTTATTTCACAGGTGGCCATGGAAAGGACCAGGCACAGGTGGCTGGGGGGCTACAGAAGGAAAGAGGGGTGGATCATCTCCATTCACCAGGCACAAGCCGTTAGATGAGTTCATCTGTATCACTAAACCACAGTGTTTGATTTCCTTACCTGAATTTGTCAATATAATTGGGAACTTACCATGGCAGATTAATACAATATATGCTGTGTTTAGACAAGGAAAACAAAATCCCAGATTTGACCTAGTTGTTTAATTAACAGCAAGAGATCCAACAAAGTTGGCAGCTCAAGGTCACCCTGGTTATAAAAGTTCTTGATACTCAGTACACACTGCTGAGAGAGCCACCCAATGAAACATTTACACTTCAGCACAGACGCAATGATTTTTGGCTTCCTGGACACCAATGCAAAGGTACCGGGTTGGGAGTTGGCTCACGTATCTTTAAATCTCTGAATACATAAATTCAGCACTTCTGTCCCCTGCCTTTCCTCTACCAATGCAGCAAGTTGCCTTCCATGCCATTTTCTGTCTAAAAATTACAGAAATCACTTACAGGGAATTGGAATGGGAAGCTCTCAGCAGTGGTGTTGAAACAGTGGTGTTGTGGTGTGGTAGCTTTGGTGAGGAAGGTAAGGAAGAATCAGTCATCTCCTCAATGTCTGAATGAGAAGATGCTGACTTGGGAGACTTCTTTTTCCCAAAAGCTTGCTTGAAGGAGCTGCGTAACTGGAAAAAACAAGACCACAGCAGCAGGTCCATCACTAAGAGTGAAACCAGGCAAAAAAAGCCATAGAGTAAAAACTCTTCAACATGCAAATACTCCAAATGCTACAGCCATACTCACATACACGGTAACATGGGTGAAAAATAAAAAAGCTTTTTTTTTCCTTAACTATTTTATCAGATTAATAAGGTCAATAGGAGTGGCTATGAATGCTTCCTATTTTTTAAGAACTATTTGACAGCAAACTCTGTTGAGTGCAACAAGCTTTGCAGCAGAGTGGTGACAGCTTGCAGCTGTGCTGGCACATGGCCCAGCCCAGGTTAATGATGCTGGAAGGGTTAGTGGTGTCAATGGGTGGGTTAGCTTTGTACCTCCGAGTTTAAAGTAGGTCTTCCTTACCTCATTGACCTGCCGGAAGAAGTGCAAGCAAAAGGAAGTGGGGGAAGGAAAAAAGACATGTTTTAACAGATAAAGCCACCGATAAGGGAAGTTTTGGATTTCTAAGACAAACACGACCAATGATTAACAAAGACAAACAGTTACTTTAAAACCAGAACCCAGTATTTTCCAAAACCAGGTGTTTCAAACCACATACGGCCATTTTTTGCATTACCTGAGGAAGACACCAGACTCAAACTCTCTTAACTATTTAAATTACATTTTCTCCTTAGCTCAGGTAGAGTACTTTGGCTAAGAGCCAAGTTAATAATGTATTTTTCCTTGCAGGAACAGGTATTTCACCATGTGAAAAGACTGCAACTTCTGTACCTACCTGCAACTAAAATAACCTTCTGTAATTGACTGCCATTTTCCAAACAAGAATTAACATTCATGTAATTAAACTGATGTTACCCCAAAGTTACAATTCAACAGGTAGTGTTCAAGAAGGATTTGGACAATGCTCTTACATATATGGTTTCACTTTTAGGTAGCCCTGAAAGTTAAATCCTCGTGGAATCAAAGTCTGGACTTGATGATCCTCATCGCTCCCTTCCCACTCAGGATACTCTATGTACACCTTTTAATGCCATTGCAAATTACATACAGGCTGGCTTAATACGAGCTGAAAGCTGTTTTTAAACTAGACAAAGACTCCTACAATGAGAAATGTTGAAATTCAGCTCTGAATGGAGAGCTGAACTGCTTCTACAAAGAACACTAAGACCTTGGCTGAGAACTTCCTCAGCAATGGTGGAACAAAGAATGTGTGAATCAGATTCAACTCACATATTTTTCTCAGTAGTGTTTTGATTTCCAATCTTCATTTCACAGCAATGATGTACTCATTTTTAATAACAACATAAAAATACTGCCCTGTTTCATCTACTTCATGAAAACTTTATTTATTTATCTTTGTAATAGGGAAATGTTCCCTTAACCTTCTTTAAAAATAGTTATCTGATGAATAAGAAACGTAGGCTGATGTAGGATCATCTCCACTAGGTTACAATAACAAAGAATAGAAGTTAAACAAGAATTTTAAAAAGTGTTTATCTTAACCAAGGCTTAATGACTACAAAAGTTTTATGTCACAAACTGAGAGTTGCTAAAAATTTAAAAGTTACAGGAATTTACTTTTTCTATAACTAAAGTACAGCACAAGAAGGATTTGGAGAAGATGTTGTTTCCATCCAACCAATTATTTAAGGGGCAGAGTGGAAATGCTTCCTTTGTGAAGCAGCTGGTAATACCAAGAGATAACAAAATGAAACCTCTGAGAGAAGAGAGAAATAAAACCAAGAACCTGTTCAGGAAGCTGTTTCTTACCGTTCAGGAGTTTCGTCAACATTCCTAAGAGGATATTGTGCAAACACAAATTAAGCTTTTACCAGCTCTTTTACATTTTGCATCTCTACAGATTTAGCTGTACACCCAAAAGGTCCAGGGAGATTTAAGTTCAGTGGGAAGAAGGGGGTGGATTGCTTTACTGGCTACAATAAAGGATCTAGGGACATCAGTCCAAACTACAATCAGACTAGGTCACTAAGGCAGTTATGGTCTAATTGAAAATGGAGTTGAAGATAATGTACCTTTCCTCCAGTACAGGGTACCTTGTACATAGTACGTGATGAGCAAAGAGGGAAAAAGGGGAAATGACAGGTAAATATTGCAAAAACTTCGAAAAGAGATGTCCATCACGACAAATTTTTAAAGATCAGTATTTTAAAAATACTATTCTTAGAACTCCAAGTTAATGCTGGATAAAGAGTTTTTAAAGTGTTTAATATGTTCACTTATAAGAAAGCCTTACGAGGCAAAACAAAAAAAAATTGCAAGAATGATCTTCTCTTGGGGGTTTGTTTTACTTTAATGACAGATGTCACATCTTCCTTAAGGGGCTGGACACCCCTTTAGCCAGAACTGATCTTTGACAGCTATTTCTAATTTAAGACTGGCCTTTTGGCTGTCAAGCTAAAATTCAAACCTATGCAGAGTCAACACAAGGATATACATCACTTACAACTCAGTTAAGCCTTCACAGGAGAGTTTACCCAGGGATTTAAGCAGTGTGCAGTCCTTGTGCTGACCTGCTGCACGAGGCAGGAAGGAGCAGCTGGGCAGATTTCACTGTGCATGTCCTGACAATTTCATATAAACCTCACACAGTCTGCTAAAACACACTCACCCAGTTCTTCCTCTTCTTTTTCTTGGAGTCACTCTCGATGTTGCTGCCCACACTGGAGTGGCTGGTGGCACTGTTAATGCTGGAGACACTGTCCGAGGAGTGCTGCCTTCGGATTCGCAGGTCCGTGGGCTGAGCAGCTCCAGGACCTGGATATGAATGGAGCCAGTGTCAAAATTATCTAGGAAGTCTGATGTGTGGTATTAACCACACAATCCTGAAGAAACATTTAGGGAAATCAGCACTCTGACAACCACTTATCCCAATGGATGTACTGCATATTTCAAATCCTTGTTTCTTGTGACAAGATTAAAATCTGAGATGCTTCAAACTTTTCCCTCAGCCATTTATCCCAGTGTAAATGACTGGGTTATTCTGGTCTCTGGGTAACTTTGATGGTTACATCAGCTATTACCCAGAGGACTGAAGTCTCACAGGAGGGCCCTGGAGTCTCTGTATGTGGTGCTTGTCTCTCACCTTTGCAGTTGAGCTCAGGTGTGTTGATGACTCCATTGATGGCAGCCTGAGCAGCAGCATTTTGTTTCTTCAGGAGTTCAATTGTCTTCCTTAACTCGTTCAGTTCCGAGTCCTTGAATAAGGAAAAAAACCACATGATGATACATGGGAGAAGAACTCCAGAGAGGCTGCATTGCCATCTAAGTATTGGTAGTTAATAGTGAATTTATGGAATATGTATGTACAAGGAGGTGAAAATGAGGTTTGGGTTACCAGGGGAAACACACCCTCAACAGGGTGCAAAACAGCTTGGGTATTGTGAAACAAAAAAAGCATGTATTTTTTAATGCAGGAATAATGTCTATTCAAGTATACTGTCCAAAAACCTAATGCTGCCAGTCTTGTAAGTATTCTTCTTGGTGTTTCTCCTCATGTCCATGTACGGATGCATTGGGATGAAATGTATCACAGAAATATGCAATACTGAAGACTTGTGTCCAAAGCAACAATTTATAGGAATAACCTGATCAGTTGCCACAAAATTCCAGTGCAGAAAATGAGTGTTTTATATACATTTTTTATTACATTTTACCCTGTCACCACAAATGAGGGAGCTAAGGCAAATTGTTTATGTGACTTCTTCCCCCACACAACTACAGAAGGAGCATGAGCAACAATGCTGGAAAGAGAAATGAAGACTTCCCAAATCCTTTTGAAGGTTACCTTTTGCTCTGCTGTCATGGTCAGGCTCTGCAGTCGGATCGTCATGTTCCCCAGGCTCTGCTCAAACGCTGCCACCAGGTGAGCCTGAAATCAAACCACACAGGAGGAGTTTGTTCTCTTCCCCCAAGAAGGAGTGTTTCTGCAGGTATTTAACTGGCCCACCCAGTGCATGGCATTGTTTGTTGTGTAAATGGTGCAGAGAAAACAACACTGCTTAGAAAAGTTCAAATGAGCAGAGCACACATTATGGAAATGCTTGCCAACAATAAAACATAAAGCAAGTTTTTGTACAGAGAAAAGGCAGAAACTTCCCTCCAACTAAACCACTATTTTCTTTGTGGACAATTAAGGCAAAAAGATACTGGTTCTCACTCCCATCAGGAGAAGAGATGCTTTAGCAGCTGATATCTCTGCATCGAACTCAAAGACTTCTCCAATATTTGAGTGCACCTTGCTTCCAGCCAAGGTCAGCTTGCTACATATCAGCCAAAATTCCTGGTGCTTGCTCAATTACCCTTTTTTCTTTTCCCAAGGAAAGAGAAAATGATTTCTCTGTGCTTCTTGGGAGAAGAATGTTGAATCTTTCCCCCAGGAAGCATGGAGAACACAGTGTCCATTACAAGAAAGACATCAGCTAGGAATTGAAAATTACTAAGAAGCAAAAGGAAGGAAAAGTAGGTTGAGAAGATGGAAAAGAACTTAAGAAACTGTATTTCTAGAGCCATGACATGGCACTGTTTTATGGGTATTCATATGCACGTGCACACATAACAGATCACAGGCATATTTCAATATATATTTGTCTCATTAGCCATAATAATCACACTAACAATAGAAATCAATAGTTTTATTTATCTATTAAAAATAATTCTATATGCACAATGACAAGTAAAACTGAAATCTTTCCAAGGAGAAAAGGACATCTCACCTAAAAAAATACAGAATAGCAAAACCTTTCACAGAGCTATTCCAGACTCATTCAGCAGCAGCACACAGTTGACTTATCCTAAATAACTGTTCTCACATTCACAATGAAAACAAACATGAGCAGTACAATAACATGGGGATGTGCAGCTCTCATTCCCATCAGCCCCTATGAAAATAAGCAGAGCTGAGACTGTGAGAAAATGGCAAAAAGTAATTCAAAACCTAACACTACACACATAGGAAAATCTAAATATTTATTTTAAAAACACAGAGTGAACAGCTTCTGTTGGGGAGGATGAACAGGGAACAACAAAGCTGATATTCAGGGATCCTCAGCAATACTTTACAAAAGCAAAAAATAAATGGGCAAGCAGGACTGCATGGATTAGTAACAGGATACAAACCCTTAATGCTTTGACCTGAGCCTTAAAAACCAGTTGCTCTTTCAAAACCGGATCTTGCAATTATTCCTATCTCGAAATTGTTCAGTGAGCTATGGAAAAAAATGTATCTTTACTTTCCATAGCTGGAGCAAAATGTTTTCAAATTCATGCTCTTGATGACCTGAGAAGCATCAACAACTGCAGTGTCTATGCAGGGAAATTCAGGAAAATAATTGTAAATTGAAGATATTAATCTGAATTGTCTAAGTTTTAACTGCCTTTTATTAAAGGAATCACGTCTACAGGAAATGTCGAAGTGTCTTAACTAACAGCATTTATCAATCTCAATCTTTTTGGGAGCAAACCTAGCCTTTTACACGGAAAAAGGGCATGTTCTCTGAAAAGAGGTGGCTAGAGACTGCAATTTAATACTAGGACAGTTACAGCAACATCTCTGGTGTCAATTTACGGACAAATCAGGGGCAGGCTCAAGTCTAAGAAGTTTAAAGAGCATGAATAAAACACTGCAAAATTTTAGCAAAGTGAACTAAGCAAAAATGGAACATTATCAAAATAATAAATGATACGCTACCTTTTTTATTTTTGAGAAAAGCCCACAAGAAAAAGCCACAAAAACCCAAATGACCCCAATCCAAACAAAACCATAAAGGAGTGTAGATTAAAAACTGTTCTCCACAAAGAGTGATAGTAACCACACAGAAATTCTTGGGCAAATGAAGAGCAGCTGGGCCAGCAGCCTGTGCTGCTCCCTGCCCTGGGAGACAGGCCTGTGCTGAGCACCAGCCCAGTGACCCTGAACTGTGCGAAGGAGAATGCAATAAAGCCAAGGCAGAGCCAAATGAGCTGCTCAGCTGACAAGTTCTTTGTCTGAAGGACACAAGCTGGGTTATTTAACAACATCATTAAAAATGTAAGCAAGAGAATCTGGTCCTGCTTTCTCACACATAAAAGAAGCTTCTGGGGGAAAACCAACTCGTGTATCTATCCCCTTTGTATTTGAAAGGCAAATGTAAGATTTAACTTTTGAAAGATGTTTAACTTGTTTTCTTTTCCTCTTGGGACAGTGACTAAGTGGTTTCATGCAGTCAAAGCCCTTTTATTTGATGTCTCTGTTATAACTGTGTTCTTGGTTTTCCTGCTCTGTTTTCAAGTTGGATGAAGCACTGTGATGCCTGCAGTGGAGGACAGATTTCCTCTTGAACCTTTCCTGTGATACTGCTCAGGTGAAACCTGTCCCAAGCTTTGCATTCCCCCTATTCAGAGAGCTGATGGACAGGAATGTCCCCTTCAGGCAGCACATGTTCAGATGTTTATTCATTCCCATAAACCTGGATGTCAGTATGATCTGATCTGCTGACTATTCATCTGCAGCTTATTTACTCTAGAATTGCTTATTTTCCTTGCAAGCTTCTGCGTTGCAGATTCCTGCTATCTGTGACTGTAGCACAGAACACACAAATAAACTTGCTCAGGGTCATATAGTACTGCCTCAACACCTCCTGGATTCCAATTATTTTTTTTCCTGAGTGTCTTAAATTACTTATCCCTAAAATCCCTGAAAGGAACAAGCAGAAGTATTGTCTACACTGACAAAAAGTCAGGTATCTCCATTCTTTAGACTTAACTTTAAATTAGTTTCCAGAGGCCCTCATGCCATTACTATCATGCCATTAACCCACACCTTTATGCAAGAGAAAAACATAATGCATTTTAGTCCAAGTTTCTATTAACTTTTATTCCTACCAATTACAATCTTTATCTGTATCTCATCCCATCCAAATGTCAAAGCAAGACAGTATTTATGAAAAATGACCCTGTCTTCAATGATTTTCTCAGGACCTTAAGATGGCTTACATACATACAAAACCAAATTAATATTGTAACTCAATTTTTAAAGAAAGGTGTAAGGTAATTTACTAGGGCAGAGGATGTTATTTTTGGACATGATGCACACATGCATGCAGTTATTTCTTTAAACACATCAGTAATATGAACTGAATGTTGTACACATGAAATCTTTTTGTCACTTAAAATAACTGGGTGGTAACTGTTGCACTAAATGCATTCCAGGTTAATGTTTGTTCTCAGAGCTGTACTCACATTAGCAGTCAACTGAGTTGTCAGAGCTGACACTTTTTCTTGGGATGCATCCAATTCTCTCCGTAGCTTGCGAATCTGTGGGTTTTAGGAGAGCACCTTAGTGCTTCATAACAGGGAGAAATAAAACAGCAAGACACACAGTGCAGAGTGTCATTTATGCTTGTCAAAGAGGATGTGCTCTTACCTCTGACTGGCACTTCTCTTCAGGCTGTAAAATAAAAGGAAATACATGAGGATATTACAAAATAACCAGCCTGACAAATTTATGCAAATTCTCTTTTGGTGTTTCAAAAACACTAATGTGAGTTCTTTATTTTGGATTCCCACATCCATATTCAGTCTAATTTAATCTTCCAGTTTATTTACTCTTCAAGAAAAAGTAAATAGGCTGCTGGTTAGGTACTTCCTTCTGCAGGAAGAATTTGGGCTCCACCTCCCAGCCTGCTGACCAGTGCACCTCTGATCTGAACTGTGGAAGGGTGAAGAAGTCCTGGCTCTGTCCGTAAGGCACTGAATGAGGCTCTGAAGAACCAGGACTGCCACAGAACTTGGCTCATCCTAGGCAATTCCCTTCGCCCCACGCTCAGCTCTCCATGGGAAGGAGGTCACATTTTTCTATTCCAAAGTGATATGAAAAAGAATTTAGAAATTCCTCCCGCCTGGGTGTTGCCTAGGCACTGCGGTGATGAAAAACTGAGGACACACAGCCAGTTCTGAGGGTGCCAAGTGGATGTACTGACCATCCACTGTGGTCAGCATGATAAAATTGTGGCTACTATGGCCTGTTTCTAACCAAAGTTATCAGCTAAGAAGTATGTCACACACTCCAATGTTCCTAAGTAAACATGCCCACTGCCAGCCACCAGGAAAACCACACCCATCCAAACACATTTTTGGGGCCACTTGAGCAGCAAGCCCAGAAACCTGAAGCTCTGAGTACTCCCATGTATTTTCAAACTCCAATAAGCCTTATTTTAGGATCAGATAACCAAAATGAATACATACTTGTGGAGAAAATGTTACTGGCACAGCGAATAAATGGCCTTTTTTAGAATTATTAATATCTGTGCATTAAAAAGTGGACTTAAAACTTCTTTAGTAGCAAATCATTACTCTAAGGATGAGATGACTTTATTCAGCAAACTTTGGGATGCTTTAAGTAATGAAGTTCAAATCTCCTCATATATAATGAGGTGCTTTGTAGCAAAACCTACTTAGCACAGCATAAAATACAGACTCAAAAAATCAATGGCTGCTTTTAGGCCATTGAAGTCTGTGTTTAATGAGGATACTGCTAAATATCCACAGGCGTCCTCATGAACATAAACATTCCTTTCCTAGCTAGCACTCAGAACACAATCAAATGACAACTGCTTTTCTCCTGCTCCTTGAATGGCAAAATTAGCACAGTAAGACCAGTCAATTCAATAATTTTGATTAATAAATAAACTGTTCATTTCATTTTACTCACTGTGGAATAAATAGATGACGTACTGGACACCAAAGAGAGAGAAGAACCATGCACTAAAGGAAAGAAAATAAACACAATTAATATAAGTGCACTAACCACAGAGTGGAATCATCATAAATCATCCACTGTCAACCACCAATCTGCTGAAGAAATACTTTCACTAATTTCATCATCCATCCTAAACTTAATTATATTATATTATTGCACCAATAATGTACAGTTTGAGGAATGCATGGCCAGGTGATACGATCCATAACCTTGGATTTGGTAAAGCTGTTTTAAAATTCTCATAATACTTGTTTGTTTGGGAAAATGAGGTGTGGCCAAGAAAGTTTAAAAACGTTTTGATGAAGATCTGTTCAGAAATAAATATCTCTCTGGACAGTGTGTCTTAAAATTCTTGCAAAAGGGCTTACTCAAGATTAAAAAAAAAACCCAAGAAATGCAGAAGAGATTACAAAAATAAATCTCAGTATTTAATCTTCAGTTTTAGATGAGATTGAGGGGATTTGTTGGTTTTTTTAAGCAGCAGACCAAGATGGGGATGTCCTGAGAAGACCACAACACACAGCTCCAGTGCATTAGCAGATGCTCCAGGAGAAGATGTGGAAGACCCAGGATAAAAAAACATTGTCTAATTTTGGGGCTGTGAATTGTCCTCTGAATGCAGCTGTACCTTCCTTCTGCTGACTTAAGGGAGCTGTATCAGTGCATCAATAAGCCCAACATTCCCTTTCCCTGCAGGGTTTCTTGGCCTTTCTTTAAAGCAATGACATTTTTTTAACAAGGCAAAATTTGTTCTCTCATAGAGAAATTAACAGTGAAAACATGGCTACAAAACTTGCTGGAAAAGGATTCGTTTGAAGCAAACTTTGCATTTAAATTCAGCAAAGGATACACATATACACTGATGGCCTCGATGATCTTCAGAGGTCCCTTCCAACCCTAACTATTCTGTGATTCTCAAGGTTGTTACCATCACTCAGGCATCAGGATTTACATATAAATGTAACATAATTTCATTCTTTATTACACTATTGAAAAAAGTACCTGAAGCTATTCTTTCTGCTACTGAAACATGCAAAATTACTTTTCCTTTACTTTTATTTTTAGAAACAAAATGCATTGAACTGAAACTTTCATTCAAAACTCAGGTAACGGAACACAGATCATATGAAACAGCATAAAATCACTTTTTCTTTCTTCTAAATCCTCCAGCCAAGAAAATAAAAGTTTAGAAAAGCTGCCATTTTGCTCTAATTACCTACTGCAATTCTACATTCGTAATAAATGGGTTCTGCTTTCCCACTGACATTATATCCTAAGGCCATACTGGAAAGAGAAGTAAACAAGGTCTAAGTTCGCTTCTGAAGGAATTTAAGACATTTTTAAAAACCCACAAGAAAGTAAAAAAAAACCTCACACCCATTCGCTTTCTCTGGGTAATCATATTTTCAATTAAAATCATCTTTCTAGTTAGGCATTAAGGACTATACTACACCAAGAACATAAAAATAAGTGGTGTGAGTCAGACCCAGGGTTTGTCTAATGGTGTGCTCCAGCCCTGGCTGCAACCACAGCCCATATTTACTGAAAAGAATGAAAAGAGGAGACAGATACACAGTGATTATTCCCCAGGTACATCTTTGCACCTTCAGGGAATCAGCAGAGATGGAAATTCCAGGGATGGAAACTGCAGTCAGACATTATTTGGCCTGCTGTGACCTCTGTACCATTAACTTGCTTAACTGCTGCTGAATCCACTGACACATTTTGTCTGCAACAAAAAATTCTCTTGTGTTTAGAAATATAATTCCTTGCAGTTGTTTTAGACCTGCTGCTGAATCAGTCAGTGAGCTCCTTGAGTGTCTCCACACCGCTGTGCTACGAGAAGGAATGGATAACCAATCTCTTTATAACAAACCAAATTCAACCTAAGTCCCTTCAGCCATCATTTTCCAAGCTGAAGGTTCCTATTTTAACTTTGTATCACAGATGTTCTGTGCTTAAGATCTCCTTCTCACTTTCCTTTACTTGCATTTTCCCCTTAAGATTTTTAAGATGCAAAGTCCAAAGTGAGGCAATATTGTACAAGGCCACAAATGGACTCATACAGGGAATATAATACTATTTTCTGGGCTGCCTCCCTATATTCTTCCTTGGTGAATTTTTTTCCTAATAGAGATGTAACCAAAAAAAGAGCCATACCAGCTCAGCAGAGAGGAAACAGAAACCTTTACCATGGATTTGGTCACACACATCTTTGAGTTAGCATCAGCTGGGATTTGTAAGATCACACTGGGACTTTAATACAGGAAAGAACACTCAAAATGAGAAAAAAAAAGGAAAGAACATACAACTCTGGGAATCCTACTCCTGCCTTGTGAAACATCACCATCATGTAGAGTCATAGATTTATTTAGGTTGGAAAAGCCCAGTAATCCAGTCCAGTAATCCAGCACTGCTAAGGCCATCACTAAACCATGTCCCCAGGTGCCACATTGACATGGCTCTTAAATTCTTCCAGGAATGGTGACTCAAGTGCATCTTTTGACCACGTACATAATTTCAGATTTCTCACTTTAAGGACAGCTAACGAGTTAATGTATTTGTGCAATTTCTTTTTAAAGTATCTGCAGATGGCTACTTGAAGGCTATTTAATTAGGAGCCTGAAGGCAGTTACGCTCTTGATGCAATTCCTGTTTTTTTGCAGCCAGCATGCATCTGCATGCAGCCTACAAACCCAAATTGGTCTGGAGCTATTCTTTTAAAGCACTGTAAATGCACAGGCAAGCACGTATCATTTTTAAGTTAGAAAAGGAAGGCTCTAGCCATGACCATCTGCTCAGAGAGCAGAAAGAACAGCTGGTGTTGCAGTCAGTGGCACAAAAACGATTAACAATTTATATCCCAACAACAATGAATTTAATTTTTTTTTCTCTTGCAGGCTGAAGTATGAGAGTGGAGCCAGTTGCAGCCCAGCTCCTGGGGAAGACTGTTGGCTGGGGAAGTGGGGAAACTGGAGAGACAAGAGACCACTCAATTTTTACCCTGTGTTTTTTCCCCAAGAAGTTCTGGAGAGTTTGGAGGCTGCTCCTGCTGGCATCTCCACAGTCCTGAAACCCTGTCTGTCACAAGAGTTATGCACTGCAAGGCTGACCAACCTTCCCCCCTACAGGCTGTGCTGTGAGAGAACATGACTGTACTTCACACCCAGAGACAAGAGACGAAAAGGCTTTTAAGAATAAATCCTGGCCCTGCTGAAGTTAACAAGAAACAAATTTCTTGTGATCTTATGTGCTAGGAGGTAATTAAGAAGTAGGTTGGTAAGCTTTATTTAAGACCTGGGTTTATCCTTCATTGACACTGGATGATTGTATAAAACTAATTTGTTCATTAACCACAAATTTAAATTTCTATAATACTTTTTAATCTATTCTCTCAAGGTGAAGGCAAATCTCTGCTATACTCAGAACCACTCGATCACTTACACCTTGTGACTCCCTGAGAAATAAGCAGGAACTAATAAGCAGGTGACTCCTGACTTCTCTACAGCCAGGGAAGTGATGAAAGACCTTTCTCCTGAAGACAAAAATACAGAGACTATAGCTAAACATTCAATCATCTGGTAAAATATCATTATCCTTTTAGGTGTGAAAAACTGAGGAAAATCTGAAAGGGATCCTCAGCATGTCCACTGTAGGGTGAAATTCTTTCCTCAGATACAAAATGGTATTTTCCAACTACTTTCAAGTCCTTAACTTAGTGGATATTTCTTGAACCTCATTTTTATTACTTTTTCAAATTATTAAAAAGCACTTAATAGAACATTTCACCCAACTCTTTTCAAATTTTCCTTTTCTTTTTTTAACAGTTTGTCTTCAAATACGCAATATTTATTAAATGTTTATCCAAACTAGCCGCTCTGCTGGACAAAAATTTCTGAACTACAAGAGAGAATTTAATCTCCAATGTGCCAAAAAGGTTTTGCTGCAATCTTGAGCACAGTTAAAAGACTAAGGCTACATTTTTTTGGAGGATGTCTTCAATAAAACCCAAGTAAATTTTGCTGCAGTAGCTCTTTCAGTAAATCACTGAAGTGTAACAACAGATGCAGTGATGCAAATTCCTTCACAGATTATATTAGGGGAAAATTTAGTAAGAGCATGACTGTCCATCACAGTATGGAACTCAACTGACTGAGCATCTGGCAGCCTTTGACTGTTCATGATCATTCAGCTTTCTGAGAGCAAATGAAGGTTAATTCCTGCAATGGCCCAGCTTTTAGCCCTACAGCGTTATTCTAAAAATTTTCAACCCCTAATGAAGATCTTCAGCCACAGACTTCAAAAATACAATTAAATGTACTAAGTAAGATTGATTAAATTCAGTAACGATTTAATTAATGAATCTTTCCAGAGCCATATCCAACCCATATTTTCTACCTCTTCCAATGGCAAAAAAACCTGACGGGATAACCAGAATCTCCAGGAAGGCACTCTGTGGCTCTCAAAGGCTTCTGCAAAGCACTGAATTTTGACTTCCATGCATGGCTGGCTCTTGGGGAGTGCCAGCAATGGGGCACTGGTATTAACAGTGCTGAGTAAGTGCAGGTCTTCAGAAGCAGAGAGCCACCAAAGGCTTGTGTGGCCTGTAAGTATAATCAAGCTCCCAACCCTTGCCAGAAAGGAGATTTAAGACTCAAAGAGTTAATGTTGGAAGAGTTTCCAATGAACCACTCCATGCTTGACTTCTCAAAGTGCAATGCTTGAGGATTTAATGTGTGTTCACAGCTGCTCCTGCTGCAGCCACAAGGATGCCTGATCAGCAGCAACCAAACTAAATATTCATTTATAGGTCAATACTTTTCCTTATTATATTTACATGGGTTCTTTTTATCAGGTGTGGTTACATATTTGAAAAGATGATGAAGCACTAAAAAGACAAGCCTAGATGTTTCAAAGAACTACTCAATTCCTTTCTTTGGAAGATCTCTTGTATCAAGCCAGGACATTCAGCAGAAATAAAAAGCAAAGAAAATTTGAGTACAGATTAAATGCTGGAAAAATTACTGGGACAGAAACAGTCCAACTGATATCACTTATCTATACTACAAGCAGAATTGTGGAGGTGCAAGTTCAGAGTACCCCTACTGAAGGAACACTAATGTGCTGACTCTAAGCATGAATTACTTAGAGCACTAGAAATGAAGCATATGATGTGTTTAAGCCATTTCTTGAACAGTCAAGGTCTAGGTACAACACTCATTTCCTGTGTCTGACCAAAACGATCACCGAATAAACATCGTCATTCTCTCTGGTGACCAGTGACAGCACCTGAGGTAATGTCCTCAAGTTGTGGCAGGGGAGGTTTAGGTTGGGTATGAGGAAAAGGCTCTTCCTCCAGAGGGTGGCTGGGCACTGAACAGGCTCCCCAGGGAAATGGTTACAGCAGCAAGGCTGGCAGAGTTCAAAGAGTGTTTGGACAATGCTTGAGGGCACATGGGGTGATTGCTGGGGTGTCCTGGGCAGGGCCAGGAATTGAATTTGATGATCCTCGTGGGTCTCTTCCAACACTTTGATTCTATGATCAACTATGACTAGGACTAAGGTTTTACCTAACACCGAGAGCTCCACACTGAGAAAGCTGAGCTCGAAACGACCCCAGTGCTGAACTGAGAAGCACCAAGTTCAAGTGAAAACGCCACGTTTTGATCATTTCCAGCCCCACGGAACTTTACTGACCCTCCTCGAAGCCGTCGCGGAAGGAGCCGGAGCGGCTCATGGTCCTGCTCTTCTCGTCCAGGGACATGGAGCTGTTGCGGAAGCGCGTGTCGCTGTAGGGGTCGTAGGGGCCGTCGGCGTTGGACAGGCTGTGGGTGCGCAGCATGCTGGGGTTGGACAGGCTCATCTGGGCTGCAGTCGTGGGGCTCGCTGCAAAGCCAGCAATAACACCCAGTTACTGCTGGAACAGCACGTTTTCATACTCATTTTTTGTGCAATCGCCAACAAACTTTTTTTTCCCCCCTACTTTGAGACAAAATTTTTGGTATAGTCTTCTCCAGGCTTCATTGTTTTTCTAAATTCAGTGAATTCAAGTAAGAGGTATGCAAACTAGGCTAGTGAATGTGAAAACTCAAGTAAAATAAGGCCATTTTAAACACTGGGTGATTTGTCTGTGCTTCTACAAAGAAGCTCAGTCACCTCACCAACACCTCCTAGGCATGAACTAATTAACCCTCATTTAATTTGGAACTTTTCTTCCACAAAAATTGTAGTGTTTTGTCTATATAGAGCAGGACTTACCTTCTTCAAAGCCTTCAAGTTCTAAGAAAATGACATTTTTCTATGTATGTTAGTCACAACTGCAAAGAGATTTAGATTCCTAATAGCTGTATATGCCAGAACTTTATTTCCACTATGATGTCCTGAGAACTGCAAAATATTAATTCTGCCTTAAAAGCCAGTATTCTCCCAGCCAGTGTTTAGAGTACAAAACTACTTCAATCTCACATTTCTTGAAAGAACTTTTGTGCTAAAATTATGCCTGCTATTTACTAAGAATTACTTGATTTGTAGGTAAAAAACACCCAAAGAAAATCACTGTTCATCTGTGGCAGGTTCCTCTTGGTGTGCTGTCATTGCCTGTTTCTATATAGACCATCAGCTGATACAGGCTACTGTAGAAGACAGAATAATTCAGTTTAGAGGTGCTCAACCTTCACACCACCATTTGCTCTTAAATTAAATCCAATGATCCCTCTTGACTCCAGTATCTCTACTCTAAGCTCTCTTCTTAAGAACATAGAAAAGCATTTTTTTTTTTTTTTGGTGTTTATTGCTGTTTGTGGCCAAATAGCTTTTGAAGCTAATACAAACAATCTCCAACACTCTGCATAAAGAGTTAACTTTCTGGGCAACAACTTTTTGGTTGGTTTTTTTTTTTTTAATTTCATGAACTTTCCTGACAGTTTGCTAGCTGTAGGAAAAGTAGCTATGCTGTGTGTATATTCAGCTGAAATTTTGCTAAGTGTCAGTTTATTTAAAGACACTTATTGAATGTGTTTCTTTCCAGAACACTCAAAGAAAGGCTCTAGAATGTCCTTACTGCAACTCAAAACTAAACTAGAAATAAGTGACTGTGCAATCTGCTCCAACTTCACACAAGTTCACAAGTACAAGCTTAACTATTTTGCACATAATTATTATACAAAAATTAGTTATTACATAGAAGTTATCATAAACAATGTATTTATTTTAAATAATAATAATATTAAATATTGTGGAAGGGCTTCTGAAAGTCATAAACAAACAGAAAATGCCTGTTCAACGTAGTACTTTCCAAATGTCACTTAGTGACAAAATTTATAAACCTGAAGAAACGACAAAGGCAACTAAGGCATATTTAACCAGCCCAGCAGAGATGAGCACCACTAGCACTTTAAATTAGGTTATTTCAACTGCTGATAGGGTCAACTAAAACCTGCAATGCTTCATGGATCCTGTCAATCAGCTTTTATTGTCTCCTTCATTTAAAATGTGTTTACCAGTGAAATTAAGTGAAGGAATGGCAGTTGTTCTGACTTGAAACTCCCCTGACTTTTATATATTGCTTCAGATTGAGCTTTCTGCAACTTTCCAACAAGCCACTTGAAAAAGACAGACAAAGACAGAATACCAAACTGATGAGACTGGCACACAGAGTAAGTAAAATGCTTGGATTTTAGAGAATTATTACTATACAGCAGGCAACATCTTATGTCCTCTGAGCACCCCAATGTGTGATATTAACCACCAGCTCTACTGAACAGCTCACAAGCTGTATTAAGGAAACTGATGACTCCCAAAGAAGCAGTTTCAAAGTTACTGCAAGTATGGCACCTTTGGGCATACGAGATAATAATGCTAATTAGTCACACATTTCAATGCAAGTGCTTCCTCAGGTTCAGTGTGGGCCTTGGAGCGGCTGAAAAGAAAATTATCTTGAGTAACACTCTGTTTTCAGGACACACAATGCATTGCTGTGATTATTCAAACAGATAATTATTCACCAAGCTGTGAGAAGTTAAATCTAGTTCCAGAGGGTGATGTTATGCTGGATCCAGATGAAAATGGAGAATTGCCAGCAGTATCCTGCAGTCCTCCTGCTGAATGGGACCGGAGCCATTCCTTTGCATCCTCTTGACTACGGAGCTGGGAGGATGGAGTATACCTGCAAAAGCAAACAGGTTTTTCAATATGAACTTTGATATTTATTGGCCTTTTCAAAAAAAACAAAAACAACCATGAAATGTCACAAGACTTGGAGTGGGAGAGAGAGAAAGAAAAATGGAAGAATCCTCATATGAAATTAAAGGATTAAATGATAATAAACTCAATAGAATTCTGAAGTGAGGAGCTGCTCCAAGCTCTTCCAAGATGCTCCTCATTAATTTCACCTCTGTTTGCGGGGAAAAAACCAAACCACAAACTTCTTTCCCATTGATTCGGTGGTAACCAAACCAGAGTGAACAAAAAGTTCCAAGTAGAAGTTGTGCAGTGTAGAACTGTAGGATAAAATGTAGTGTGTGCTACACTACCAGATTTAAAAATAAAACTGTAACTTGGAAAACCGTTCCTTAAGTTATGCCAAAATTCTAACACAATTTAAATATTTTGGTACTTGACTAATCTTAGCTGACTTTTTATGATATTACAACCAAATTCAAGTCAACAAAGCCATTATCAGAATTTTTTTCAACAAGCTGTGACTCAATATTTCATATTCCAGACACTTTCATATAAGGCCTGTGGAGGCGTATCCCATTTAGTTCAAAACTAACAGCCTTTTAAAACATCATAAAGGAGACTGTGTTTAGCCTTTTCTGAAGGCAATGAAAATAGCAGAAACATGGTCTATGCCAACATCAGTGGCAAAACACCCACTGGCTTCAGCTTAAGCTTGATTTATTGTGTATATGTGTGAAAAATAAGTCTGTCAGGACAGGTGTTATCTGAGCTACGTGATAGGGTACAGGCATCAACAGCCAGAGCATCATGGAAACACTTGTCTGCTGATGGAATTCAGTTGTCTGTCTTAGGCTATGCCATCACCTTTGGACAAATATTTATGAGTTACTAGCTCTCCTTCCAAAAACTCAGAGCCTATTATTAGCTGATATTATCTATTTAATTATTTTGACTCCCTTTAAGTAAATACCCTACAGTAAGATATCACTTATTAAGACTTTTTAAAATCAATGGGAACACTGCAATAATTAAAAAAGTCAAACTGCTTTCAAAAAAATACATTCACTCTTCTGCTCATGCCTCAACACTTCAGCAGCAGTCCCTGACAATCTGCATCTCTTAAACTTTGCATATAAATCACTTTATTTAGAAAGGGGCTTTAAACAGTCATGTTACCTTAACACACTACAGATATATTTTTATTTTCAGCATTAATACCTACCTCTTCAGCACTCAAATGTTTTGGTCTTAAAGAGAGTATTTATTAGAAACATGCTTGAGGACCATAGAAACATTAAAACAAATCGCCATTTTAAAAGGGCTTTTAGTACTCAGCTTCATGGGACAAGGCTGCTGCGAAGAACAACATGCATAGCACAGAATAAATCACAGCTGCAGTTCCAAGGCATCACCCCAGTGATCCCAGAAGCTGCATTAAGCAGTTCAGAAGTTGCGATTTCCTAAATTGTCAAAGATACCTTCTATAAATTCTCTAACAGTTAAAGCATTTAATTAACACAGCTAATAGTAATTCTGGCTAGAATTGCTTGTATCGATGGGAAAAAAATATGTTATAAAAATCACTACCTTGCAGATGTACAAAATACATGAGAAGACAACTACTGAAAGTTTGTTTGAGCATTTCTTTTGTTATTTTCTATGAGAGTAGAGCCCTATAGATTTAGGTATTCTGAAGCAATTTTTTTTTTTTAATTAATATGTCCAATTTCATCCTGAAAGGTTTGGAATGATCTAGTAAATCTTTTCTATTTATCTAACAACATCAGGGTTCCCAGGGTTAGAACGATCTCAGGTCATTCCATGTAACAGCCACAGAAACAACAACATTATTGTTTTTAAATCAAGCCCAGGGATGGTTCAAGATGCTTTTCAGCAATCAAGCCAGCAAAAGCCACACTTCTTGCTCAAGCAGAGAGGCCACTGGATGAAAAAAGCACAGTTGTCAATGGCCTTCTTTGAGGATTGAAAAAAAGAAAGCAAGAAAGAATGAAAGAAAGAAGGAAAGAAAAAAAGAAAGAAAGAGTATTGTTGCCACCTCTTGCAAACTGTGACCATCACCACCAGCCACAACAGAAACACAAAGCAAACTCCAAAGCCACCACAAAAGATGTTAAACCATGTGGAAACACCAATACCTGAGTCCCTTCTTAGGCAAAGTGTTCCTATCAAGATGTGGGTCGCTGCAGAAAAGTTAAAAGAAAAGAACTTCAGAGAAGAACAAAAGGGAAGGAATAAGATCAGGACGAAGGACGTACAAACATCTGCATCACCTTTTCAGAGGAAAAGGTGCTGGGGCCTTCCTACAGAAACATGCACAGACCTCCTCACCCAGGTGGGGTTTGCACAAACATGCAGCTGGTATCATGCCAATGAACCACATCTGTCCACAACCTCATTTCACTGTTTCTCCTACCCACAATGAACAAAAATGGCTCTTTAAACATCAAATGGGTGTTTAAAAATAGGCTTTTCAGCAGGCTATTTGTAAAACCTGATGGGAATCTTCAAGTCCAAACCACTTTCCCATCATTTCTTTCAGCAGACACCATTTAGGGAACGCACCTAATTACTGTACAGAGGTATTGAGCCCAGACTATTTAAGTTTCCACATCTTAGCTTAAGTTCCATTAGCAAAGTAAAATGGACCAATCAGTTGCCCAAAACTCAACTATTTCAGTTTATGTTTTTACAACTGATGAGCAGAGCCTGTTAATTTGTTTTTAAAGAAAATATCCCCATGCTTAAGTGAATTAATTAAATGACAACCCTTACAGCTAAGTCACAGTATGGGACTGATTAAACTTACATCAGTGAGCAAAAGTGAGCTGTAATGTTCAGATTTGTGTCATCTTTTCCTAACTTTAGCATTCATTTGTACAAGGATGAATGTACCTAAGTACTTGGAAAACACTCATGAGCCAAGCTGCAGTAAGAGACTGACAACACTGAATGACACAGGGACTTCACGACAAAAAGGACAGGCCAGAAAGGCAGGGGGTAAAGCAGCATGCCAGAGGAATGCTGAAATGCTAGTGAGAGTTTAGATTTGTAGGAAAAAAAAAAGGGCATGATTTTCAAATTGCCTTTGGCAAAGATATGAAAGGGGGTAAAAATACCCCCCCAAACCAAAGGACATTCCCAGCAACAAGAGCAACACCAAAAACATGCCAACTCTGCTGTATGCCCCTCTCCAGGTTGATTTGGGTGGGTAGGTGGGTGTTTGCAGGGACTCTCACTGGCATGTCTTTGTGTCAGTTCACACCTCGATGATGAACACAGCAGAGCACTCAACTGAGCACAGTCTGGCACAAAACAATTTGCTTCACTGAGATGGGCAACAAAACCTACAGCCTTGAGCGTACTCCTGTCCTGAGACAGCATTACCTGTCCTGCCTCCTGGGCAAAGTATTTCGGCAGAATTTGGGGCTAGCAGCAGGGGAAGAGAGAGGGCTAGAAGGAGCAGTCCAGCAAGACAGAAAACAAGAGAAGGAGTATTAGAATGAAAAGATGAGAGAACAAAAAAGAGTTATAATAAAACACAAATAGAACCCCAAACTGTCAGAACATTATGTCCAGGTGCACTTTTCTCCACTGAGAAGAACAAAAATTTTGCTACCTGATCACTACACATCAGGATGTAGCTGATTTCCTGTGCTTGGAAGGGGTCTACTGCCATCTACAAGGGGTCCCTCAGAGACCACTGCCAAGTTCACCCCAATGCCAGCTCAGTGTGCCACCAATCCAGCTCTGATGCTGAAAAAGCCCTGTTCCCTCCTCCCTGCTTGGCCTTCTCCCAGGTCCTACCCGTGTCCACACAGATACCAGGGAACCTCATCGTATACAGAGCTGGGGAACTGATCAGTCTGAAATACAATTCAGCTGATTGTTTTTCACTTGGATCCAGCTTCCATCAGGATTCACTAAGCATTCACATGAATACTTGTACTGAAACATTGTAGGGAGCAACTTGACATGGGACAAGGCAGCAGGGAGAGGATGAGAAGGGATCAAATGACTACGGAGATGGGGACTTGCCCTTTCAGCACCACCTCCAGTTTGAAAGTCATCAAATTCTCTAATCAAAAAGTTTAACAGGAAACAGTTGACTTTTCAAATCAAAATTGGAGGGTTTTTTAAAATATCACTATCAGCTCAATTAACAGGAGATCTTTGGAAGGATAATGTACAATGCAAAATTCAAGTATTAGGTACCACCTGGTAGCAAAAACCAAATTGTCACATTGGCTATGACAGCAAATTAAAAACCTCACCTGAACTCATCCTCTTGCTCTGAACTGGGCTCCCTGCCTGGAATACTCTATCTGTATGTTCTAGTAGCACCTAGAGTTATCTGCACTGTCTTGTAAGAAGCATTACTTGAACTGTATCTACAGCATTGGCTACTGCTGCCAAGACTACATTCCCACTTGAGATACAAACATGGAAACGAGAAAAGCCCACTAACCTTTCAGACAAAGTAGTCTTAACACTGTTGGTTCGGACGAAGGGAGTCAGAGAATCATCCTTGGAGGCTGGAATCAAGCCACTGGAGGAGTTATGACTCAGCCCACCTCCACTGCTCAGGGAGATGTCAATGGATTCGCAGCTGGTGTGAAGGCTGCTGACAGACTGGTATCCAATGCCATCCTTGCTAACTGCAGAAGAGCTACTGGCGTTGGTGCCCCATGTCAAGCTGTTGGAAGGAGCCGAGTGTGCAGAACTGGGGCTGGACGCCAGTGGAGACTGGTTGAGATCTGTGTTTTTACCATAGAGGGGACTGCTGCCCCCACTGCTCAGCACACCGCTGCCAGATGGGGAGTCAAGGTTACCCTGCTGGTTCATGGTAGCATGAGGGTTGGAGATGACTACTGAGTTTTTCATATTTTCAGCTGTTGTGATGGGAACTTGTTTACTAGGCTTGCCACCAAAAAGTCTGTAAAAAAGAAGACAACAGGAAAAATACATAAAATGGAATAGAAAACATGAGGATATCTTATATCTAGACCATATATATAATCTTAGCTTTAGAAAACCAGTATTAAGTACATGATCCTAGATTGTATGTAGGCAACTATACACTTATAATCTCCTTGTGGTCCCTGTCCCTTTCAATAAAGCCCAGAGGCAATTACAATAGCTTCAGATCTATCTCAGGTGTGTCTTCTTTGACTTATCAACTAATACTTTCACAAAGCTAGAATACACCTTCACAGAACTAAAATATGATCATATAATCTTCTGTTCCTTAAAGAAAAAGGACACAAGAGAAACAGTCTGATGTATGGAATACTAGAGGTTGAAAGCTTACTGACCAGGTAAATTCTGTGCAAAACACCAAACGCTCTGCACAGAAGCAGCATTTGCTGGGATGCAACCATGTACTCATAGCAAATGTAGGCTTGTTTCATTTCATGAGCCAAGCTGGCTGGAAACCGTATTCTTTAGTGGAGAATGGGAGGTTACCTGCTTTGGCACCTGGAGCTGGCTAGTAAAAAACTAAGTGAGTTTCAGAACTTGCGGAGGGAGGTGATGGAGGAGGCTGACTGCAGCATTCCTGCTGCCTGCGATGCAGCTGCACTGCCAAGGAAGGAGAGACTCCAGTTCCTTCATAAATAGTCAATGGGAAACTTCTCAGAAGTGCCAAAGTGCCTTAGTGCACTTAGTAAACATGCTTTAGACTAAATTTTCAATCATTCCAAAACGGATCTTCAAAATTAGGAAGGAAGTGTATCTTCCACTCCAGCTTCAAATATCCACCCCAAAACATCGCTTTTGTTTCTGCCACTTAGCTCCTGTATCTGCCTTTGGAACCTCAGTTTTCCTCACACATACCTGTATGGATTTGCTTTTTAATTATTCACTGTGGAGTATTGTGGGTGAAACCTTTTAGAATAGAGGACTACAGCACTTCCATACAAGTGTTCCTAAAGACTTAAGGGCGGGTCTGCACCAGGCAGAACTTCCTCTGCTTTTGAGTATGCCCAGGTTGTTCCACACATGGACACTAAGTGACTCTGTCCAACACTTCCCAGAAACAAAGGCTGCATTAGAGCTGGGCACCTGAGCACACCTGGAGCAGTGTCCATCCTGCACAGGTGCTTCCTGCAGCTCCAGTGCCTGGAACACATCTGAGCTGGGCAGCTGCTGCTGTGCATTTGCCACAAGGCACCTGGACAACACTTCCAACTGAGAGGGCAGGTTTAGATCAGACATAAGGAAGAAATTCTTCCCTGTGAGGGTGGTGAGGCCCTGGCACAGGTTGCCTAGAGAAGCTGTGACTGCCCCATCGCTGAAGTCTTCAAGGCCAGGCTGGGTGGGGCTTTGAACAACCTGGGATAGTGGAAAGTGTCTCTGCCCATGGCAGGGGGATCAGAATGAGATGATCTTCAAGGTCCCTTCCAACCCAAACCAGTCTGTGATTCTATGGCCTTCAGCAGCAACACCAGCTTAGGGTATTCCCTAAGGTATGCCTGTGCCAGAGCATACAAACTCTTCAGTTGCACTGGGGAAACCACTCTTAAAGAAAGGATCCCTTAAAAAATCCCAAACACCCACACAACAGTTTTACAAGCTGTCTTTAAGCTCCTCCCTGTTTATGACAACATGGAAGTTACATATATTTGCAAACTTATAGGTAAGTCTGTATCATTACAAAGGTATGGATTCTAATTCACAGTGTAACACCAAAAAAAATTACAGGGCCAAGAGGACATATGCAAAAAACAATGTCTGCAACTCAACTGACTATGAAAATTAAGTTCAAAATCTTCTTTACTGTCATCCTAGAAATCAGTAATAAGCAGATGAGGCCCAATTAACTCTGACGCATGACAACTTAAGACACACTGATGAAAATTCAAGTGTGAAATTGTATATCAAATGAAGGAATAGTTAAATTGAGCCTCAGCTCTTTGAAGTTTCATGTATTTCTAATGTAGCATTTCAGTTACACAACCAGCAATGTAGCTTTTTAGTAATAAAAAAATTCCCAACCAAATTCCTACCAATGTGCCTGAGGCACACTGAAAACACTGAAAACACTGAAAATCTGCATTTCTCATTGTGCATCCTGTAGAAATGAAAGGCCTACTGGAGTTAAATAGCCACTGATGGAAATTACATGCTCCAAAGTACACGGCTTATTTGTTGTTAACCAGGTACAAAATAAAGTATCTTGAATTATCCTCACACAGGCTCTTCAAATAAAACCACCCATTTAAAAACAGTTTACAGCATCAGCCTAAGCTGCCATCACAGCCATTATGCTTGCACTGGTGCTTCAGATGGAATGTGGCTTTCTCACATCACTGAAAGCAGGATGATGGAGCATAACTGTATGGGTATTATGGGCATCACGACAAAATGAAATGCAAAACACTGCAACTTGAAACAGACAAGCTACTCAAATCCAATCAAAAAATAATATTAACAGAACTTTTCACCAATATCAAGGCTTTGATATACGCTGCATCAACAGATTAGCTCCTCACCAACTATACATTAATGTTAGAATAGTGTGTGGGGTACTCCTGGAGAAATAGAAGACAGACAGGATTTTTGTCCAAAAAATAGTATTAAAATAAGAAAATTTAACCCAGCTTAGACAGTAACTGTATTTAGGGTTCTTCTACACAAGCTAAAATGTTGAGTCTTGCAACAAACTGGGCTAATCCACACAACTTATAATAGATTGCTTTGGGTGAATCTAAGCATGGCAGGTCAATGCAACTGTCACCATGAAAATCTGAGATAACTGTCCTGTTGTTGGTTTACAATTTGATCCACGACTGGAATATTTCTAGGTTTGTTACATATACATCTCTGCAAGAACTCTTCAGTCACCTTCATGTATGGTGATATGATATGATATCTGCAAGGATAAAAGCCTTCAGGTATGATTTTTGCAACAAGGAGACTCAAATTGTAATTGCCAAACTTTCTGCCAGACAGGTTTGATTTTCTTCTAAATGTGAAATTTTTGCTGCTGTCGTGTGATGTCCTAAGTATCCGCAACACTGGCCAACCTGTTCAGGTGAAATTAAATGTAAATACAAAGACCTTGAAGTAGGACACTAAATAGTAAGTGTTGCACCAAAGCCAGCCAGGCCTGGCTGGAAGAGTCCTGCTCATTCAGCTCCCACTAACACCACTGCACAACCGAGGAATTTGTTGCCTACCTGCGCAGAGTGGGAGAGGCCACATCGGGGTACTTGACTCCTTGCTGGTGGGTACTCTGAGCTCCGCTAGCAGCAGTCTGTGATGCAGGGTTCACTTTAACAGAATTACATGAAGCCACGCTTTCGTTGTCAGACGAAATCCCTTTCTCTTTATCAGTCTGATTGACTAATCCTGGCAGAGAGCTTCCAAGGATTACCTTGGCAGGCTCTCTGATTTTAGGGACAGGCAACCCAGCTGACTTGCTGCTTATGTTGGAGTCTATGCTACTTGTGCTAGATCTATTCCCAGCTCCACTTCTGCTACTGGATTTACTGGGCCGGGGTAAGCTACGGTACTGAAGATTAGTTCGTGCACTAAGTGCTAAGTAGCCATCATCCTGGTTCTGGGAGCCATCAACACTAGTCTTCCGACCAGTGGTCCTACCCATGAGTCCAGATGACTTGGGGATCTTTCCCAAGGTAGCCGATCTACTGGTGAGAGTTGCCCCACTGGCAGTGATTATGGTCATGCCTACGGCTGACCCGCTCTGTTTCTTAAATCCAAATGTATTAGCGTTAGCAGCAGCTGTCCTAGAGTTACTTGTGGGAAGCTTTTTGGATTCATCACCACTGCTGCGTCCTGCATCTGATGGGGAACGTTTAACATGTCCAGCTTTAGGAGATAGTCTACCCTTTTCTGATACCTTGGCGTCATCAGTTTTCCCTACAAAAATAGAAAAAGAATTCTAATATTTAATGACTTGAAAACATCAAGCAAATGATGAAACTCAAAGCAGCATGAAAAGCAAAAGCGTGTTAGCCACTGCAGTGCGATTCAAAGTTATGATCTAGTCTGCACTGAACTTACATGCCACGCTAGTGAGTTACACATGCAGACTTGCCAAAGCAAGTATGTGGAGTCTTTGCCCTCGAGAACATGAAAAGCAGAATAGTCTTACGTAATAGTGACAGATAAGAAAAAAAGGTTCCCTCTGTAGCTACCACAGATTGACCATTTTTATCATTAGACACTAGTAGTGTTAGGCTGTTAGTATAATTTCGCTAAAAGACATCATTCAAGCATTTGTATTGTTCAAGACAGTATCTAACTTTAACTTTTTCATAAAAAATGTGTACAAGACCTAGTAAAAGGAGAGATATTAAATTACATTGCTTGATTATGCAAATTCAATCAATTTTCATTCACACATCTGCAAGTTCTAAAATCATTAATACACTTACAAGAAAAGCCAGAAATTATGTTTAGTATAAATGAACATACTTGTTCAGTAAGGGGGGGAAAAAAGAATCTCCTCAACCACATATATTGTATATTCTTGGTTAACAGTGACTTCAGAAACTAAAATTATATTATTTCTTCTTCACACAGCAATATTGTGCCAAATAAATAGCTTGGCTTAAGACCAGAGTTGTCATGAAAACAACTGGCAGGGTGTACCAATCTGAAATACACATTTTCAGACAGAAATAGAAATGTGGAAGTACGAGATGCTGCTCAGGTTAAAGCAATGCCTAAAAATACAGACAGGACTACCTGAAGTTCAGGTTCTGCCTCTGCAAAGTATTTAAACTGTTTTCACACCGAACACACTTTTTGGCCTGTTTACATCTTACGCCTTTTCTCACCTGTTCCAGGTGTCTTTAATGTGCCTGAGGTGGTTGAAGGTTTAGGCCTTGGTGTGGTAATGCCAACCTGAGCTGACATGCCCCGTCGCCAGGAGCCCGTCTGGGAAATAACAGTGCTCTTCCTACCAGAAGTGCTTTTATCAGACTCATCTGACACATCAGAGGGATTCCGCCTCCATTTAGACCCCGGCTCCATTTTTATGCCGCTATCAGATCCCCCGTCGGATTTCTTGACTTCATCACTGGACCATAAGGAATTCCGCTCCACTTGGGAATGCTTTTCTGCATCAGTCTAGGACAGATAAGGAATTGCAAGACAACTTTCAGAGCAAGTCTTTCTTAAAAGAAGCTTCATTACTAAGCTGATTAATCAGCTCAGCAATCATCTCTGAGTACCAACAAACATGACGTGCCTTCGATGAAGAAATGTCATGGCAAGAAATTAACCCCAGCAATGACATACTTTTTTTAACATGCTTTGCGAGAAAAGTACAAAAAACACAACAGTCATGATCCTTGGAATAAATACTTGACTTATAAAGGACATATTCAGCTCCATGACATTTATAATCCTCCATCTCAAATTTCTGACAAACCCTTCTACTGCAATGTCAAAAAAGCACTTCAAACCTGTGCAGCCAGCCTTCCTTTGTTCCTGCTGCTTTCTTATCTCTTGTCTGGCAATATGATCTCCAGAGCATGAGGAGGCAGCTTTTGGAACAGATCCGAATATGTGGAATGCTGTTAATTCTAAACTAGCATAGTAGAAGGACACCCAAGAACTGAAGAAAAACTTTCTAACAATACTCAAGACTGACTTCACTACATAAATTATCTTAGTTTCTCTTGCAGACTGTTTTTTCCCCTACTCTTTGCACAGACTGATTGTGCTACCAGTGTCTTATGGAGAATTTTGCTAAGCTCAGTATCACATAGCAAAATTTCTCACTAGCAAACCTTCACCAAAATCTCAGAAATGCTTAAATTAAATCTATTACCCTGTATATATGTGTATATTTTATATATTTCCCACACATTAACATTTTCCACTGCTAATGATTACTCTTCCAGAATTCCACTCCTGTCAAATGTTGTTGATTAAATTTGGTGAATTTGGCAACACCACAACCAGCCATTTTGTGATCAGACACAAATGACAAATATCCACACATTCGACTCTGATTAGAATAAAAAATTCATAGCTGAAGTGTTTTCCAACCACCTCAGCACCACGGAAGAGCCTGACAATTTAACACTTGTCTGCGCAGTTCCCAGGTACGGGCTGATGGGTTTTGGTGAGGTGTTGAGTGCCACCTCTGCCCTGCACCCTCAGCAGAAGATGAATGTGCTCAGAACTGTGCGGTAGGCAAAAGGAATAATTTATTTAACAGGAAATTATTTTAAAGATCCCAAAGCATTATAAAGCTTGCAGTCTTTATGCCCTTTGGATAATCAGAAAAACACAGCACAGAAGAAGCTGCAACATTATTTACCACACTTTTCAGCTTTTATTTTTAAGTTCCTAAAGCATGTTTTAAGTTTATGACTTTTCCTACCAGATCACACCATCAATATTAAAAAATTTAGGGGAACTGTGGTTGAATTTCCTCTGCTTTTTAATGTAATTACTTTTTTTTTTAAAGCCTGAAAAACTAGTTAAGCAATCAGTGTGTGAAAGCTGACACCACAAATCACAATGGTCTTTCTTCAGTCGGGAAACAGGGCTTGGGTTATTTATCTGCATATTGAGTCATTAGACTAACATGCATTTTGAATTATGGATTCAGGTAATATTATATTCTTGTACTTTCCTCGTGCTACGCAAATGTTGTTTCCCTGCCTCTCCATTCAAAGAGAGCAATCCAGCATAGGCTTGAGTGCATCTCTGCTTTCTAACTCCCTTCTCTTCCTATGCCTGCCAGGTTTGGGGTTGGTGGGTTACCCTTCTATTTCTGACCATCAGTAGGTGTGTAATAAATTCACAGTGTGACTGTTCCTACATCCCATGCCTCTCCAAAACCACTGTTCCATGCAAACTTTTCCTGCATTCACAGATCTTGGAAGACAGCACAGGCAAGAAGTACCAAATAACCAACCAACCACGTCAAAGCCACCATCCCTCACATGGTCACTTCAGTATCTTGTTTCAAGCTCCTTGTCTGGAATTGTGTATATGCACTGTTAGTGTTCAAGAGCAAGAAATACACCTACTTGCTAGCAAAGGCCTTATTCTAGTTTTGGTTGACTAGGAGATATTCCTGCACCGTCTACTTCCCCTCCCCTAATCTGTAAGATTAGTACAATCTCCACAGAGAGAACAGCACTGCAAGAAGTCCTCCACCTTTGCTCTCTTCCATTTCATTCCACTACTACACCCACGGCCAAGTTTTCCTGCAGCCTTTGAAATGCTGCACCTCCACCTTTGAAGCCCTCTGGCCAGAGATGTTTCTGTTTAATGGTAAACACTGAGAACAGCACAGGCACATGACTAAGGAATCAAAACCAAAACACAGTGAAACCTGGCTTGGGGATTGCAGCTGAAACTCCACCCGCCCAGAAGGGTGAAAGTGGAAATACTCTTTGCTGGAGGTCATGGCAAGACACAGTGAGCACAAGCTCAAAGCAAAGCCTGAGCTGGGAGTAAAGCACCAGGATTTCTCAACTCACTCATAAAGTTTTGTAAATCTGAAGCCGTGAACAGTCCAAACCCATCTTTGCTGAGTTGTCTTGATACAACTGCTTAGGGATGCTGCTGTTTTCTATTTAAAGGAACCTTTCCATCTTCCGATCTTTTTACCATCACATTAATGAATTTATTACTTGGTCTCTTTCTCCCATCTTATTTCAGTTAAATAAGTTATTTTCAAATGCCCACCAGGTCTTAATTTCTCCTTAAAATATGCATATGATGTGACTTTAAAAGCACACTATATGTAGTACTGTGATAAAGGTAACTTAACTAATTCTGTGCAATATAAACGAAAAATATTAGGGCACCAATACTCATATAACTACATTAAGAGGTTTGGTACTTGACATAATCACAGCAGGACATGGGAACATGGAAAGGCAAATTCTGGTTCCCATCACTAGCTTGTTCAGAAACAACTTGCAAACATCTTCATTGCATTGCTACAAAAAGGGGCTACAGCTATGAATGTCTCTGAACATGGAGTTAATATCATACTTAAGTCCTGTTTCTCAAAGATGGAGAAATTACCGCTTCTGGAGTATGGGGTACTCAGCAGCTCTGAAAATCAGCTTCTCAACAGAGATTTTTTCCTACTGCAACTATGCCTTTCTTTGCGGAGATGATTCTGCCTGAGTTACTGATTTTATCAGCAGACACTGACATGTTCAGGCTCTCTCCCTTTGATGTTGCTGCATTATTTGCCTGGACTCCCAGCTGCACATGTATTAGCTTCGAGCTCCCTCCTTAATCATCTGAAATCCAGCTTCTGTACCCTCTCTCAAAGAGATGTTACAGAATCACAGTAGCTCAAAAGTGCCTACTGTTTAGGAGAATGAAAGCAAGGGACGCCCTGAGAAGTCCACATCCCTCTGCAAGTGTGTGCTAGTCCTCTGTGGCTCACCACCCTGGGGAAGGCACACCGGGGCACTGGCCATCACAAAGTCCTTCAGGTAAGACAGAAAATGTGTCTGAAGCATTCACTGCATCATGAGCTCTGAGGTCTACTCTGGGCAGCAAAAACTACTGCTGCAAGCTACGCATTCCAGCACTCCAACCTCTTTTCATTCCCTTGGCTGACAAGATTCGGGTAGTTTGTTCCGCTGAAAATGAACTATTTTATGGGCAATAATTTGCAGATAACGGGAACATCTGGAATAAAGATTGTCATTCATGAAAACTGAGGAGAGAAGTGGGTCAGAGACACACATCACATCAAAAAACTGCAAACGCAATTTGTACATTCTTGGCTCCCAGCTTCCTCTGCCAATAACTACACCCTACTGCCTGAACAAGCTCCAGCTGCTTTTCTTCTGGTGTCTGTCTGCACCCTCTTGGACACTGTAATAGTTGTGGAGGAGGAAGAGGAGTTTGTCAACACAGATTTTGATCTCTCAGAGGTGTTTCCAAGAATCTGATCCATCAGAAGATAGAAGTCATATGAGTTTCTATTTTTTTTTTCTCCTTAGGTTAATGTTTAGTCACGTCTCCCTAAGTCTTCCCTTTTTTTCCCCACCAACAGTATTACAACGTTGAGACAGTAACAATTGTCAAAAAATACTTCTAGCTGCCCATCTTACTCTCTGTTAGGTACTGACAAACACACTTGATAGATCTTAACTCCTCTCAGCTTGTATGGGACTTGTACTAGCAGTTCCAAGTGCCTGTGCAGTTGCTGACAAGCAACCAGAGGCTACCTGGAAACCCTCCGTGTAGGCTCAAATATGTGCTGCAGAGCAAGGGAACAAAGACTACTCTGTGCTTGCACCACAGCTCTGGAGACAGAGCAATACTTCACAGCAACCACACACCTACATGAAAACTGATGTCAAAAACAGATTTAGGGTCCGCTAATGAAAAGGGCTGGAGAAGATTAAAAGAGGGAAGAAACAGAGGAGCAGGTCACACCGACATCCCTCTCCTCTACCTGCTGCACTGCCAGGTCACCACATCCCAGTGCCTTTGGCACACAGCACCCGAGTCCCTTGAGCAGAGAACAAAACTGGACTCTTTTAGTCCTGCACTTTTCCTAACAAAATTCAATGCAATTGGCAAAATAAAAAAAAGTGGTTTTTAATATTAGTGTAAATCTCTGTGCTATGCAGTTTATTTGATCAATGAAAAACTGTTGGATGCTTTCACTTGTTCTACCCTCTTTGGATGTGTGGTGTCTGAGCACAAAATGCACATGTATCCTGCTGATGGAGGCAAAGTTTATCCTCCTATGAAATGCTGCCAAACACAGAAAGCCTTCATTAACCACAGCTCTGGAAATGTAATAAAATCAATTTTATTTGCATAGCATGTGTACATTTCTGATGGAAGTGTAAACAACCTTTAAGCTTTCATGTTGACTTCACTGTATTCCATTATTTAAGAGAAAAACATAATACCTCCTCTAGACCTAAAAAAACCCATATATAAAATCCCAGTTTTCTGTGCAGCAGTGCCTCTAGGAAGGTAAGACCCAACTGTTGTGACACCACTACAGCAGAGATGCCACTCCACCCACAGAGGAAGTATTTGTAAATGCCACGGATGACAAGGTGGTTACTATTGATACTGTCTACACTGAAGGCTGCCTGTGTGTTCAGGTACAGCCAACCTGAAACAATTACACCTCCTGTACAGAGAAAATAATAAATATCAATGTATAAACCAGAGCTCTTACCTGTGCATCTAAGTTCTTGCGGGAGGAGGCAGGTGTGTTGGCATAGGAGCTGATAGAGGAGCTGGTGTTGATATCATCAGTACTGAGATTGTCTATGGTGTCACTGATCCCACTGCTGACAGAGCTGCTGTCATCCCAGCTGGAGAAAAAGCACAAGAGAGGTAAAAAACAAGGGTCAAAAGACAAGACATCATTCAAAAGGAAAAGTAGTATTTCTACAACCCTTAGCCCACTTGTGGCTGCCAGAAAGGCCAGGGTATGCCATCACCAAGCCAAGGGCACCAGTGACACAGCTCCTCCTGACTCAGCTGAAATGTGTGCCTGCAGTCCCAGAGCAGGAGAAGCAGTGGCATGAAGGGATACCAAGAAGAAATTCTTGCCTGTGAGGGAGGTGAGGCCCTGGCACAGGGTGACCAGAGAAGCTGTGGCTGCCCCATCCCTGAAGGTGCTCAAGGCCAGGCTGGATGGGGCTCTGAGCAACACGGGATAGTGGAAGGTGTCTCTGCCCAGGGCAGGGGGATGGAACAAGATGATCTTAAGGTCTCTTCCACCCCAAACCATTCTACGATTCTGTGATCTCCAAGTAGGCATAGCACTGACTTGCTAAGCTGTATCACAGAGATGGAACTTTGATTCAAGGAAAAGAAATTCCTTCTGAATCAACCGTTTGTACCCGGGTGTTCCACAGACCTGGGCAACAACTTGGATCTACCATTGACAGCATCACCAGCCTCAAAAAACTTCAGCAACTGAAAGTTCAGTCCTTCAGATGTCACATAACCCTCCTGAACTACAAAACCATACATCCTTTTCAAGGAGAGCTACTGTTAAGGACTACACCTTCTTCCAGCATATGATAGAGCTTCAACATTTTCCAGTAAATGAGTAAATGAGAAACATGTAATTGGAAGTTTAGGACAAACAAAACACCAACAAAAAAAACCAAAAGCAAAACAAAACAACAATAACAAAAAGGCCTTGCCTGAAGCAATTTGAGTGTTAGAACAGAAAGAATCAAAATTATCTAAAAATGGAGCCAGATGCTCCAACTCCTAAAATGTCTGTACAAGTAAGCTACTCAAGGAAGAGATATATAAACTGGCTTACAAGTGCTCTATCTCCAAGAACAATGAAGCTGGGACTGAAATATTGCCCTGGAAGGAGCTCTGTGAAGACATTTCAGTCCACTGGATAACTATTCCTCAAAATGCAAATATATGTATATACATATATCTAATAGGTCATTTGCAAAAGGTAAGAGCTCATCACCTGGCAGCTCTCTACCTATTTATAACCTCAGCTTCAGATTTTGGGAGCTCCAGACTCTCCTCCCTATTGCATTTCTGTTTGCTTCACAAACTTGTAACAAAGAGATTGCAGTGAGGTTTTTGGCTAGGCAGTGAAAGCCATATTCACAAACCAATATACTGAGCAGTTAATGTATGCATTTAAACCTGAACTGTATGTTAAGAGAACTGTGTAAAGAAAGGCAACCTATCTCTGTTTGCTTGAACTTCACTCATAGCTTCACCACTGATTTACTACAGCCTTACTACATAAACTTTGTCAGCTTTGAAATGAAAAGCATTTTTTTCTCACTTAGCACTACAGAACACCTACCTGCATGACTTTTAATGATGCTTTAATAATTTTAATTGCTTTTTCTTACTTAGGAGTATTCTGTTCACCCACATCTGTGCAAGGCCTTTGAGGAAACTGAGCACAGCTTGAAGAGCAGCACAATTTGCTGAACCACAAATGAAGGGTGGCCACGGGGACATCCTCCTCTGTATGTCACAGGAAGGGTTATTGCTGGCAGCTGCTCCGTGCTGACTGCTCTGTTCCCAGTGAAGGTCCTCACCAATGTGTCAGCACAGGCAGCTGTGCCCCTTCTCCCATATCCCTGCAGATAAGCCAGCTGGGAAGCTCAGACCAACAGCTTCCGCAAGGCAGGAAAGGAAATTTGGGATGCTCAGCCACGCTGCTCTGCTGGCAGACAACAGGGATTGGGAGGGACAGGGACAGACCAGGACCCACTGCTGGCCTCTGCCACAGGCTCTGTTTGATGGAGCCTTGGGGTCACCCTTCATCTGGTGCTCTCCACCTCATGAGAATTCACGCCTGCCAGCTCTGATCGACTTTCAGAAGTGTCCCAGTTACAGGAAAGGCTCTGGATTTCCAAGATGATTTTCCAAACACTGTTTGATAAACCCACAGACACTCTAGCTCTCGTGACTGGAAGGGAATGCTGCAGTGTTGGTCATGCTACAATTTAAAGGAAAAGGATAATTTTTTCCTAGATTTGCCTTCACCTGCATAAAAGAGAATCCACTGCAATACAGAACAGAAATCCATGTGAAAATAAAACTCACAACATGAGACCTCCAGAGTCTGAGAAAGCCTGACAGGCAGATTTGACACACCAGTTTTATTTGCTGTTTTGAAAAATGTTTTCCAGCATAACTGAATGAAAGATGTGCTGCCCATGCCAAGAAATGTTAGGGGGGGAAACTGAAAATCTGGAAAAGGATTGAAAGACTTCTTTGAAACACGTTTTTATTTAGAGTAGGCAATTAAGTATCACAAGGCAAAATACTGAAAGTCTTACTACTCCTAAATTTCAGTTTTGAAAACAGATCCTATAACTGATATTTATTTCTGTTTCCAAACCTATAACATAAAGCAATTACATTTCCTAGATTTTTTAAGTCTACAAATAAAGTTACAAAACAATTAATAAAATTACTGAATAAAAAAATATGCTTCTCATTTTCCAAAGTTTTGTGTAGCAACAAACTTATTTTCTATTTCTGAACCCATAATAAAATAACAATCGTAACAGTAATAATATCAACAAGGTCAATGCCTTCCATGTTAATAGTTTTGTTTCCTTCTTATGGAGTTATGGCAGTAGGTAAAAAAAATATTAAATACAGTAATTTTCCTCTGTGTGACTCCTAGTCTCATCTCAAACGTATAGAAACTGAAACATTTCCTTTTCAAGCACTCACAATTCTTAAACTACCACAGGCCCCAGTTCACCAGCATCTAAAGAATGTGTTTAATGTTAATCATAAGCAGTTCTTCTGGCATCAGCCATCCTGTTGGCTTCAGTTGGGCAATCTAAAGCATTATGAAAATATTTGAGTGCCCTTCTGAACTGGGACATGTGCCTGAGGACAAGGATAGAAACATGCACCTGAATACATTGATGGCTGTGGCTTCCCCTCATGTATCCTGGGCTTTAGGTCCTTTACGTTCTGATGGGAATTATCAACTACTCCAACTCTGCATTTTCAAGCCTACTAACCTGTTACTAAATTAAAAAAGATTAGCTGTCCTGAGGTCTGAAGAAAGATGTCTGGATAGATTTTGGGTGCCACAAGCTAAGCAACACAGCTCTCGTGGGCATGCTGGTGACACTGGTGCTGAAGCAGCTCCAACAAGGAAGGATGTGTAAACCCACACATCAGTCTAAACCCTGATAGCCTTAGCTTTATTTAATAAATACCACTTCAGTAGAAGGGTGGGAGTGCTCAGTCTCTAGCAAGGAAAAACAACAGGATGTAAGAGAACATGAAAACGCCTTAAGAAACTGAAAATAATTTTGTAAACCTACACAAATTACTGATGCTGCCCTTTGGAGTAGCACTAGAGAAGGCTGGTAGAATTCACTGAACTCTGTAAGCTAGAGGCCAATGCAAGCCACTTTATGAGCACTCCACATATACAGCTAAAAAGTACTGCAGTGAACCCACACATTCTGTTTAAGGCTGTGGCTCCTCTTGGGGACAGTACCTGTCACCAAATTGAGGCATCTGTTTCACGTTCTTCTTGAAACCACCCCAAGCCCACATAAATTAATTCATTTTTACCTTGATCCAGTGCCTTGATGGTTAAAGTCAAAAGTGAAGAAGCAGAATGGGGCACCTAACAGCCCTAATTATGGTGCTCTTGGCTCCCAGAGCCAAGATAGCATCTTTGTAATTTAGCTGGTGCAATTAATAATTTCTGATGTCAGCGAAAGTCTACTCAACCATAACCTGAAGCTGAAATGTTTGGGCTTTCCTTTCTCTATTTGATCAATCACCTGAAACTTTACTTTGATTACTGAAAATAACAAATTAAAAAAAAATTTAAATCTTAAAAGTGTATTATATATGAAAATTATGCAACCACCCACTTAAAACCCATCCCCACCATCACTTAAAACTCCCAGGACGCTGCCTCCTGCTCTCCATGAAACCAAGCACCCCAAGCACCTTCCTCTGCCTCCCCACCTAACTCTTCTCACCCTAATGCAACACTGCTACCACACATCGCCCATATACAGCACCAGATCAACTGCTCAAAGCTGCTTTTTCAAACAGGTTTGCAAAGCTGTTAGGCTCAGACTTGCATTTTTCCACAGTCTATCAGCACTTTTCCATCTTGCATAATCATCATCCACAGAATTGGCTCTTCTTTGTCAACCTGGACAGCAAGCAAAGTCGTTCTGTGATCCTCAGGACAGCCTCACTCGCTGCAGAAATCTTTCCCCTTTGTAAAGGAGTCATTAAAATCCTTCTAAATAAAGCTATTGTCGAAGGCTGAAAATGCACCTTCTCTACGCATGGGTGCGGATTTTAATTTTGTTGGATCTTCACTCAAAACCAAAATTACAATGAGCTGCTGAAAAATACATTTGTTCAAGAAAGAGCCTTGGGGCTCTACAATATTTCAAGTGGAAACATGGCAATTATCCTCTCCTATTTAAAAATTTAACTATTTATGAGTTGATAGGTGAACAACAACAACAACAACAAAAAAGATCAAGGTACAAAATGATTGAAACTCCACAGCATCTTCAAAGATTTAAAAAGAAAAATTAAATGTGCTATAACATGAGACAGTAAATACCAGTTTCCACTGTTTTTTTCAGGGATTTCTGACAGTAGTGAGAACTGGGCCAGAAATCCAGAAAGTACACACAGGTCCTTGCACAGTTTTCCTTTCAAACTGTTCTGAAACTGAAACATATCCATTTGCAAAAGAATGGATGGAAATCTACTTCAAGAGAAGTTAATTTAATTAATGTGTTTTACACTGTTATTCATCACCCACCTCACTCACATCTCCAGTTAGTCTCTTCTTACAGTTCACTATAGGTATTTTAACATAAACCACTTTGTTTCTTACCAAAAGAGGAGCCCAGGGACAGGACTGTTACCTCAAAACACTTTGTAAAGCCAGACCAAGAAAAATAAAACAGGAAAAATGAATATAGAGCCTTTCCAGTTGTTCTTTCTGGAGCAGAATCTAATCCTTTTAATGACATTTTTTGGTGCAGAGTTAAAGTGCTGGAAGTGCACTGTGAGCTATTCAGAGTTTCATGTTTAGTGACTATTGGGGTTACTGCCAGCAAGCTGAACTGCAGCTCTCTGTCAAGCTCTGTTTAGAATTTATCCAAGATAAGGTTTCAGGATTTACATTTAAAATACCTATTTGTAAAGGGAATAACTCACAGAACAAAATTATTCAGTGCTGAAAAAATTTGGGTAAGAAAAGATTTGGAGAAGCTAGAAAACTGCACATGCTCTTTTCATTTAATCTTCCTGTATCATTGCTAATAACCGTATGAAAATAACACTGGATTTTATTTTGTCCCTTAAAATCCAACCAGGAATTTGACCAAGCCATTGACAAACTTGAACACAGCTGAGCACACACACACAGAAGACCTGCTAAAAATCCACCTGATATCAAGGAGTTAAAACACCCTAAATTTTCATGAACCGATTTGACTTTCCACCGAAACTCATCACATCCTGCTCTGAAGCTGAAATTTCAAAGGCCCCTTCTTCACCTGCATGCGTTGCTCAGAGTCCCTTCAGCCCATGGCTGTGTAGGGTCACCGAGCCAGCAGCAGCATAGCGTCAGCTGTATTCAGTTGCAAAATGCCTGACTGGTGGAACTTGTTTTTTTGGCCATTGTTCACAACCAGGGTTCCTCTGGTACCTTCACAGCCTCGGGGAAGGGGAGAGAAGCAAGGCACTGCATGTGACCCAGGTGCTGGAGGAACTCCCAGCTAAGTCTGCAAAATTTAGTGTACAATACTACAACCAGCTACCAGTCCTTTTTCTTGCACTCACAACCTATAAACTAGACTTCCCTGTTTACTGCTCTGTCTGAAGACTTACTGTGTTTATAAAGCTGTTTACAGACCAGCTCTACACTGGGTGCACAGAGCACCCCTTGGCCAGCTGCATTCTCACCTCCCTGCTTTGGAAGCCATGGGATTGATGCTCATCCCTGGTCATGTCTGTGTCAATACGATGACTCCAGTGAAAGCTGGAAACAAAATCAGTGTCTTCATATCACAATAAGGCCAGTGTTAAATCTCAGTCATCACGCTAAAAAAACATGCTTTGTTTGTTCTGCCTTTGTTTCCATGACAGTAAGAAGTGCTGAGAAAAGTCTTTTAATCAAAGTCAGAAATCCTTGTTTACATACAAAGCTTCGGGTGCCTTCTAGAAAATAAATCCATGTAAAGTGTTCATGTGACAGCAATGGACTGAACAAATCCAGAGGTCAGGCCCAGGCAGCCAGGGATGTGGCCATGGACTGCCCCAGCTCCCTGCAGTCCCCCCGGGATGAGGGAATGAGGGAATGGGGAGGAGGCCCCTGGCAAAGATCTAGGTGTAGGTCACCACTGCAATACGCCTCCTACTCCCTCTCAGCAAGGTCCCAGCCCAAACACCTCCTCGCTCCAGGCAGGCAGAGAAGATGGCCTGCCCAGGGAATGGAGAATTGTGAAAACCAAAGACTTGATTGTGCGGGTTTCTTACCCTGCCTTACTTACCAGTCCTTCTTTCTTACTGCTTACTTACTTCTCCCCCAAAAGCACATACTCTGGATCACATCACCTCCTCATACAAAGACACAGTTTAAGACTTAAAGAAGGAGGAAGCATCCACTGAACACGGTGACAGAGTTTCTGACACCCACCTCAAGCTCCTCCAGCACTGGGCTGAGCTCGTGAGAGCTCAGCAGCTCACCAGCATTTACTGGTACCTGGCAGCTGCTTCCCCAGAGGCTCCAAAACATAATAAAAATGGGGTTAAGCACTGAGAAGACAAAGAATAGATGAGCTAAATTCTTACAGGACTGACGTAAGGAAAATATGGAAGGAAAGGAATGAAGGGCAGTGTGGAAACAAAACTATGCAAGATGCATTTAAATTCCCCGCTGCTGAGTGTGCTTTTGAAAGACTCAAAGGGCTGGACCCACCTGCCCCGTGGCCATCTGCCTCCTGATCAGGGGCACTCACCCACCCACTCACCCAGAACAAGTCGCCAGCTGGGACCACTGAACATCCTCACCCAGGAAGAGGTGGATACTGAACACCCCCAGAGCCAAAACCTCCTGCAGCTGGCAGGTAGAACACGGCTCCTTTGCTTCCCATCTTCTTCTAATCCATCCTAACACTGTAACTCCACCACTGACACCAATGCAAATCTTTTAGGTCTGCAGACTGCAACCCCAAGCAAGAAACACACAGGCACAAACTGAAGACAAGATATATGTGCATGAAGACCCAGAGCAATTCCCAGTCACTTCTATGCTTTTCCCTGCTCAGAAGACACTGCAAAGCTTCTACATAAATTGATCAAGGCCAAAACCTGTGCACAGCAAAACTGATGAGAATACATGAGAACTGCTCCTGTCTCACAGCAGCATCAGCTGCAGCTGAGCATATGGAGACAAAGATAATGCACATGGTTGTCCCACCAGAAAAAAAAGGAGATACAGAAATTGCCTTTCTGAATGCATGACAGCCTGCTGAAATACGCCTTAAAATAAAAGCTGAACTTGGCAATAAAAAAAGGTGTTAATTTGATCACAGGGCACAGCACTATCCCTCAGGGAGCCAAACCACTGAAAAACAACGGTTGTTATCACACCAGCGATTTACAGAACAAACAGACACATAATCAAGTAAACTATTTTATTCCTTGCGAAATGGAGTTGCGTGGAAGATGTCAGCTACTACCAACCCTGAAAGCAGCTTTCTGTCCTAGCAGAACTGCAACATTCTAAATAGTACGAATAACTCCTGGTTCATGTGAGCCTTTAAAATTAGGCTTATTTGGAAGGAACTACAAAAAGGAAAGGGATCTTACAACCTTACTCAGAAAGCCACCAGAAATTTGCACAGGAGTGAGAATAAGAACTGGATATTATGTACTAAAAAGCAAGTGCACTCTGGGCTGGGATCTGGCCTGAAACAGACTCACACACGCCTTTGTTTCCCTGCAGAGTGAGCTCATTCCCACAGAGGTTCCTCCTTCACACAGAAAACAGACTTACAGTGCTAAAATATAACAAAGCCCCAGTTTTCTGAGGCTAAAAGCCTGCAACACTAGTGGAAAGATAGCCGGCTAGATTGCAACCTTTGAGTATCAGTAAACCTCACAAAATCACAGAATTAAGCCAGAAAAAGCAAACACAGTACTAGCTGTCAGTTCTCACACAGGAAATTTTCTATCATGTTATTCAAATATTTGCAATCTATTAAAAATATATTGATTTCATGCAGCATACAGCAATTGCAAAGAAACAGTGCAGGGAGAAAGCTGCTCAGATTTATCCATCATCTAATGTGTTTCCACTGCTGCCAGTATTTGCAAAGCTTAATAAACCTCCTTAATCGAAGGTGTAACAACACACTCCCATGCTTTCAAAAGTGCAGAAAGTCTCTTACCTTGCAATATTGCCTGGCCAAAGCACTTCTCCACCTTGCTGCCCATGAAGAATTCCAGGAAAGGGGCTCAGATTTATTTTGCAGGTTGATACCTTCATTAGGCTACCATCCAATACCCCTCCTAAATAAACCAGCCTGTAACTTGACTATCTAGGAAGAGACTTGGAAAAAAAAGTTGGAGCAAGGTTGTTTTCCAACAGAGCCCTCCACATTCAGCAGCTCTGAGAGACACTGCAAAGTAAAGCCTAGCTAGAAGGTGATCATCAGAAACTTCCCCTGGAAAGAAATCTGATCCCTCAACAAAATTAACCTCTGAAGTGCTGAAAAAGCGAGAGGTCAAGACTTTCTGCTGGGACTAGGTCATCTGTGAAAGCTGTACGCTGATGGCAGTAACCAGGCAGACTGGTGCCTCCCGATCACCTACCGTATCCCACCAAGTAAAAGCTCACGTCAGCAGCCCTGCACTTGGAGGTACTAAATGGCACTGTTTGATCTCAGCTGAAAGACTACAATCTCTAAAAGCATTTTTCCTACTCTGCTTCTATAGAGGGGTTCAGCAACGTGACTGCTGAAGCAAGTATTGTTTTACGTGAATGCAGTAGGAGACATACCTGAAATGTTTTAATACAAAATATTTGGAATAGTGGTAAAAAAAATATTTTTGGGGAGGGGGGAAGGGGAGAAGGAGTGGTGGTGTAGAAAAACATTTTCAATAGGAATGGTAATAAAAATAGCAATTCATTCACTGGTATCTCCAGCAAAGACCTTAAGAAACTGAGGTAAGATATGCAATATTAATCTGACTCTCTTGTCAGAATCCGACTTAATCTGACTCAGGTGACTTGAGCAGAATGGAATCGGTGGGAGGAGCACTACAAGTGTGAAGAGTCGCTGGAATATGCAAGCCCATCTCCACTACCACAGGGAGATCTGTTCACTAAGCAAGAAACTACACTTTTAATCTAGCCAGGATAGACTTCTGTTGCCAGCAAAATCACCAGCAAGGGATCCTGTTACGGAAAGGAGATGAAGCCTTTAGGATGGAGGAAATGGAGAGGACATGATGTCGTTGCCTTAGCCTCACCTCAAGAAAGTTATGAATCACTCAGCCCAAAACCAAAAAGAAGAGTAGGAAAGAGTAGTGAGAAGTCAACTATACCACCATATATTTATTAACTCAGCTTGAGTACCCTTGTCTTAAATAAAACACACCTTTTAGCACAACACTGTCATGTTGGTTGAAAGAGTTAAAATGCAAGAATTCAAAGGTTATAAAACAAAGACTTCGTGGAGATATTCTGCTGCCAAAACCTTCAAATAAATGAGTCGCAGTCTGAGCTTGCCTTTCTATGCCGGAGTCTGTATTTTAGTGGCTACTGTGTAACCATGGCAACACAGAGGACGGGTAATTTAGAGGCTGGTGGATGTGACAACTTGCAATTTAGAACAATGCTAATAATAAAAGTGGCTTGGGAGAAGCATCATTTAACACAAACGTTTGTGGTTTAAAATTAAAAAGGCCTGTTCACTTAATTTATTTTTTTTTTTCCACCTGGATGATTAGCTATATTATGTTAGTCTAGTGATGAAAAAAAGGCAGAAACATGACTCCTGTGCTTTTTGGTTCACCTGCACCTTAGAGTGCAGCCAACCCACCCCCTTCGTGATGTGCACATGTACAAATGCAAAGCTGCTGATGTCACTAGTTTTTGCTGAAGACTAGACAAGAATCACATGGCTGTTTTAAAAGAAAGCTATGTATTATCCATAAAGAAAGAAGGAAAAGATCCTCATGGACTATTATTACTTCTTTTCTGCCTTTGATGTATTTTACTGCTATCCTTTATCGAAGAATCCTGCAAACTGCTTCTCATTCCTTATTTTAATTGCTGAATAGTGAGTAGAGATAACTCTCAGACATGACAGGTACTTAAAAGAATCACAGCTGCAACAGTAAAGCTTTCTTTTCATCCCTAACACCTTTCCTGTCTTCCTCCAAATACCACTCACAAGTGGTATTTTTCAATTATCTGCCCATGCAGTTGTATAGGAAATTAGGGACTGACACATTGCTAATGGTAAGAATAGCCAGAAACATTCTAATTTTAAAAAATCAAATCCGAAATTGTAACCTAGGGATGAAAAAAACAAAAACAAAAACAAAAAAAAAAAAAAAAAAAAAAAAAAAAAAAAAACAAAAAAAAAAAAAAAAAACAAAAAAAAAAAGCCCCAAACCATAAAAAAACCCCAGGACACTGCATCTGTTGAATCCCCAGTTCCAAATAAAGCCAAATTCACAAGATTAAGGCACAGCACTACACTCACACCCATCTACAGCCCCATTGCCCTTCCCTTCCCTGGCAGTCCTTCCACTGCAGAGGGATTTTGCAACGTAATACCCGTAACGCTAAATACAGAGGGATATTTCCAGATGAATTTTACATGTAGCAATAATCACAGTTTTATGGGTCAGGAAGTTCAGAAGATTAGTGTGTTATGGCTGCAGTGTACAAAAGCGTTTGTGTTAGAAGTTTCACATAGCAATGGGGTGAGATAAGCTGTGAACAGCTTTACATTAAGTTCTTTTATGGTAGTTAAAGTTGGGGAGAAGTAAAGAGACTCCAGGTATTAATTTACCTAAAGAACAGCTGCTTAGAAAAGGCTGCAAAGTGTCCTAATACTCAGTGTCATAAAATCACTGCACCCCCAATCCCTTGCTCCTTCCCCCCACCCCCGTGTGCTATTCCCATTAACCTCAGGCACAACTGTGATCCTGGTCAGAACTGAACTAAATCTGCTTGCAGAAAAAAAAGAACTTACCAAAGAAATGCCTCGTTCCATTTTATTTGCAAAGGCCTAAACCCACAATTACAGGTTTGCGTTCTAGGTTAAGGCAGCTCAGATCTCGCTGCATTTCAAATACTCCCTCAGAGAACACCAAAACACCTGAAAACTGTGGGTTTACTGCAATACATTAATTTCCTTTTCATTTTTGTTTCTCAGTACCTGAGATCTATCAGTTAGGACCTTGTAACACGTCTGCATTTGATAACTGGAATGATTATAAAAGTAACACAAGCAGCACAGGCTGTAAAGACAGCCCACTTCACAGTCTTTGGAAGCGGGTGGCATGAGGCATCTACCACATCTTGCCCTGGAAGAGACTCCATTACCACTGGGTAAAACCATTGTCTTAAAATAATCTCAACAGTAATTTTTAAATATTTCTTTTTCATTTCTTTCCTCCCAAAGGACATTAAGATTATTTAAATGAAAAAAAAAAAAAAAAAATTGTAACACCAAAACATATTCCGAACAGACTCAAACACACTTTTGAACACACTTCTACCCTTTGAATTTGAGTACATGGAACAAAAATACACCTTTTGAGAGTACTTTCACTGATTATCTGCATGAGAAAATAAAAGCAGGACTACAGCAGTACTGCTGCACCATTGCAACTCTTACACATGACACTGTAGGGCTAAAATTCTATGTATCAACCTAAACAAATGTTTTAACAAAACAACAAAACAACAAAGAAGCCCCAACTTGTGGAACTCATAGGTAATTGTCCATCCTGAGAAGCTATTTCAAGCTAAAACCAGAGGAACACTGGCAGCAACATAAACTCTCAGGAGGAGGTGTAGTAGAAAATAAACCCTAACTGCTACAACCCCGTGGGTTCTCAGTCAGGTTCCAAAGGGAGTTTGGAAGACAGAAAAGTAGGACTGGAAAAATGAAGATCCATTTTTGAATTCCCCTTGTTCTGCCGAATGAAAGAGGCACTGAGTTTGCAGACTGATGAGGGATATCTGCCCTGAAACACTCCTCACATTCTTAAATCTCAGTGGGAAGAGTCCTCCATTGCCTTAGGCTTTCTTGAGAGCAGACAATTGTATTATGGTGGTGATGTGTGGATTTATTTATTTTTATAAGTGAATACATGAAGTGTAGAATACTTTGGGGTTTTGTTTAAACCACTCAGATGGTATCACACAAAAGAAAGTAAAAAGGAACCATCAGTGTGTGCTGCTGCAACAGCTAGGAACTGGGCAAGAAGAGGTTTAGGGAAAGGGATTCTGACCTCCAGGAGACTGTGAATTTGACCAGAAAACTCAAATACGGGATAATATTAATGATTATTGCATAGTATGAGACAGACTTAGCATCCACCTCCAAGGAACTGCTTTTCACTGAGCAACCATTAAGGAATGCCCCAGCTTCCTACAATAAGGTGAGATGCATGTCTGATGGAGAAAAAAAGACACACACGTGTGTGTGTGATGTATGATTAAAAATGGCTTTATAACATTGTGACCTGTACTTCAAAGATTGTTTTAAAAATGCCAGTAGCCTCCACAGAGCACTCATGTTGACACAGTTGTGAGGCATACTTTTCACTGTGCCCACTTCAAATGAATAAGCACATCAGAGTGAAAAAAAACAAATGGCTACTTTCTAGAAAGGCAAAAAAAGGCAGGGAACTGGAGAAAATCCAATAAAAATGTGGGATGCTGAACAGCAATTTAGCTTGCACATTCTTATCTGAGAGGAATTCCAAATGAATGCTGAATCCAGGGGTTATACTTGGATGATCCAAAATGCTTCTATATTTAAACATATTACCAAATCTCCAACTCCTTCAGTGAGAACTATTATCAACATATGAACTATATGCACATGTATTTGCCTTTGTATCTATGATTTCTATGCTAATTTTTCCAGATACAGCAAATAAACCCAACTAAAAATATACAGGACAAATGGCCCATTAGTAAGAACAGTCAATATAAAATGGAAAACAATCTGATCCTAAAGTGTAGTTAATGTGATGAAACACAAGCATGATGTATCATTCCCACTGTTTTAAAAGCAGTTTTCTTTACCTCTTTCTCCAAACTATAAAAATCAGTCCTCTTTCCAAAGAACATAACCCTGCCAAGCAAGATTTTAACACAAATGCCATTGACTACAGAAAAAACTGTAGTTCCTCCAATCTAGACTGCTGGAATAACAGGAACTGCTACAATGCTGTAAGACTTTATTGTCTCCTGCAACCATTAAGATTTTCAGCTTGATCCCTACCAAACAGAATTATAAACTTAGTGCAGCTGGCATAAATTCTTTCTTCTCAGGACTCTGAAAAAATGCTTTGGGGTGAATCTATGACAGATGTCCATATATCATTCACAGTTTGTTTTCTAAGCTTTCTAACATCACATCTCTGTCAACAAGCAACATAGCAGAGAACAGAAACAGATATGAAAGAAGCTATACAAATCTAGGAGCAGCAGTGAGGTAAAGAACAGCTCAGAAAAACAGAAAATTTGAATTACAGTTCTGTTTTGGACACCAGGTACAGGGCACTGTGTCAGAGGATGCATTCAGGCCCAAGAAGGATATGCCAAGTGTGATGTCTACTTAACTACACTTAGATACTTCTGGCTGAACAAGCAGCTCTCCAAGTGGTTGTAGTATGGTTTTGAAAAGTCCTATAAAACTTGATTTAACCTCCCCTCCCACACACCCCCAATAAAATACTAAAATCATTACTGTTAAATCAATAGCAGTCATTAACCATGTCAGGGTGATGCCTTCTCCAGCCACCTAGAAACAGAGACTAGACAAGAGTGACTAGACAAGAGTAAGGGAATAAAGATAGGTATTTATTTGAAGGGCCTTCAAGGTACACCCTGGGGGAGCCGAAGGCTGCTTCCATAAAAAATGGACCCCAAGATGGATGACAGGTCACGAGTTCTTCACACCTTTATAGGTTTGGTTCATTTGCATACCACGGTTAATTCTCCAATTAAAGCCCCAGTTCAATGATGTAACTCCCCTCAGCTTGCTCCCCCCATAGAGTCTTTGGTTTACACATTTTGGGCCTAGAAGAGCCTGGCTGTCCTTGAAGGCAAAGCCTGGAGAGGCTTTGTTATGTCTATCTTGCACGAGAGAGCAGAAATTACAGGCTACAAGGAGCTTAGAGTTACACTCTAAGCAGCACAGAATTTGAAAAATACGAAAGTTAAAACCTAAGGCATCAAGGGCACCCATTGTAAAATCACTACTGTCATCTATATGTATCTTGTTCAGTTATGATCAATAGAGTTTTACCCATGTTAATTGCTTCAGCCTTCCCCTAATTAGAGCTATCTCTGAATTTACAGTTGTTTATTATTGCTGTGGCTGTTGTAAAGCTCACACATCCCACTAGAAAAGTAAACTAATTTATTCTAATGAAAATACAACTACTACATCAAGCTAGCATCATTATAGTGTTTGCAAATCCTCCATACCACTGAGCCTATAAACATTCAAACCATATAAACATTTGAACTGCACCATCAGCAAAGAACAAAGACACAAACTCTCAACTTGAACAAAAAATTATTTTCCTTTATTTTTGAGAGTCCATTTCTGTTCTTTCTAATAAAACAAAGGGATGTACTCCACCCATACAACACAAGGATGTTCCAAAGATTGTATCCGAGCCAAAAGACATGACGGCTTCTCAGGTTACCTTGCAAAGTATTTCCACTCTTTTGGATGTGCTATTCCATGTGAATTGCTTTTTTCTTATTTTGATTCTTTATCAAGTAGACTAACGTACCACTTCTAAATTCACAGTAGACTCCTAATGCAATACAGAATTCCGGACATTTCCCCTCCCTGACACTGTTAGCTATGCCTAGTTACGAAAACTAAGGTTTTTTTAGATTTACAATCTTCCTAACACAAAACGTAACTGAATCAAACCACTCACCTACAAGACAGCAGCTCTAACTGGTGCACACTTTTAAACAAAAGTTTCTCTTAGCTCTCAGGTATTGCTTAAAATGCTGGCAACTCTTACAGACTCACTGTTCTAGAAATAGAACAGAAATTCTTAATTAAGCAGTAAAAAAAGCCCAAGCATGGCAGCTAAGGCACTAAATTTAAACTAATATTTTAAAAATTGCAGCTCATTAGAGGTGTGTCCTCCATGAAACGCCTTATCTCATAAACACCTGTGGCAATCACAACCTGCCCAGGTGAACTTCTGACCTCAGCTAAGCCCTAATAAAATCATAGCTGAAAATCACCTGAGAATGGTCCTTCAGATTAGCGTGTGGCAGCTGCGTTTTAGAGAGCTACCATCAGTTTCACAGACGCTCGGCAGGAGAAATACTCAACTGGCAGACTTGCTTTTAGCAAAAAGTCAACTTTTTAGCTACTTCACAGCTCCATTGCTCAAAGATTACTTACATATAGAGAAAACACTCTTCTTGCAAGCAGAACAATGCAACCTTCTGCTTCCACTTGACCAGAAGATGCACACGCTTAGACCCTGCGGTGGGACACAGGAACACTGATGGCAATAACAACGATACTGACGTGGTGAGCTACTGCATGTAACAGTTGCTTTCTTCTGAAACTGAACTATTCTAAATGCCTGTGCCTTGTAGGGCCCAGATTATCTGATGCCTGACATCGTTATCTGATACCTGAAAAATTAACCCGGTAATGAACTTTTACATCATATTCTTACAGATTCCTAACAGGTAAATATTTCTATCATATACCTTATGAACTATGTTAAATATTTAGTTTGGAATGCCATATAACCATATAAGCCTTTTTTCACGGAGTAATTCTGCCCACATTACCCCACCTCTCCAAAGAGCCAGGTCCCACCTGTTTGTCCCCCCTCAAATCAGAATAAAACTATTAAATTCTGTGCTCTAGTAAAAGGTACAGCAATGTTCACAAGTATGCACCTAGTAATTTTCCAACGAGGGGTTAATTATTATCATGCCTCATGGCATTATCATGCAAGCTTTTGTTTCATTTTATTTTCTTTACAATCAGGTGCAAGGACAGATGTTGTCAGGGCCAGAAGTGACACTAATCCTGGGCTTCTTCCACAATTGCCCCTGCTATTCCTGGTTATCTCAGGGCTATCTGGCTCTTTAGTCTATCAGCTATTTATTTGCACGTGAAAACTTTGCAGTATTCATGTCCATGCTGCATCATTTTACACATGAAAATGTTGAAGACAAGTCCTAAGATGTGCATTAGTGGCTATGTGCACAGCATAATTAACATGTATATGATCTGTATGCAAATTATGTCATTGGAAATAGTGACTATTAGCATAACAAGCGCTTATTATTTATTGAGATGCAACTCGAGCAGGCATCCTGCTGGGGTCTGACATCCTCCCTTGAAACAGCACCATCTTTTCTTTCTTCGTTTACACATTCTTCTCCCCTCTTGCTGATTACCAGCACAGAAAACAGGGAGACTCCCTTCTGTGCCTTTGTTTAAGGGGGGAAGTCTTGTGTGTTTAATTGCCCTCGAGCATCTGATGCAGCTGAAAGCTCTGCGGAGCCTCTCCCCTGGGCCCCACTCCCCTCCCGCCCCAGGGCCTGAACCGAAGGCTGCCCAAACCATCCCTTCATGCGAGCGACTTCGTCTACATTATCTCTCTAATTCCTAACTGATAACAAGTTTAAAGCAGCGCCTAGGCTTCTTTCTCCGTCCTTTTTTTTTTTTTTTTTTTTTTGGTAAGGAATAAAGTTTGAGAAAACAAAAGCTCAACTGTGCAAAGTCATAAACCTTTCCAATATCATGCCTATCCCTCCCATCCTACTTCAGAAGAATTTAACCTTTAAATAGTTCCAGCCGTGGAATGTAACAGAAACCCACAATTTTACTGTTTTTCAGCAGGTGAGCACGGCTTGCTTCCTCTATCAGCTCACGAGCCGTGCCTGCAGAGAGCTCTAAAGCACTGATGCCGGCACTGCTTCCCTGACCCACTCCCCTACCCTGCAGAAGCCCCGAGGTCCCAGGGTCTCTGCAGGACTCCTTGACCTTTCCTAGCATTTCTGTGAGAGCAAAAGCTTCCAAAACTGCTCCTTGCCCAGTAATCCCTTCCCCAGCCCTGCTGGGCTTTACGGCGCATGTTTGTTCTCTCAGAGGCTACACCCACTGCCTCAGAGATGGCTGTGTTACAGTAACGAACTAATTAGCAGGGGGAATGAGTTCAATTATTTATCACTTTGCCAAAACTGAGCTGAAATTTGGCCTCAAATTTTCTAAGCTGCATGCCAGCCTAAGGATGGATTTTGGTCTCAGCTAACAACAGCAAAACGCTTCCTGGGAATCCTTAGAAAATAAAAGATGATTTTACTATTGAGTTGTATTGATCTTCCCTGAGAAACCTTGTCCTACAATACAAAATGTTTATTTGGTTCTGGAGGGCCCTGGAGAACAGAGAGGGTAAATCATGAAGGGAAGGCGAAAATGTACGTGAAGAATAATTGGAAGAAAGAAATGGAAAGGGAAAACAGATTTAGATGGAAAGTCTGGAGCTGAACGCTGGGGCCTGCTGGAGGTGGTGGATCACTGCTGTACAATGATGGGTGTGACTCAGGGAACCAGCACAGAATCATACAACACTTTGGGCTGGAAGGGACCTTAAAGATCATCTCGTTCCAACCCTGCTGCCATGGGCAGGGACACCTTCCACTAGACCAAGCTGCTCAAGGCCCCATTCTGCCTGGCCGTGAACACTTCCAGAGATGGAGCATTCACAGCCTATGCCAGGGCCTCACCACCCTCACAGCAAAGCATTTCTACCAAAGAGCCCTTCTAAACCCACCCTGTCAAGTGTGAATCCACTCCCCCTCATCCTGTCACTCCAGGCCTTTGCTCAAAGCCCCTCTCTTTGAAAATGTGGAAGGGACTCTCAGTTCTCCCTGGAGCCTTCTCTTCTCCAGGCTGAAAAACCTCAACTCTCTCAGTCTGTCTTTATCAGAGACCTGTTTACACCACAGTGGTGGCACAAAAGCAGCTGAGAAGTGACCAGAAATGTCCAGAAGTGCCTGGAATCCTGCCAGAAATTTATTTTGTTAAGAAGAGGCTTTAAGGCACAGTACCCCCACCTCTACTTTGGCAAACTTTTTTTGGCTAAAGCTCTTCAACTGCCAGTTCTGCTACTGCTGCAGCAAACATCTCAGCTTTAGAGAAATTTGTAAATTTTAAATTAAATATTCTGTTGGTTTATGAAAAAAATGTAACTTTACAACACTAAGACAACTCCCTTGGACCCCTTGTTAACTTTCATAGTTAAATCACCTGGGGGAGATGTGGGAGTTCAAGGACTTCAACCTTAATTCTTTCCATCCCACTTCCTGTCCTGATAGCTCCACAATAGTCAAGAGTCCAATCAACACCTTTCAGTATCTTATGTTGATATTATTTCCAGCAAATAATTTGGCAGGAGAGACAGGGAAAAATATTCTTACAGAAACAACCCTAGCAAAGGAAGCCAAAACAGAGATCCTTGCTCCAGTCAGGCACAGCAGCGACCTCAACTAAACCTTGTACATTATGACCTCAATCTATGCATCACCACTCAGAAAGGGAAAAACAAGAACAAAAACCAAACCCTTATTTTCTGTTTTATCCACGTGCAGTAATGAAATAATTCTAAACCAGCCTCTTGTTTCTCCATCCTATTTCAACGTTGGCAGAGTGTGGCCATCTAGTTAAGGCTGAGCTGTGAAACGGTCTCTCACTTTGCTATCAGAGACTTAAACTAGGACTGATAAACACAGCTCTGTTTCAGTGAATTCCTCTAGAATTCAGGAGTGGTCACTGGATATATTTGTTTAGAGACTTCAATTAACTGAACCTCACAAGGGAAGACAGGATGAAAAGACAAAGTCAGTAGGTGTATCCTGTCCCCCCTGCCCCCCCAAATTAAAAGAAACAGATTACTAGTTAGATTAATATGCACACTCATATTTAGCATTTTAACAGGCACACCTAACAAACTATGAAGAAAATCCTTGCCTTCAAGATTAATAAAGAAATAAACAAAGGTTCATCCGGAAAACCCCTTCTTGGTTATTCCCATCACTTTCCCTCTAATGTGTGATTGTGCTTTTGTTCAAATAGATTTTTAAAGACACAAAGAGCAGAGTTCTCAGAGATTAGTTTGTAAGATAGTAAGTGCCACAGAGGTTTTTCTTCTAATCCCCCTGTTTTTCTTGTCTGCCTTGAATCCATTCTTCTAAAGTTATAGCTACAGTTCACTACTATTCCTGAAAATGTCCAAAGAAAGTTTCGTTCTCCTCCCATGATCTCACCCAGACTTGCTTAGCCAAGTCATAAGTTACCTTTGGCTCTCATTTTTTAATTTCTAAAACAATCCCTTGTTCCTAAATCATTTGATAACATACACATTGCCATAATAAATTCAACCACATCACCATATATTGCAAGGCCCCTCATTTTAAGGGTGTTAAAATCTGGAGGTGAAATCAGAGCCCGATGTCAATAAACAAGAGAAGAATGTACCCAAAGTGGGGAGCGACTTTAAGATTCAAACACATTTCATGGGCAAAGTTGGGTTGCAGTAATTTGCTGAGGATAAAGGTAGATGTGATGAAAGCCCACCCCTGACAGCAAAAGGCATTGTTTAGAAAGAGATGGATGGCTGCAAGGGAAAGCAAACTGGTGGCATAGAGGGGATGATGTAGGAAAGGTAAAATAGCTCACAGAAAAGAATGACTAGAATTGTGGTGCTGGAGAGAGAGGAACATATGGTATGACTCACAGAAAAGAGTGATTATTTTATCAGTCACATGTTTAGCTCATTACAGCTGATGTAAAGTCAGCCCATAAAAACATGGTGTGAGAGATGAGAATGTCATTAAAATCGAGAATTGGTCAGAAGTTACTGCAGAAAGGGACCAAAACTCTAAGTCACAGTATCGAAGACACCTCTGATTCTACCCTCTGGGTGTTGGTGTTGCAGGTCAAACCACCAGCATACTTTGACCAAAAGGAATAACAAGCAACTTCTTGTTGCCATTGGCATTTTGGCTTTTAACCTCTATTAACAAAGAAACGACTCAGTGGTTATAGTCAGAAGCCAACAAAGAATTTCAACAGAAATTAAAGCACAAAACTCACAGCCTGACTTCAGTTCAAAATCACAGTCTTTCGATTTTAGAAAATTTGTCTTTCCTTTGCATGCACATTTAAGACATTAGAAATCTGTAAATACATATTTCGTTCCACCACCTGATCCATCTCATGAGCCCTTTGCTTCAGAAATGCTCTCAAAGCACAAATGGATAAATTCTCTATCTAGGAGTAGATAGAGGGTACACAAAGTCCCAAAACACAGGTTAAGTAGAATATAAGGCTTCCCTGGGTGAATGTAACCTCTGTGAACTTGACCTGGCACAGTATACTCATATTTCTTTCCCGTAGGCTCATGTTGGTGATTCTTCCTTCTCCTTTTCCCTCTCATCTTCTTCCACAGAGATATACAATTGCCTATAAATACATCTCTAGCCATTTCCTGATAATATTCTGTTCATCCCTTCTGCATTTCCAGTTTTGCAAATGCAGCATTGTTTCAGCAATCCCTGAAAACAAAAATTAAGTCTCTGCATAAAAATGCAATGAAACATGAAACTATGCATGTGCATATCAGGTGGTATCATATAGCATGAATAGTTTCAAAGAAATGTTTAAGGCATTAACTCATGTTACGAAGAGTATTTCTAGCTGCAAGTTTCATAACAAGAATAAATCAACCTTGACAATGAACATGAAAAAGGGAATGAAACCTTTTTGAACACTCAAGGTGGTTTGCTCATTTCCCCCAAACCAAAACGAATTAATTAGTTGATATATATGAAAATTAACTTAAACTAACAACATAATCAGAAAAGATAAACTTTAAAGTGAAAATCAGATTAAAAAGATTAAATATTACTTGGGGCTGATGAGAGCACATGGTAACTCCACAGTAGCAGCTGAGCTGAGCCTTTGTAAGTTAAGGAACAACAAAAAAATAACATATAGTTAAAAAGAGCTGACCTCAGCCCCTGGACTTTGCTCAGGCACCAATCAGACTTGCAGTGTTTAGCATTTATCCTCTGGCTACTTATTGACCACCTATACCTGGCCACACATAAACACAGTCTCTAGTAAAGCGGTGGTTACTCAGGCTCCCTGTGCTGACCCTGCACACAGGTTTGACACGTTCCAATGCCACTTACCTCAAATTAATTAGCCTCAAATTGCAGCAGTTTTAATAAAATTAGATGTTTTACTTTAAGTGAGAATATATAAAAAAACTTTGACTAATAAAAACAAATTACACACATTCTCATAGTTCTGCTGTAGCAGCACAACGTAGCTCCAAGTGTTTCCACTGTGGAGTGTGTGATTATTTATCCTGGCCAAATGTATATTTAACTGCATATATTTAAGCAACATAAAAACATCATGTGGAAGCCTTAATGCCTATTTATACAATAGCAGAGTGTTTTTAAGGCCCATGGAGCTGTGTAACACTGAGAAGTTTAAGCCTCAGGATGTTGGAGCTCAGTGCAGAAAGATCAGGAGCAAAGTGACCACTTGTTCTGTGGAGTCTCAACGTCACTGTGAACCTTATTAGCTGTCATAAAAAGGTCACAAAGTCACCTTATCATACTGCTGAGAAATCCCTATGTCGTGAGGAAGCCGAGGAATTGAGAAGAGCAGGATAGGATCTACAGATAAGAAGTGTATGGACCCCCAATATGGAATATCTTGTTGTACACAAGCAACTTATCATGACACCAAGGAATGACGTGACATAAGCAGCAGCTCCAAGAATCCTGGGGCAGCAAAAATATAGTTACGTACTTTTGTCCCTGCCACTCCACTCCCCAACTGGTAAAATGCAGCACAGCTGCTCTACAGAGATGGAATTTCCTTCCACTGGGGACAGACATTCATTCCACATGGTCCATATACTCCATCCTCTGCACTTCTGTCTGTGGACATACATGGGAAATGAGACATTCCCTGCACTATGAAAACTCAGTTATAGCTGATAGGTAAGACCTGCAGCAGAAGGGGAAAAGAGTGCACTTCTTTGTGCGTGGAAGTGCCATGGAAACAGGGAAGGAACATCTGAAGACATCATCTGCTTCCATGAGTGCCAGGTGAGGGATGCTTTCACTTTCTTTGACATCAATCAGCCCAAAAGCACCCCCTGCTTACTTCATTATCTTCTAAAAACACAGGAGCTGCCATTCAGGACAACTGAACGAGATGACTGTGACATACAGAGAATTTTAAATATGAGCTCCAAGTTATACCTTGGATACCTTAGAGCTGCGTCTGCTGTGCTGCAGATGTGGGTATTTATTGGTTGTATCAGGGTAGTAGTACCACCCAGACACAGACATTTTAGTTATCTGTCCAATTTAGGAGTCTCATTCCCTTGTATATGCGTCTGTCAGAGCATCCAGATATCCTGAATTCCTTGGAGGGGTCTCACTGATGGAGACCCTTCACCCCACCTGCAGTGTTTGAAATCTCTTCACTGGAGGGGACAAAACTGCGAATAATGATGACTGACAGGGAAGGGAAGGGAAGGGAAGGGAAGGGAAGGGAAGGGAAGGGAAGGGAAGGGAAGGGAAGGGAAGGGAAGGGAAGGGAAGGGAAGGGAAGGGAAGGGAAGGGAAGGGAAGGGAAGGGAAGGGAAGGGAATGGAAGGGAAGGGAAGGGAAGGGAAGGGAAGGGAAGGGAAGGGAAGGGAAGGGAAGGGAAGGGAAGGGAAGGGAAGGGAAGGGAAGGGAAGGGAAGCTCGGAAGAGTACACATGCAGGAAAACACATCTTACATTTGGACTCAGGATTCTAATACAATACTATTACAGGAAACGTTCATCTGCTAAATAGAAAGCTTAGGTCCTGGCTATTAACATTAATATTTCTATTACCATGGAAGCAAATATTAGTAGAATACTGTTAGAATCACAAGAGAATACACAGCTGTATAGCAGGAGGAAAAACAAATAAATATTGAAATGTACAATTATGGACAACAAAGATAGGCAAATAAAGATCAAAGGGAGAACGTTCAGGTTTTCCAGTAATGAGATATTTAGTAGGAAATATTTATAAATAATATAATATTTGAAAAAATCACCAGTCTAGAAATTTGCTTTACAGCCACAATGAGCTTCCACGCTCTTCAAACAGCCCCCAACCAGGATTCTGCTTCGGGAGTCTGACAGCTGTCTGCTATTAGTTTTATCTATTCAATCTCCAAATCCCAAACTCAGAGGTTACTGGTGCAGGTCAGTTGTGAGACTGTGTTGACTCTCTTGCCATTCGACATGGAAAACCAAACAACAAAGTCTGCTCTATGTCAGCAAGCATTTCACATTCTTCGGTTTGTCATGCAAAGCACAAAGACCCTGATACAGTTCAAAATGGTCTTTGTATCTACAATCTTGTTTACCCTTGGAATACAAGCTTAATTTCCCACATGCCTAAAGTGTTCTGAAAGCCACTTCATACAACAGAAAAGACAGTGCTAATCTCTGGCAGTGGAACTAGAAATAGAGGGTTTCAGAAGCGCCTCCAAATCAGCACAGATCAACTTTATACTTTTACACTTCGAGTGGGGGTGTATGAAAGGAAGCATCTCTTCAGGAAAATCTAGTTCCAGTGGTGTAGGATCATGATTTTGCCATCCCTAGATGCAAATCATTTAGCTGCTTAAATCAGGCTGTTTTCCCTGTTTTCACAGAATCAGTACCCACAATTCTGGAAAAGGCAAGGTCCCTTCACCTGTCCACTCGCCACAGTGCAGCCTTCCAGGGACGCAACAAACTGTTCACGTGGGCACAAAGAAAGTCCTGGCTTAGTCACGATGAGTTGCTCCCTTGAGGGCACCTCCCACCTTCCTTCAGCTCTCTAGTGAACAGCAGCTCCTAGCTTAAACATTTTAATTAGATGCTACAGGAGAGATGTAAATACCCCCTAAAATATAAAGGAATGCAGAATGAGAATCACAGCTACAAAAACAAAGGGCACAACACCAGGGGAAAGGTTTCAACCAGTAATGCAGCTCCTAAAGCCTAGGTCCAGACTATCTCCTACATATGTTTACATCTAATCAAAACAGGCAGTTCTGAAGAGGATTAGAACCAGAGCGATAACCAAGCACATAAAGATTGCCCAATCTACTGACTTTGGAGGGAAGAGCTTACAATTGCAGGGTGTTTTGTTTGGTTGGTTTGTTTTTAGTGCTGAGTGGTGGAATTGCACCTTCTCATATGAAGAAGCTCTTGAAAAAGGCAAAGAACTGCTCTCAGCTGCCTCGTCAGCTTGTGGAGATACTAAACCAAGTATTAGAGAACACTTGAATACCTGGGTAAGAGAAGAATAAGATAATTCTAGCCTTCTTGAATGCACACAGGTCCTAACTGCAGTAAAATCTGCTTTTTTTTTGTGGCTGTGAATACATGGAAAAGGAATTGTCCCACAGGAAAACCAATTTTACTTTTTCAAAGGGTCATTTAACTAAAAGGCACAAAACTGCTTCAGCTGCCCCCTCCCCCCACCCCCCACCCCCCAGGTCAATCATACATCTGCTTTGCTACACAACGTGGTATTTTGGAGCCTGGATAGAAATTTTTACACAAACACAATCTCTGCTGAAAAATTATGTACTTCTTAAAGTCACTCACTGCTCAAAACTCTCTCTAGCCTTCCAACAGCTCCCAACCTCACCAAGTTGGTTGTTGGAATCACACTCTTAGCTGCCATTGTGCAATGAGTAAAATTAGGTCAAGCCTGAGAAACAAACTAAACTTTCAAACCTATCTCCATTCCATTGAACACTACCAAATCCTACAGAAGTACTTCCCAGAATACTTCATCCAATGCACTGTATGTACACCCAAAAAACATGTGTGTAAAGAAGAAAATAAAAAGGAAAAACAATATTACTGTGTCTACTGAACAAGAACCTGGGGACTCCTGGGGGTCATCTCTGACCTCTTCCTTCTCATCTTCAAAGGAGCTCTATAAAGCATATAGAGCTCTATAAAGCTCTATAAAGCTCTATAAAACATCACAGAACAAATTAGAGCATGAAAATAAAAACTGTGGTGAATATTAAAAACCAAAGCTTCAATGACAAGACAGCCCTTACAGCCTGTAAGGCTGCTCCCTCTCCCCAGTTCACCCCTCCATGTTACACAGGTGACACATCCTCTATCTCCCTCTTTTCTGCAGCACATGTCTTTCAGATCATGTCTTACAGATCATGTCTTTCCCTGCTACATCTTCCTTTGCTTTGTAGGCATTTGTTTAGGAGTTAAGATTTAAAGCAACTGCTCTTCAACTTGTGTTAAGTAATGAAAACTTTTGCTTCTGTTTTAGATCTGAAGTTTACAAGAAGTTTGTCATCTTTTAGACCACTGAAACAGAGCTGTCAAAAGACACTGCTACCCTTGACAAACCTTGCCATGTTGGAATGTAGAGTGTCCTTTTCTTCCTTTTGGTAATGCGCATTTCAGCCCCTGGTATAGCTACTATACCTTTGTTTTCAACTACTGTTTGTTGCTTAACTTTGCAATTACTTTATGTAATCTGAAACCACTTTGGATTGCAGCTTGTGAAAAGATTCCTTGGAAAATAAAAGTATATGGTATTGTGATTCTAATCAGCAGATCCCAGGGCCATAAACTTCAAAGAATCTTTGCAATGTGAATTTCCCCTGCTTCTGAGAGTCAGTTTTCAAGATAAATGTGGGATCTTTCAAAGACAGAGATAGGTATCTACAGGTACCAAGGTACAACCTGCATATTTAGAAGCAGTAGCACTTTTTTCTAATTTAGTGATAAAATCCAAACAGATGGTCAAACAGAGCATGAATCATTTCACCAGTCCTGTGACTTTGCTGTTAAGCAACTCTACATGGGCATATATACACAAATTGCAGTGACTCACAGCACAGACACAGCGAGCAATGAATGCTCAAAACCACTTTTTATCTATACTATCCTAAAACAATTTAGAGAGTTTAAGTTATTTTCTAGAACATTATGCTTATATAGTATACAGGGTCCTTATACAGGGGTGTTCCACTGTCCCAGCAAGGAAAAGAAAATTATCTTTAATTATCTTCAACGTAGCAACTTATTGCAACTTCCAGGACTTTCTGGAAGTGAAGGAACTGCAACCTGATGGCATGAAATCTTCCAGGTAGAGCAGAAATAGTGTGGCAGCAACTTCCTCAGCTGAGACCTCCTGCGGTCTGTAGATGACTTCAATGGATATAGTTACTCCTCCTGACAGAACAGACATCCTCCCTCTGCAAACTCATTCACATAAAACACCAAAGGAATCTCCCTGCAAGTTCCTTTACAGTGAAACTCCACAAACACTTATGTCAACACTCCTGAGAGAGCACTGCAGGGCAGGGAGATGCTGCGGGGGAAGGAGATGATGGGAATTCCACTGCCATTACAGGGCAGGAATATCTATTTCTGCATATTTTTACAGCAGTTGGGTCCACCTGAAGTTTAAGATATAACCCAGTCATGTTTTAACAATTTAAGATGAAGACTATCCAGTCTGTGTGTCTATAGGTATCTATTCCAGAATAATTTTCTCTGTTTTTCCCTTTTTCTTATGTATTGTGCTACCAGTGCTAGAGCAGTAAAACTCCAGTAATGATGAGATGGGGAGTGATGGGGTAGTTCTGCTACACCTTCATTTAACCTTAGCTTCACTGTCTCAATTAAGAAGAAAAACTGAAAACACAGTCAGGACTTAAAGCTGTCTTATCCTGCCATAAAACGACATAAAGAATATCTTAATAAAAAATTCCTTATTCTTTTCCTTATATGATAAAATTTTCCATTGTCTACAATAAAGCAGCACCTAAAAAAAAAAAGGAAATTTGGTGCAGCTTAAAGGAAATTTGATGCAGCTTGTTAAGAAATACCCATCAGCACCACGACTGTAATTCTGCTTTCAGTGGAATCTGCCTCTGCCCAAAAGCAGTGACATCTTCTCTCCCCACAGTTCAAAACAGGCCAATATTTCCCCCAACCTGATGACTTGCTTCAGCTTGCTTTTCAGCCCTTCTGAAGTGTGATCCAAGTTCCACTGTTCATGAAGGCAATCCAACAATCTCCCTCCACAACCAAGAACTAGCCCATCTTTGTAGTAATCTCATCGCTGCAGCAGGATTCAAGAAATTAAATTGCAGTTAGTGAATTTAAACACACTCCAGACAAAGGGGTTTACTTTGCATATGTGAAATACTGTCTACTACCTGAGCCAAGAGACATATAAATAACCTTAATCTGTTTTTATAAAATGCAAAATAGCAGCAAAATACTACTCTTCAGCTATTTTTGAAAGCCATCATTCTTACCATTTATACTGCACTCAATGATATTCTTATTAATAGCAAAGTATGTATGCTCTGCTTGGAATGTCTTCTGGCTTTCTCCTCAGTTTCTGCTTCACTTCCAATTCTTCTTTCCTGTCCCATCTCCTGTCGAGGCTCCACAGTCTCCTCTGGGATTACCCAAAAGCAGGAAATACTTCTAAAATGCTACTGACTGCCACGAAGAAGCTTCAGTCACAAATCTGCCTACGAGTTAATCTGAATGTGGACTTGTTAACCAAGTGTGTGACAAGACTTACTGTAGTCACCAGATGTGACCAGGATGCAGACACACTCTGGAGGAGCAAGCTCAGCACTGTTTTTACTGTTTTACCTACAGTCCATCAGTGCTGGAGCTGCTGGAAGCACCAAGACAACACAATCCACTCTTTGACAAGACAAGTCCTTACAGTCAGAAGCTGGGAAGACCCTTCTATGCTTTTATGCAAACCTCAAATAAAACTGGAAAAGGGAAACAATCCAAGTCAATCATGCTCAGCAGTACTTTTTTAAGCACTTCATCACTGATGATTTTTTAAAAGGTCATAGAGACACTTCCCTAATAGCATTAAAGTTACTCTTGACAAGCTCACATTCACAGTCTCCTGTCCCAGTCACAAGGATGTGATAAATCAGCACAGGTCTGAATTATCTCCTCTAAATAATAGCCTCTACAGGTAAGCAACTACAGAAAGATTTATTCAAATCTAACTTATCTATACATATTGCATACAAATCCAGGTTATATATATTAAGGCAAGGCCAAAATTTAGTCTCAGATTGAGCAGCTGCATCTGACAATGTGAAATCGACTTAAATCACCAGATGGCACACAGCAAGCCCGTATATATACAGAACAGACAAAACAATAGCAGATTGATTTCCAACCTTGAAAAAAAATCCCAAACTAAATTAAAAAAACAATCACAAACTAAATAGATTTTTTTTAAATTTAAAATGCCTTTGTTCTAGGCAAACACAAATTATCTTGAAGTCAAAAAAGTAAGCTCAGCTGTGTTGTGCAATGATTCCATTAACCTTGCAACCAAGCATTAAATTCAATTCTCTTGTTTGGATTTCCCTGCTGCAGGAAAAATTGTACCTTGTAAGGTCTGTGCTCTACCTTACCACAGCCAATAAGGAAAAGCCTCACAACTAAGCTTCTACAACTAACAGCACAAGAAACTAAACAAGCCAGCATATTGCAAAAATTCCTCTGATAACTTTTTAATGATTAACCTCATGCTCACAGGTTCACAGACTTTTACACTTGTTCTCCCATGCATTCAATTAACATCTGCTTTGAACAAGTTAAATATAATCTTAATATGTTTTCTGCATGTACCAATAAAGCAACTCAGCACTCCTGCTCACTGCCTCCATTCACAGAATGAAGAAAACAATTAATTACTGCACAGTTTTATTCAACTCCTTTTCCTTATGCCCTTTTTCACCCTGGAAAACTGCTGCTCAAGCTAGGATTAATTTTTTTGTTTAAACTGCACATCATGGTCACCCAGCAAGCAAAGAGGAGCTGTTTTTAAATCACTGCCCTATTGTCAGAAACCCCTCATCTCCTGCATAAGGTATTATATTCTAAATAGAAAAGACTAAATCAGAGCAACACATCATAGTATCACCAGCTCTGGGACCAAGGGTAATTTTTCTGCCATGCAGAGTATTTATTGTGTGTAAAGCCTGTCTCCTCCAAGTGAACTGAAAGGATGATTTTCAAAGCTGAAACAACTGACAACCTAGGGATTGCATTTCAGTGGGTCACAGCCCCATTCTAGGTGGAATAAATTTAAACACACCAATAATCCCTCTTGTCAAATGTTCCTAACTGGTGCCCGATGTGTGGTATCCTCAGGACAGGAGCTCAGCAAACAAAAAGTGTTGCAAGCACAGAAAACACTGGATGGGGGAAGGAACCAATGACAGGAATGTATCACTGGCTCTCCAGAAGGCCCTTACTTAAACAACAATGTACTTAATCTTAGACAAATGCTGAATTTTAACAGATGCTTCTGCTACTGTGGCAATGTTCAGAAGCCACAGCAGCAGAAGAGGATGACACTTGATTCATCTCCAGCTGCATCACAAAGTGGCAACACCCTCACCCACAGGACCAGCAATGAGCTGTGGTTGGGTTTCAAGCTGCAAATTTCAGAAAGAGATACGAGCTCCTGGAAAAATCCAGGCATATTTTACAGCTAGCAAGCATATGTTGACCTGTAATTTAAACTGAGCTGGGATTCTCAGAGAGGTTTTAGATTTGACATCCTGCTCTTTACTAGTATCACGAGGATGCCAAAGCAGATTCAGTTCTAAATCTTGGCAGATTTAGATTTAGTTTGCTTAGAAAACAAAGTGAGATTCTCCATCACTTGCGTTTCCTTAGTAATATATGCATCAATATGAGGAAAGGATCAGTAATATTAAGCTCAGTCGAGTGCATTATGTCCTGGGGATGACTTATAGATAACAAAAAGACAAAAAAGTTGTGTTCAAAAATTGGTTTGAACGTGTACCTCAAAATTCAAGTTTTATACTTAGAGGCCAGGCCCCTCATGGAAGAAAAGGGACATGGGTCACTTACTCCATCAACAGTAACACTGATCAGGCTTCAGAAGGGAAAGAAGCAGCTATATGCTGACCTCATTAAAAGCAACAGTATTTAACCCATTTATCTCAACTTTAACAGAATATTTCACTGTGTTCCTTTGTGATTGCACTCCCATAAATTATGGATTTCCAGTCCTCTAATTCTTGATATTTGGCCTTGACTGTTCACACTGAATCACTGGACTTGGGAGAATCAATGGACATGAGAAGAGAATCTGGTCCTTTCTATTCCAAATGCTACTAGAACAGGAGTTTAACATTTTCTTGTGTTGCCTCCCACCCACAAAAACACAGGGGAGATTCCGGCAAAGCAATCAGGAGACATAAAATCAGCGGTTACCCTGACACCTCTGTGAACACACAACCTAAAGTACCCTGGAGAAACTTCCACCCATGCATTCGGTGCCCGGGCTGCCAAGGGAAGGTGGTGCCCTACCTGTCGGCGTCGCCGAGCCCCAGGGCCGTGCTGCGCTGCAGCGTCTCCCGCACCGCGGCCATGCCGTCGGGCAGCCGGTTCAGCCGCCGCGTGTACAGCCCCAGCCCGCCGTCCGTCAGGTACCTGACAACAGAATGCCGTGCTTAGTAAAACAACAACAACATCACATTATTATCACAGCACCTGTTTTCTGTGCTCTGTGTTGCAGGCTGCCCATTTTTAAGTTATTACACACAATCAGAAGCAAGGAAAACGTCATTCTTGAGTAGATCGGACATATCTTCTGCCTCTCATCAGTCTCCATTACACCTCACACGCTCTCATCACCAAGAATTGAATTTCAACATAAATGTGATAAAGGATTCTTAAAGAAAACTTAACTTTCATTAAGGAAGTAATTTAATATTTGTGAATGCTATCATTAGTGATCCCTTCTTGCCCAAAAAATACATGGTTTATACCACCCTGAATTTTTCCGCATGGGCTCAAACACAATCAAAATTTAAAATCTTTTACAAGTTAACTGCAAAAATCACATTGAATTAATTCCCTAGATTTTGTCAATGAAAAATGAACATTAAGTATTCCATGACTTATAGAAATCATTATGAATGAAAAGTTTTTTGCAACCTTGTTTTGGTTCCTACATTCTACTCTGGCTGCAACTGTGACCTGGAGAGACCTGCATTTAAGAATTACTATTTCCTACTACTATTCTTAGGCATTAAGAAGTGCCAGGTGTACATATGACACTTCATAAATTGCTAAAATAGCACATTTCTTACTTTCTGGTTTAGACAAATGAAAAATTAATCTTAAATTGAACAGAGATGACACATGGTGGGCAATGGCACGGAGCAAGCCCTGTGTTACCACCACCAGTTCATCAGCTCATGTAGGTCTACATGAGCAGCACTGACAGCTGAGTAAACACACCACGAAGATTTTCCCACACCTGAGACTGAAATAACTCCAACAACTCCAGCACTACGGTCACTGTTTCCAGCACACTGTGCTGGACATGCAACATACCCCGCCAAGATAGGAGCTGACAGGACTGTATCTCCTCAATCCTTTAGCCACTCTTAGCAAATCGACAGCAGAGCCCAGAATAATATCCAGACACTCAGGACACCTTCCTCTGGCTTAAGAAAGCACAGATCTCTCTCCCTGAGACACCCTCATCGACAGCAAGAAAGGAGAGATGCTCCAATGCTCTGAGCTGCAGGCAGCGGTGTCTCTGCTGGCGAGATCTCACGGTACACATGTGCTTTACCCAGCTCCAACTTGATTACTGCATTTATAAAAATTGGATGGTGAGCAGTTGGGAAGCCTTGGGTGGGAAGCCTTGCCCAATCTCCTGATTAGCATTGCAGTTCAATGTATAAATCTGTACAGGGCCATCCCTGCAGCAACCCAGGAGTCTCTGTGGAGACAAAGATGTTGCCAAGACTGTCAAGTCAGACACAGGAGTATTCCCCATTCAGCAAGTCTGTGGGGATTCTCCAAATTCATAAACAAAGACTGTAAAAAGCACGAGGAGCAGTTGCAGTGTAACATGTGGAATTTGCCTTATGTCTGGCATTCTACCTTGTGTTTGACAGTTTATAAATATTTTATCATGGAAGAATATGTTTTTTCCTTAAGCTACTAAAATAAAGGGGAAGAAGAGAGAAGTGGAGCTTCAGACCATATTGTTACACAAATATGCAAAGAGTATTTTACAAAAACATCTAATGCACACACACTAATTAGTTTACTGCAGCTACTTGTCTGCACACAAAACAAGTTTCTGTATGAATACTCTTTGCACGTGTGCTGGAAAAGGCAGCTTTTGGCTTTGCTGTCAGATTTCTGGCATATTGGTCCTTTGATAAAAAAGATCTGTTACAGTTGAAATAGATTGGTTCTCATACCTATCACGCAGAATATGTGGAAATAAATATAGTATTCTTAAGAGTTAGCCATGCTGAAAACAATTCCTTTTCACCAGCATTGGCGTATCTCATCTTCTACACAGAAGTTCAGCAAGCTAAAAGATTAGAATAACACTGCAGTAGCATCAAACTGAAAACTAAGTCACATTTTCATTGATTTCAAGCAGTGATAAATCTTACATGAGCCAATGGAAGCTGGATGGCTTTGGCACCGTCAACAACTAGATCGTGACACTTTTCTAAACAAGCCCACGTGAAAAAGCAGAGCCATAAACGATGACTTTTATCCCCCATACCAACAGGACAGGTTTCTTACATGCCAGAACAACACAGGATAGACTTGTGTATTTTGAAACAGGTTTGTGAAATCACAGTTTGAAATCTTTATATCTTATTTTTATTTCACGCAGTATCCTCTACCCAGGAATGTTTAATTCAGAAAAGATGCCAAAACCAATGATGCCTGAAGTCCTGCATGCAACAGTGAAGTGAAGGAAGAAGGAAAAGTACTAGCTTCTAAACTCGTGGAGAAAAACACTTTTTAAATAAATTAACTTTAAAATACATGGGAAAAAACCCCTCTTTACTATCCACTGGTTAGAACAGAGGAGATTAAAAGTTACTGGTGCCACAAACTTCCAGCCATTGTTTTCTTTTCCTTCCTCACCATCCCTTCAAACTTCAGTTGTCTTGGCTTTAAGAACCTGTCTTGCCCTTATGAATACATTATTACTGCTGCAGATTTTTGATTTATGAGAAAGGAGAATAAAATGAAGGCACATTTTTCTAAGGAAAATCTTCCAGTGTTTTACTTGGGGGAAACAAGACCAGGAAATATTGTCCTGCATATAACTGTAACAGTACTCAAAGTTATTGGAATTTATGGTCCTATCACATCCACACGATGTGGAACCCAATAAATATTGGCCTCTCCTCTACAATGGCACATTGCAGTCCAAACAAATGTACTAGGCATAAGTGTAATTTATCTGACTTTGCATATTAAAAACCATGACAAATTTGCACTAAAAGCCTTTCTAGTTTCATGACTGCTAAGAATTCTGCAAGCACATTTCAGCGCAAAACAAACAGGACTCAGAAGTATTTTTTACCTGCCCCAAAAGAAGAATAAGTTTAAATATATGATCTGGGGAAAAGCATAGCATCCAGACTCTGACTTATAGAGATAGGTAAATTGTACAAAAAATTTAATCTCATAGATGCTTTATGAACAGTACCAACAGCCAGAGGGGAATGAGTGCCTTTAACGAAGCTGAATATAATAATGTTTAATGAATGGACAGTGAAGCAGTGATGATGTTGGTTAAAAGGATTTTCTAATCTTTCCAGGAATTAATGTACAAATACTCATCGCTGTAGTTTCGCTCTTCATCAGCAAGGAGAAAAAAACTTAATAAACTTCTGGCAATATGAAAAGACTCAGGTTAAACAAGAGCAGTATTATGCATTTCTAACACACAATTAGGACTGCTAGCCCACTTTCTAGGTGACACTTTTTTCCCATTAGAAAGTGGCTCCCTGCCCTGCATTACAAGCATAAAGTAATTTGCTTTGGACAACCTGGACCTTTAAGCTTCTCTTTTCTTTAGCCAAAAACACCCTTTCTGTGCCTCTGAAATTCTGAGTGCTGTAACAAGCCCTTCCAAGTGTAATATTTTTAGGGTATTTCTGATGCTGAAGTGATTTATTCCCCTTTCCTGAAAGGCACACCGAGGAAACAGGAATGGGTTATGCCAGGGATCAGCAAAATCCAGTGGTCTGAATCACTTGACTTCTGTCTGCACTCCCTACTTACTGATGGATACAGCCAGCCAACAGCATGCTTACTTTTATGGTCTGACAACTCTACCACTTCATATATATTCATTTCAATCCTTAATGTATGAATATGAATGTTCCAAGTTTGAAAATAGATAGCCAAGGGAAAAGCATTCTTTACTTAAGGATTAGGAAGAGAAGGAGCAGCAGGTACACTAGCAACACAGAAAAGACTAGGCAAGCCTACCCTGACCTGCTCAGGATCCTGTAGCTCCATAATCCCAACCCCACAAGCAGGAGGGCAGTTTGGGACCTGACTCTGGCAGCTCAGGTGCTTCTGCCTTCCTCTTGGTGCTTTGGATTACAGGTTGGTGTGGAAATAGCTGCCCAGGTGTCTCCTGGGCAGAGGACTTGCCCAGCAACCCAAGAGCTTGAAACTTTTAAGAAGCAAAAAGCTTCAGGGAATTATTTCACTTATCCACATCGGCTTAGACATGCGGAAGTGTTCTCTTATTGATGTGGCAGTAACACTGTTATCCTTAATGCTTTCCTTTAAATCTCTATTTTCACTAGGCTTTATCTGTCTCGTCATTACAGTCAGTTAAATGAGATCAAGAGGCTTAACGAGCTTTGAGTATCAAAGAACAACTCTAACTTTGCCAGTCGCTAAAAACCCACAGGAGAGAATTCCCCAGTGCTGTTTCTGAAATATGCTGAATGGGATCAAAACCATCCAGTTATTGCAACTACGAGTATGTCCTAAATCTGACTTAAATGCTACCCAAACAGCTGGATGATGACAACTCCAAATTTCTCCATTTAGTATGAATTTGATATGCATTTTTCATCACAACACTGGCATCAGACCATATGGGCTTTTCCCATGTTTATATCCCCCAAAGTCTTTCCAATCACTCTTCCTGCCTGACTTGAATCAGTACTTGATCAGTACCTGATGTCTCTAACCAAAGGGTTGAACACTGACCCTGTCTACAAGCCTGTGGCTGGTTTAAATTCCATTATTGATCCCTGTGAATTTCCACAAAAACATTCAGGAACAGGATTAGGTCCTGAGCTTTCAGGTAGGGACTCCTAATACAAAGCCCAAATCCCAAATATTACAGTTCAGGTTCATAGAAGGGCAAACATATTGCTCAATTCATTAAATTTAATTTATATTTAAGGTAGTCTATAATTTATGAATTAATAGACTTTTACTAATAATCAGTAACTATTTATAATTAACAAACTAATGAATGAACTACAAATTGTTTTGCAGATGCTTAACCCAAACATGGAGTAAAACCAGAACAAATGACTTGCAGACTCAAAAACCCTAATCATTGCTGGAAAGGAGGAGATACCTGTTCCACTAACAGGTGAGACAGGAAAAAGGAGATTATGCAAAGCTTAGTAAGTGTATATAAGTTTCGCAGTTTATTTAGAGAGACCTCTCATGTGTAAGTCACTAATAGCATGAATGGTGCTGCTTATTCACATTGTTCAAACCGGTCTAGAAGCAAAACAAGTTCACCCCATTAACTGCGTAATGCTCAGACCTTTTTTCATGGGAGAAGAAAAGAGAAATCTGCAGCAATAAGTGGCTTCTGTGAAATCAATACTTTTCTATCTGTAGATGTATTAAAGCTGCCTGGCACGAAAGTCATTCAGAAGCCACCAAACAACAATTTTTGGGCACTGCTGTTTGAGGCTTGATTTTTTTACGTCTTCTCAGCTTCAAGCAGTCTGCAGGCAAGGAATTCCAAGGACAGTGTAGCCTGTAAGGAAGTTGAGTGGCTGCTGCTCCTACATGCCCCCACATCCGGAACAACAACTGACTGAGCTTTTGAAGAAACTGGTTTCCTGTGGAATGAGCAGTCTTAGATATTGGCAGTCAAAGGGAAGCTGTCAATATATAAAAGAATATTAGACTGAAAGAAAGTGCCTCTCACATGGCTGCACCCATTCCTGTTCCAGAGGAGAGTCTCCAGTGTATGATCCTCTTTCCAACACTCGCTCAGTCTGTCAGCCAAGGGCACCTTAACATCAAATTCACCTTCACCTCAAGCAGGAGGCCGGCTCCACCATTGCTTTTAAAACTCTTTTTACAATCTAGTCAGCCAAGACAGACTGGGCAGGAGTCAGACTAGAAAACACCTGAGAGGTCAGTCCTTTCAGGTGTGCAAATGTCACTCTGGACCCCAGGGAAACACAGGTGGAAACTCATTTCTGGAAAGAGGGCGACACTCACACCCACCAAGCACCACTACCACCAGGCTGCTGGCCTGAAGCCAGCGAAGGCCCACCAGAATCAGTTGTTCAGTGGGGCTTTGCACGTGCCAATCTTGATTTCAATGCCTAAATTCTTTCTCAGAGTCCATTTCAATGAAAATCATAGAACTAAGCTATAGAATAAGTGATCCATTTTTTATCATCCTTTTCAATTCTGTTCAGGACAGGAATGACCATTGACCAAACAGGACTAAGAAAGGAGTGCAGCTTCTCCAGAGATTCTCAGCAGCGTCAGCAGCAGAGGAAGAGTAACTCCACAGCGACTCTGTGGATTCCCTCATGCCCACTCTTTTCCTGCAGATGATCCACATCGACACAGTGTGAATGACTGCATCCCCCTCTACTGGCTAGCCCCGAACTGGGACCCTGTTCTGTCCTTTATAAACTGTCCCTTCACTCCAATTACAACCTGTTGGCACTGATGCCGCATTTCAAACACGGCTGAAGTGTTTATTACAGAAAAAAGCCCCACATGGGGTAACTGCTATTAAACAGTATTTTGGTAACTTAACAATAGGTCAGTGTGTAGAAGTAGCCAAAAATACCAAACACCACAATGACTGCATTCATTTTATTGATTAACACTACATATGACCTAACCTAATGGCTATTTTACCATTATACTGAAAAAAAAGCTGATGTCAAAGGTTCTAACTCATAGGCCTATGTTGTCTTCCTACGCTGAATCATACACTGCAAGAGAGGTTCTATGACAGCATATTATCTGAGATATCAAATGATAAAACACTGTCATACTGATGAAGCTGACACAAGAACTACTCCTGAACCGAGTGCAGTATTTAAGAATATTTAAAACAATATACTAAATTAATAATATTGAAAATGCTTGTGCAATATCCTACTCATGTCTCCTGCAAAGAAGTACAGTTCTTGGAATAAGAATACTGTCTTTATTTAAACACTGCCATATCTTTTTCTTTTCATTCTTACAGCACCAAGACTAATGTCTATGACTTTAAATCCAAATTCAGTTTCAACCTTGTTTGCTACAAAGTCAGAAGTCAGTGTTTCCTTATCCCTTTTCATGAAAGTCAAACTTTTGAGTTTTCTTGCCCAACCCCTTCATTATTTGTGTTAATTATCCATTTACCATATATAGATACTATTCTGCAATGCTGAAAAGATCAAAATGTAGAAGTATGCTGCCCTAGCAAGACAAAAGACAGTTCAAATAAACACTGCTCAAACACAGAAGAAAAATATAATAAACCTCCTAGTGAATCTTAGTCATGTTGAAGTGCTAGAGCCATAAAAGGAACGCAGTTTCACCCACCCACTGTATTTAGATGAAACCTTATCACTAAAACCATATCATTTAAAGAGCAGTGTCCAGTAAATGACTAATACACTGTAACTCAGAGCGTGCAGAAAAAATACAGTGGTAACAACTATGGAAAGAAATAGTCAGAAAAGCCTACAGACAGAGCATTGAATCCACACACAGGGTACACACATTCTCACTCAGCCCAGGACTGGCTCAGCCACTCCTGATTTCCAGCCAGTCATGAGTTACCTGGAGCAGCAACCACTCCTGCTGCAAACAGCTTAGCAGGAAAGGGTTTCTCTCGCCTCCTGTTACCAATTACAAATTCTCATTAGCAGCAAACTGCAGAGTCCTCCTCCTCCTCCCGTGAAACCTCAGCCCTAGCGAAGGTCTTTTACACCACCTATGACCCTGACATCCGAAGAAAATGCGTCACTGTCTCACTGGTAAATAGCACAAAACCAAGAAGCTGAGCTGCAAGAACCCTACAAATACCAACTACACTCCAACATTCAGTGAAACCAGTCCTCAGTTTCAGCTCTTTTTTGCCTCCCAACAGATGTAACTCCTAAATGTAAGCCTACTTCAGAACTCTGTTTCAATGATGGTTTTGGTCCATGAAGGGCACAGTGCTTCTGGGTGAGTTTGAGGCCTGAGCAGAAGCAGGAGCAAAGCGCCCCCCCCCAGTCCTGGGGAAAGTGCCCTGTTCTCCCTTTTAGCATCCCTGCTCCACGTTCCAAATTCAACTGCTTCCAGTACCAGTAAAAAGATCCCCAGGGAGCATAAAGGTTTGAATAAACAAGAAGGAATCATAACCTCATGAGGATTGTACATGCAAACACATTAAGAGGTTGTGGAAACAGATGTGGAATGGGAATATATCACCACCAAATCATCAAATATGGCAAAATTAATAAAATGGTAAAATGTATCCCCCCAACAATAATCACTGCACCCATGGGAGGTTGGCTGCAAGGAGAATTTTAGCACAGTGCCCCCGACCAGTGTTGGAACACAGCTGGAACAGCCATGCTTCAGCAAAAAATGATTTTGACAAAGGTGTGTTTGCAGACCCAAAGCCATTTCCTGAGAAAACTTGTGACCAGCACTAATCAGTGTATCCACACTGTTAATTCTGCACAGAAAGCTGCACACTTAAGGTAATGAAAACAGGGACAGAGGATTAATTAAATTAAAAGAAAATAATTACAAAAGGCTTTTTTTTTTTTTTTTTTGACCAACAGCCCTGTTGCTGCATTCCAGTAAGAGATAAAAAGGAAATTAACTTTACGTCTCATTAGAGAGAACTAGGACTAAGGAGATAAAAAAAAGGTAGGAATGTGTATATTAGTAGACAGAGGGAGAATGAAGTGGACAAAAACTTTCTGAACAAACGCAAAAATCCGTGAGAATTAACATGCCCAGCTGGGACAGTCTTTGGGGTCGAAAGGTAAAACAATTCTGGGCTCTGAGGGGCCACTTTCCAATGAGGCTCTGAGTCACCAAAGGCTGAGGGCTCACTCCCTACCTCACACAAATCCTACTCCTGTTGCTTCATCACTGGGTTATGTTTTAGATCCCGCAATAAGGCAACTTCTTACCTTTGATCCACCCCCTGGAGACTTGCTTAGTTTAAGAGCTGCTCTCTGTCCCTTTGGCAAAGATACTCTTCCTAACCCTAAGAAAGCAATCCCAGTGTCTGCCAGAGCTCTGCTTGAGCAGACTCATTAAGGGAGGCCAAACGAAACTTCCCATGACCCAGTACATTTCAGAGAAAGCACCAGGATCACAGGGCTAAACTAGTTTTTCTTGGCTATTGGATTTATTTTGGCTGTAACAAATATTTTGGCTTCCTTCCCTATCAGTTTGCCAATGAAAACACAGATCCAAGGTTTTCAGACTCCAGGATTGTAGCAATTCTGAAAAATGACAAAGTGAAACACATACCAGCTAATAAAGAGCTATTCATGCTCTAAATACCCTCTTGTGCTGCTCTCCACATAGTGTAGCTCAGCTTCTGGAAATGTTGAGCCTGTTTGCCCTCCCATTGATCTTGGTGATTTGTTCTGCAGCAAGTCACACGGATGCTTTCTTTACAAGCAACCTCTCTGATTTCTCAGCAGTTTATTAGTCCTCTCCCACAAAAACACAATGCCATCCCATTCGTTTACTATTTGAACTAAACAGACATTGGGGAACGTAACTTATGGAACAGGCTACCAAACATCTGTTCACACCGGAGATGGCAACCCAGTGTCATTAGGTGTCACCAAAGGCAACACCCTTATTTTTATCCTTCTCCATTAATACTGGAATGCTGTTATTGCAATTTAATACTGCAATATCCCTTTCTTAGGGAATCCACTCACATGATTACCCTCCACAGACTACAACCCCAACGTTGTGGGGCTGCTTGCAGCAACGCTCCCTCCAAATGCCCACCGGTGCAGCAAGGAGAGGATGCCCAAACTGCCCACCTCCAAACCCTGTCCACAACCTGGAAATGAAGCTGGATCTTTCCAGCAATGGATTGAGCTACAGCACCAATTCTGTCTTTGGAACTTAGTCAATGACTCCAACAGAGCTATATAAATTGATATTTAACAAAACACGACTTCTGTAGCTAAGGGCAAAAGATGTGGAAAAGAAAAAGGTATTTGTACACACTTTTTCTTGTCCTAAGGACCCTAAATTGACATCTCTTTTATCAGTATCTGGCTGTTACATGAGCAAAAAGCGGCAAGTATCTGACTCTTTTTAAAAACTAGTAGGAAAAAAAAGAGTCAGATACTGAGTTAAAGACCTCCCAACACTCAAGGCCAGGAGTGAGGTGGGGTGGAGTATGACTCTCCTGCTATGTTAATCCTTCTTGGTATATAACTCACTGCTTTGGTGACAGGGGCACCAACTGGCAAAACCATTTTATTACCCAGAATCTAAACACCACTCTTGTACTTTCAGACTACCCAGACTCCCATTTTTTACCTTGCAGGATGATCAGACACAGAAAACTAAATGATACACAGAGATGAGTGAAGGCACAGATTTCTCTGGCAATATCATTAATAAATTTGACAGCTTTTCTATTCTTTCATTTTCCTCAACCTGGAATCTGGATTTTATACACTAAGTAAAGATCTGCTAAGACTGGGGCTCCTCTATGAGGAGCAGAAGCCTGAGCTGACACAGTTTTCTGCCAGGGATAATTCTCAACTACCACTCAAGGTGTTTTATGGAAACCACGGTGCTACTTAGAATTTACTTTCCTCGCTTCCAGACCAAAACTACAGCCACAAATTTGAATAGAATGCATAGTCCAGAGGAAAAGCAGTAACTGTTACGACAATAAACATTACAAAATCCAGGTGTAAGTTGATTTATATGAGGAAAACATAAGGCACTTTAGTGATTTGGTGCGTTATTAATGCAGCCACAGCTACTGGTGTTTTATCTGAAACAGAATTTTATACTGATTTTTGCATCAGCTACTTTACTATATGCTTCCCTAATGAAGCATTAAAAAGAAAGTGTCTGACTTTTCAAAAAGTGTGAAAATATCCAAATATTCGTAACGGACAGAATTAATGGATATTTCCAGATGGTGTAACTTAACTGGTTAAGTTAATGACAAAGCAGCAGCTGGATTCCAGTAAGAGACACTATATCTTCCAAAACAGCCACCACCACTAGAAATGTCACTAATAAAAAAAATTACAAAAAAGCAAGGGATGCAAGAAGGCCAGACAGGGCTGCCACAAAGAAAAAAAAAAAAAAGCCATTTAATTCTCAATGATCAGTTTTAACATCAATCCACTGCTAATGTACTTGAGCTAAGTAAAACTGACTGTCTTACATAGGGACTTCAAAAAGACAAATTGAGTACTGACTTTGGAGTAAAGAACAAATGCTTTTTCCATTCAAGGGAGAGATAAAATGCCGATGTAAAGCCTTGTTAGTAATTGTCTACTTCATATTTCTGCACACTGACTTGTTTGTTAAACTTTTTGTAGCATGAACAAAAAGTTTTACCTAACACAGAGAGGCAAAGTCATTTCCTTCCAGTGAGCTGGCCCCTCAAAATTTTGCCTCAGACAGCAAAAGAGTTCAGCCAAGCACAAAACGTGCCTCACTCCCTCCATCTCGTGGGCACAAATGAATGTTGCAACCACAATGAGCCTTGACGCAGGAAAACATTTAACCACACGCAAGAATCTCTTCATGCATAGGGATATTTTCTTAACATGCACTTAAAACTTCAGTTTTGTTTAAATCCCTCTGTGATGATGAGCTGTCTCTCCAAAGGCTTATTAAAATGAGCAGAACATCTTTGGTGTTGGCTTGCTTTGTTTCTCCAAATAATCACAGAAACGCAGCGCCACAAACAGAATGGAAGACTCACATGAAGAGAGGCATTAACTCACCCGCTGGTGATGTCGTCAGCCCTGATGTTCTTGCCCAGCACGTCGCCGTCGCTCATGTAGCCGGTGGCGTCCATGGCGATGCCCTCGAGGTCGATGTCGTCGCCGGCCTTGTCGGCCATGTCCACGTGGCAGAGGCTGCTGCCGCGCGTGGCCAGCTGCCGCCGCAGCGGCGCCGAGTACAGGTAGCGGCCGGCGCCCGGCTCGGCGCTGATGAAGCGGCTGGCGTTCCCGCGGGGAGGGTACCCGTTCCCCATGGACGGCGCGTCGCCCGCCTGCAGCCGGGGGCTGGACTGGCCCAGGCGCCAGGACAGCGGCGTTGGCCGCCCCGTCAGGCTGAGGATGCTGCGGCCGCTGATCTCGGTGGTGACGTTGGTGTCGAACGTGGTCTCCAGTGTGCTTGAAAGGAGAGAGGCACCGGATCAAATGTGGCTCTTACATGGAATGCTGTGAGATTTCAGGTGCTTCCAAGGGCCTGAACGCTCACTCAGTTACAGATTGTACAGAACGGCAATAACAATCTACTGCTGCAACACTTGGGGAGATCCTTTCTTTTCACTTTTCAGGTCCTTCCCAGTGTTCCTAAAGAGACTTTTGCACCCAGGCCACCAGGTGCTCTACATACACATGAGAAGACTTAAGCAGGAACTTTTAAATGGATTATCCACAGTATCAAACCGTAACTTTCTCATCTTCAAGCACATATAACTCCATTACACCGTGGTTTTGCCAGTCTAGGCAAGGGAGTGGGATAATAAGCTGACAAAAGGAAAACCTGCTGAAGTACTATTTTTCTGATATATTTCCTTTTATTGTCTGCATTCATGAAAATTCTAACTCTGGAGATGTGTCCAGCACCAAGATGGAAGCTATTTCATGGAGAGGATTTTTAAATGAAAAAAAAGTAAGAAGAAGGGCCAAAAAAATTTTTTTTCAAAATATATTTTGCATATTAACAAACCAATAACAAACTATGAATTGCTTTGAAGATGTTCAAACCCAAACCCAGAAAAAACAATAAATTACTCATTTATTCATGAGTTATGTATATTTTTAAAAATATTGGTAATATTTATATATGGAACCTTAAAAATGGGACTACACCATGAGTTTTCAGGTGATGTGTACAGATTGCAAGACTATGCCCTGAATACTCATATCTGAGTTGCAGCTAATTTATTTGCAGTTAATCCATAGCTGCAACTTTTCTTACCCACATGAACTCCTCTCTTCCTTTCCCGCTCAATTAAGGGCCACTTTTTTTATTTACTGTGGATATTAGTAAAAATAAACAGCACTGTACTATTCTCAATATAATATTACATGTAAACTGCAAAAACCTCTGTATCTCTGGTTATAAAAATTAAACCACAAAGAGCTCTTGCATTAACTGAAACTTGCAAAGAAAAATAGCTTTGGGAGTTCATCTTTGCAAGCTCTGCAAAGCCAAAACACAAAGTGTTCCCCCAATAACCTCATTTAGGGCTGGGGTACGTAAGGCCCCAAGCATTAGGTAGGACCCCAGCCTCATTAGGCCTAACAGCTTATTCTCCCAAACATCCTGTTCAACACTGAAAAGATCAAACTCACATAATATTTAAGTGTAATAGCAATCTTTGCTTATTTACAGCATACTTTAAATATTGCTGAAGATTTCCAAATGCTGCTTTACAAAGAAAAAGCAGTTACATACAAGGGATGACCAACAATATTAGAAAAATTTGTTTGTCCAAAGTTTGGTCAGGAATTTAAGTTATGCACTTGATAATGTGGGTCAAGCGCAGTTCACCTCTTATTTAAACAAAATATTATACATAGGGGGAGAAAGGTGTAATGCACTGAAGTTACTCAACAGTAAGAAGAAACATTTTAAACTGTAACTTATATTCAAACATCACCTCACAAACTTAACAAGAAGTGATTACTCTTGACCTTCGAGTCAATACGCAACCCATCCCATCAATTCCTCATCATATGTCTCAATAACCAGCAAACATTATTCTAATTCTGTGCATTAAAGACAAAAATTACAAGATCAGTATCTCCCATTGTCAGTGTTACTCATTTTTCTAAGGCTGCAACCCAGCCATGTGTAAGAGATGTAAAGGAAGTGCACAGGGGTTTCCATTTTCTTATAAACACAGTGGTGCCCTCACCTGTGGGTGACCTGGGTTCCCCGTAAACTGGACATGGTTTCCTCCAGGTTCTGCCGAAGGTCAGCAATGTTCTTCACCGTTCGCAACCGCCGAGTCTCCGGATCCTCTCCTACAGGGAAAATAAGCCATGAGTAAGGACCAGACAGGAAACGGCACAGAACTGAGCTGTCACCTATGTCTGAATCTGACTCTAATGCATTTTTTCACTGACTTTTTAAACTGGTTAGGATTGAGATTCCATTCCCCTCGGCAGGCACCTGCCATCATCACATCCTGACTGAAATGAGCTCTGCAGGGTTACCTTCATTGCACAGGCTGCCTTTGAGATGTTGCTGTATTGTCATTTCCCATATGACACAGTTTAAATTCTGGTTAACTTTCAACCTCATTAGAATATACACTCCATCAATACCATCCCTTCCCTTTCATGCATTGATATAATTAACATTAACCTGACACAGGCAATTTCTCCAATGCTGTATTGACTATATCTTCTTTGTCCTGTTTCACACAGATCTCATTCTACAGTAACAGCTTTCCATAAACCAAACTGTGCTGACAGGGTGCTCCATGCGGAGTGATGTTTCAGGTAAAATAACAAAAGGTTTTGCTTGTCAACATCACAACACAGTTACTGTTCCTAAAATATGCTACATGACACAAAGTCGGGGGATTACTTCGTTTTCATGGCATTTAGAAATCCTGTTCTTTAAATACTTTGTTCTAAAACACATTCATGTCCTGCTCTTTAAAAGTATAGTTTATGTACACAAAAAAAAAGTCTTCCTACTGCCTCAGCATAATTTCATTTTACCAGATTAATAATTTAATTAGTGCCTCAGCATAATTTATTTACATGCTCTCAGCTGTCAATTCAGAAATGCTTTAATAATGAGCTGAGGTTGCTACCTCAGCTGTGCTTTATAGAGTTAAACCCTCTAAGTGGCTGAAGAGAAGTGAATTTCTAGTAGTGCCAGCGTATTCTTTGTAAGCTGAAAGCTGGAACAGAAAACCTCCAAAAAACTGTCACAAAGCTTCTGCTGGGCACAGAAGGAAATTATTTCATTCTAAAGGGTTTAACAACTCATGACTAAAGAAAATACTACAGTAAATGTAAAACTTTTCACATTTTATATCAGCCTTCTCTGTACAAGCGATGCATTCTTGAGCTGCCAGGATGCTGGTCACCCACATGACTGCTAGTTTAGATGGATATCTATATATTACACACACCAGAAGTGTGAAGAAACAGATAAAAAAGGTGTTGCTGGAACTTTCTACAGCCTCTGCTTTCAATTTCATGTTTCTAAAAGATGCCAGTTTGGCAGCACAGAAAAACCCACTCACACAGTTGCCTACAAAGCAGCAGTGCTATAAACTACTGACCAAAGTGCTTAGTTCCCATGCTAGCATTTCTCTTTTAATCAGTCTCTGCTCTCTGGGAAATCATCTCCCAGAGTTACAATTCACTTAAGCCAGAGGGTCACACAATTATGGTCTGGCTGGACTGGAAATATCCACCTAACAAGAATGATTACTTTAGCCAGAGGGTCTCTGGGACAGAAAGCATTTTCTATACTCATGGATCTACAAATTTTTGCAGTAAAAAATATAAAATATTTATAGGCCTTTAGCTTAACAAAGGTCACAGTGCTCTTTTACAGATCATTTCTCTCATCGATGTGAAGGCAAATGATAGGTAACTTCTTAGGAAAACACACAGGAGACAAACTAAACCAGTTTCTACTGAGATCGCTCTTCTGCCTAAATTGATACCAAATTTTCACTTAAATGATGTTGCATTGCTTAAATTGTAAGTATACTTAAAAGACAGATATTGGATGGTTGGCCCCTAGAGCTTAATTCTGAAATCACTTTGCTCCTCATGAGCAGGGAGCATCCTTAAACAATTCTGCTTCCATCTTCCCCTACCTATGCTTTCTTTTATTTTATATGTGCTTTTAAATTAACAGCATCAATGGCTGCTATGCAGGGAGAGAAGATATCTGTGCCTTATTTCTTCTAATTCATTTGGGCTGAGGGACTATTTTGTTTAGTTTGCTCTGTTTCCCCCAAGGCCCCTTTATGGATGCTTCTGTCGGGTCTGGCTGTGCACAGCTGGGGTTTGCATCTCCCTTGTTTGAGGTCGTCAGCTGTCTCCCGCCTTTGGATCCCAAAACTTTCATATTCTAGTTGAGTAATAGTTTGTATTTACATAACATCTGTCATTAAAAACTGAAGACCTTTTGTGATCCAGAAACACTTCTCAGTCTGCAGGCAGAAATACATCCAGCCCAGCCAATAGATGATTAAGAGATAATGCTGAAAAAGTTTAAGCAGCTGGACACTATTTCTTACATGGAACTCTCTTATTTAAATATGAACCCAAAAATGTTCTCAAGGATTTTATCCCTTGTACCTTTTATTTGCCTTTTAAGTACTCAATTCACCTATATATAACTTGTACACACAGATATGCTCACTTATGCATTCCTGCAGCCCTTTTCGTCACCAGTGACTGCCTCCCACCTTTGCCATCAGCACACAGGTGTAAAGGCAGCACTGACAGAATATGCAATGCAGTATGAAATTAATCTCACTGTGAAACTTTTAGCCACATCACTTTTCCAAGGATGGCATTTGGTTTCAAGCCCCACATTATACTGGGGGACACGAAGACTACGTAGGTGAAAAAGCCTGAGATATTCTACAGATGAGGTATCCTGCAATAGCACACAGTAAGCAAAGTCATAGATATTGCTGAAATGGGGACAGGAGGAGATCAGACTGTGACTTTAAAAACACATTTTAGATCACATTAGTAGAATCTAATAGATTCTAAAAGAATATGATTGATGAAAATCACTTTGTTATATTGATAAGCTTAAATTTTTTTGCTAACTAGCATATACTTCTTACACTATTTTGTTAACTAACATATACTTCTTACAGTAGCAGGAATTCTAGATAAATATATGAGGTACTTTCTAATTTAGCTCACATTCTAATTTAGCTCATATTCTAGCTACAACCAATTTCAGCTTCTGTATGCTGGACACAGTAAAGTGTAGTTGGATTGTGGTACCCTATTGCTGAGAAGGCTATTTCTCAAATTGATCAGTTTCATGTGAGTGATACTGAGATTCCTCCAAGCCAAAACATCAAGGAAATGAACATAGTCTCTTCTGTAAGCTCCAAACCAAAGTTTTTAAAAGAAAACAAAAAATATAAAATGCCTGGGAATTCTTAGGATCTTTATAATACTTCAACCCTAAAAAATGCTGCACATCTCCTAGAAAAACATTAACAGGAAGAATTCCTAATGATTTCAAGCAATTTGGGGAGCACACCATTGTGTTGAACTTAAGCATCTAGAGGTCAAATTATTAACACCCGGTTTTCATTGCTGAAGAGCTGAAAGAAATATAGTTATTAAGAACTAAAGCATCAGGAATAAAACCAACTTTCTCTAGCCCGTTCTTATTTAACCAGACCACAGCCAGTAACAGGTCATGCTGCAAGACATACCTGAGAGGTCCTCAAGGGCAGGCTGGGCAGTTTTGACATAAAGAGCAGAATCCATGCTGACCCCTCCTGTGCTGGCCTCGGCTGTCACGTTCCCTTCATTGTCTGTCTGAGATCTGGAAGGCAAAACAACATAGGGATGTGCAGCCACTCTCCATCCAAAGTATCTCAAGTATAACAACGAGGCAAGTGCACCTGCCATCAGCCACTCTGTCCCACTCTCCAGAACAGACCAGCAGACTGATTTTACATAATTCATTAGTCCCATGTTGAATTATGTCCTAGAAATGGAAACAAGCACTCAGCTGTAAAAAATAAAAAATTCATAGTTGAAGACAGGCTACACAGCTCATCAGATGGGGTCTTAAAATACTTGGATTTCCAGATGTATTTTAATTATCAATAACATCAATTGCTGTGGCTAATCTGACCCTGTCCAATAAAGTCTGTATTGCACAAAGATAAAGCAGGTAGCATGTGATGGCATGTTATACTCCTGCTAGGTTCCCTTCAACATCACTTGTATTTTAAAAGAAATGACTGGGTGAAACCAACTTCAAACTCCAGTTTATTGTCTGGTATTATGGCTGCCAGGTAGCGAAAGGTGATCTATTGTCAGATTTGAGTAAGATATTGTGACTTATTTCACTTTACTAATTGTGCTGTGTTTTGCTCATAGAGCTACACCAACAAGCAGCTGGGAAGTTCTCTTGCCCCAAGGGTAAGTGCTGTAAAAAAGTGAAGACACAGTGGGGAATTATTATTGCAATACTCTTAATTTCACTTGACCCTTGTAGCAGGATGCTCTGCCTGGAGTGGGGGTAAAACAACTGGAACAATGCCCTATTTACAGAGCTCTCTGTGGTGAAAGGAGAAGGGCTCTCTTGCTGCTTTTGGTGTTGAATAATGCTGAAACCAGCCTGACCCATCAATCCCAAATCAGCCTCCTGACAGGGAGGTGAAGATGTGGCAGACCTGGTTAAGCACCTGATAAAGGAACCAACAATGATACCACTGATAAGTAAAGATGCTGAGCTGACACAGCTGGCCAGGAGACACGACTCACACTCTATCCTATAAAAACCCAATCCCACTGTTTAGTGGCAAGGTCTTCTAACACACCCCTCCTTGGAGTGCATGCAGAGATTCCTCCCTTGAGTGGGGACATCCTGGAGGGTGAGCAAAAGAGATTTGCCCATGGTCATTGGTATGGGTGAATAACATCAATCTCTACTGAAAAATTGCTTTTGCTAACTTTAATATAATTCCTTTGATATTGCATCAAAAATAGTGCATTATACTGTACCAGTAATCACAGCTGCCTTTACTGTGTAATTACTGTAAGTAATTATGATTGACATCTTTTAGTCCAATCATTATCAAAATAAATCACTTATTTTTATATAAATACATTCAGTTTGCCATCCTTAATCCTTCAGGACAGTTGAGTTACCTGAAGTTCAATTACACCTGCATAATCTTTTAGACATGAACAAAACAGACCAAGTCTGGGGCTAAGCCTGGATCCAGCTGCACTCAGACTCCTGAGAAGGGACTTCAGGAAGCAAGGGGGTCCTTTCTGCACCTCCTGACTCAACGGGAGGGCTTCTCTAATAAACTCTGTCTGAAGAGCCCATTCTGCCTGTGACAACCCTAGAGAAAACGCAGAACAATTTCTTATGTCTTATGCTTTAAAAAATACCCATCAAACCCTAACAAAAAGTCTACAGGCAGCTGAAAAACACACATTAAAGTAACCTTAACTGATGTCAGAAAAAAGCTGAGCCTTCTACTGCAATGCATTAACAAGTGCATTTTGCAGATTCAAATAATGTCTGGATAGTAAATATAATAATGTGTTATGTGTGCCTTGCAAACCAATATGATCTGACTTTTCTCTTTCCATTTAAAGCTAACATGATCCCAGTTTGGCCTTTTTTTCCCTCCAATGCTGAAAAGTAAACACTATTTTTCAATTTTCCAGCTGCTAACAGGTAGTTTCATTCCTGGTTTTGGTAAAAGGTCAAATAAATACTGTGTAGAGTTTATCAGTATGTTTAGATTATAGAAAATGTATGGACTGCATCTGCTTTTAGACTTTACATGATGGTATCTGTGTTCAGACTAAGATCAATATCAACAATGAGAGGACATTGTAGTGATAAACTTAAACAACCCATCTCCAAAAATTTCTGCTTCCAGGTCCCCTGACATCTTATTCCACACACACAGGGAGAATTCTCAAAGGGGCCAGAAGACTCAAGGGTTGCTCTTCCCATTCTGCATTCCCACACAGGCCTTTGGCATCCCTCTTCTTCAGGTTCATTCCACTGACATTCACTCTTATTCAAAAAATGTGACCAACCATTTTTTATGCTACATCTGCCAAGAGATCCGAGGCAAAAATGTGTACAGTAGAGCTGAAAAAACTAGGGGACAGGGCAACAAAGATGACCAAAGATCATAAATAGGATCTCCACAAGTAAAAACTAAAGAGGCTAGGATACCTTAGCCTAGAAAGGACACATCTTAAGGAAGGGAAGGGGCTGATAAAGGTCTTTCAGATCATGAGCAGCAAGAAGATGATGAAGACAGAGCAAACACTTGCATCCTCTTCCTATGAAAGAGCTAAGCAATGTCAAAAAACCCCCAAGAGATGGCTGTCCATACCAAAAATCCCACCCTCTGGCTGAGAAACGTCTTGTGTCCCAGTCATGCTGTGTCCTTAAGAAACTCTGCTACTGATTTCCCTCTTGTTACACTTCCCTATGTATCCTCTACTGCCACTGTCAAACAGAAGGTGCTTCAAACAGAAATGGACTAGAAAGAGGTCAGCTGTCACTTCATTTGGCTGCTCTTTTGCTTGTCTCAGGGTTAACACATACAACACCACAGACTTGTTGTCTGGCCTTATTTAACCTAAGGAAATTTTATTTTAATAATTTTTTTTTTTAAATTTCCAATTCCTGCTTATAGTGAGGCAGCTCCACCACTGTCAGCCACAATGAAGAGTGTGTCTTGGTGTTGTTAGAACTTTTAAAGCCATGATGCACAAAACAAACCTGATACATGTTCCTGTACCCTTTGGAAGAGCAGCATCTGGTCAAGGAGGTGTTCAGATTCTCATCTTTCCCTGCTAGCAGGGTCAGATACAACAATAATTCCCCCTCCTGTCTACCACAACTTCTCTTACATCTTACTCTGACAGCCTTCACCATCAGTTTTGTGACAATGCATAAACTGCCTACACTCTTAAAGCAAGAAACTTCTCTGTGATGTAGCATTTACCTTGCTGTTTCAACCCCCTGGAAGAGTGTCCAGAATGACCCTTCTGGGCACCCCGCTGCCCACAGCCCCCTGGCGAGGCGTGTGCCGTACCTGTACATGAAGGGCGCGACGGTGGCGGTGTTGGGGTGGCTGTATTGCTGCTGGGGCTGAGGTAGCTGCACACTCACGGTGTTGCTCCCCGTGGTGTGGGTCGTCACCGCGGGCCCGTTCACGGCCTGGCTGCTGCTGCTGCTGTGGAGGCCCCCGACGCCCTTCCCCTCGGAGGAGGCCAGGCTGGAGGAGGAGCTGGAATGACGGCTGTCCAGCTGGGACTTCTGATGCGACAGCCCTGAGCCGGCTTTCCCGCCACGGCTCCTCTCACCTTCCTTTGCAGGAACTGGGGCACTTGAGGATTTCCCTGTGGTGTTTTTCATTCCTGGTTTTGGTATTCCACTGTGCGAAGGGGCAGAGGCCTCCTTCTTGGCATTGTTCAGCTTCCCTCCTTTAGGGATAAAGCTTGCGATCTTGGAGGACTTTTTTGGCATCTCTGTTGTTGCTGTTAGTGCTGTCTGTTCTTCTTTAGGTTCCTCCTTCAGGTCCAGCTTCTCGGTGATGGATGTTCTCTTTGTAATGTCTTTACTTTTATCCTTTTCTTTCTCTTTTTGTTTCTCTTTCTCCTTCTCATTACCCTTTGGAGAACTTTTCTTATTAGTCAATGCGCGGCTGAAAGTCCTCTGTGCAATTCCCTTAAGTGCAATTTTGGGGCTGCTGGACATCGATCCCGGGTTGTTCACATTCTGATTGGTGGCATCAATTTCTTCACTCTCCTCGAAGCTGAGAAGCGTCTCCAGCTTTTCACAGCTGTTGTCTCGAGACCCCGGGCACTCCAGCGTTGTCCCTCCTGCTTTGGAACCCCCTTTGCTGTTGAAGAGTTTTAGTTTTTCCAGCATGGATTTCTGACCGTTGGGAGCTGTTTTGGCGATTTCTGAGGGTGGCTTTGGAGGCTCCACTGCTGGCTGCTTTACGGATAACATGGAAGACGTCGCTGTGTGCTTGGCACTGAGGGACTTGCTGCGCCAAGGTTTAATAGCAGAGCTGGGCTGAGGGATGGCCGAGGAGTTATTGCAAGGAACAGCACTGCCGCAGCTTTGAACTGAGGATGAGACATTTTCATTCATTCCTGTGGGCTGGGAGGCTGTGCTGTCTGCAGGCTCTGGAAAAAAACCACAGAAAACAACCCAAAAAAACAACACAGTAGTACCTGGTGTTAGAGTTACTATGAGATTCTTTCTGTAATGAAACATCAAGAATTTCACACTGATAACATTAAAAAGACACATCAGTATTTTCAACATCAGTGAAACTTAGAGAAAATAAAAACCAGTTTTCTTTTCCTACCCAGCAGAACAGCAACGAGCTCCTACTGTATAATTTACATTTACTTGCTGTTTCAAGAAAAAGAAGGAAGAAAAAGAATCTCTTCCAATTCAAACCAAAATGTGTTCTGCAATGTGTTCTCCCTTATTAAGTCCACAATACTTTTTCATTAGCAAAAACACAGCACTATTTTATAACTAAGGCTTCCCTCTGCTCTTGGCAAAATACTTGCTGTCCAAGTTCAATTCTTAGAAAAACCTCAAACATATTTAAAAATGCAGTAGTAAGGAAAAAAGTAAAACTAAAGTCCTTTCAGTTATTGGGGGTGGGGGTGGTGAGATCTTCACATGCAAAGGTAGAAGAAAACTCCATGTTTAAAAATAAAACCAATTGTATCCTTTTGTAAAGAACCTAAATTAAGTATTACCAATTATCCTAATCCAGCTGTGAGAGAAACTTGTGGCAGTAACCATACAGCCCTCCCCCCGCAGAAAAAACAAATCTTTTATTTAGTTAGTTCCTCCTAATGTTATTTGTTCTTGTTAAGAAATTAGTTCCGAGCTTAAAGAGAGCTTGAAAAATCACACTCACCTACCAGTGGCCACTTCTCCTCTGAATCAGTTTCTCTTTGCAGAGTTTCCCTTTTGGAGATGTTACTCTCTCAATTATCACAAATATGTTTTCTGTTAAACTGCTCATGTTTCCAATTAAATTTTGTCATCTGTGTCTGTTCGCCTGCCCAGCAGCCTGCTGGGGATTAACGGCTCTTACCTATATTTCCCTGCCCTCTAGCACTAAAGTAAACTGTGTACAGAGCTGCATTTTTTTAATTCAAAAATCAACAGCAGTGGAGAGCGTGCGTTCTCGGCAGCAGGAGCAGCCCTGTGAATCCAGCCCTGTAAATCACGAGCTGCTGCAGCCACACAGGGACTGTTTTACTTCACTTTCAGTTGCTCAGTGAAGATACGGCTCTGTTAACCTCCCTCCTCTGATCCAAACCAGATCTACTGAAGATTTAAGTCACATACATCTTCCTGACTTAGTACAGAATCGGGTTTCTAAGAGTATTAGAGACTCCTTAATAATAAACTCGGACATTTCGCATGGTTATGGACAAAGTGGAATAGCAGGAACTAATGATGCTTTAAAAAATTTTACTGAAGGCAGAGGGTTTCCAGGACTCTTAAACAGTAACTATTATACTGGCTGGTTTTGCTAGTCCTTTTCCTATGGCAAAGTACCCACATGGAGCTGGAAGGAATCAGGAGCTGGATTACAGACACAGACAGGAACCACGCTGCTTTTAAGCTTGTGCCAGCCTGCTGACTTCCAGGGCATTACTCCTGTTTTACTCTCGTACAGAAGGAAAATCAAGCCACCGAATATCCCAGACAATGATGCCACCTTGCCCTCTCGCTGCTCTGCTCAAGCTGGCTGAATTCAACCCAATGTGTTAAGGAGGACCAGTGAAATAATGGCATAGGAATCACAGAATTATTAAAGCTGGAAAAGACAACCAAGATCAAGGCCAAGCATTAACACTGGACTGCCAAGCCCACCACTTATCCACATCCCTAAGCACCACACCTACACATTTTTTTGAGCACTTCCAGGGATTCCACTGTGGAAAGAGTCCCAGTGACTCCCACTGCAAACAGCAGGAGTGACCTAACACAGTGCCCTGACACAGACACAGAGAGGAAGAAAGGTGACAACTTCTTCACAAGCTGCCAGCAATGCTCCTCCCTCTGCTTTCAAAAGCTGCACCACTGCTCTTTCCTTCATGCCTCTTACCGTACACCGCTGCTTTGTTTTTGTTTTCATTTCCTGAAATCCTCCTGCTCATCACAGTCCACTTCCCATCCCCACACCGCACCAGGCTCCTTTTGCACACTTGGAACAAGAAAGCCTTTGTCTCAGCCTGCCTTCCACAGAGGACATCCAGCAATGGAGTGAAAGCTTCATGAAAATCCCAACTGTGCATAATGTACAGTTACTTTGTATTGATTATTTTTAAAAATAGTAATAGCCCATCTCAATACTGAGATATCGCTATAGGAACTAGAGATTGACAGTACTTTCAACACTAAGCTCCTAATCCACATGTCTTCTGGCCTCATCACGCTATACAAATCTCAGCACAAAGCACAGCCATGCCCAGAAATCATCAGAGCTGTCCGGGACTCATGAACATGCCTAGGATAGATTTACAACCAGGTCCAAGAAGGCACCCAGTGTACCAATCAACATGGGCAGGGAAGACTTCACTTGCTCAGAGAAACAGGACTGGGAGGTGACAAAACAAAAATGACCAGTACTGGCTGTATCTACAAAGTAGAAGGGCTGGTTGTACACCCTGTTAGCACAACATACACAGGCACGAAACCTCAGCTCGGGGTCTGAGCATGCAGACAACTGAGCAGATTTACGAAAGAAATCTGCCTTCTCAAACAGGTTCTTCACAACAGTCTGAGAACACGTGCATGGCATGAACAAAGCCAGCCTGCATTCCCCAGCACTCAGACCCTACACAAAGTCACTCACCTGAGACAAGAGGGACCTTGGTCCATAGCCTGGCTGAGAAGTCTGACCCTGTCTCAGACACTGAGCTGGCTGTAAGGTCACTGCACAGCAGCAGAGGCCACCACATCAAAACAGGGCTCTGACCAGCTCTCCAACGTTCTCCGGAAAGTGAACGGAAGGGGTTGGTTGATTTGGGACCTCAGCTACATCCTAACAGCCCAGATGAGTGCTCCAGTTCACAGACCTCTGGGGAAAAACTCTTGGCTTGGATCAAGTGGCTTGTTTAGCAAATCCCAAAAATCAGAATTTATTTACCAGCAAAATCCAGAACTTTTCAATGTCTCATTTTCTTTTTTTTTAAATGTTTTCAGGAAATTTGTTTATTTATTTATTCTATTTGGTCACTGACTAAAATATGCTTTTTCCAGTTTATTTGTTTATAAACACAACGTTCTCTTTGTCCCAACGCCCCCACACACACCCTCCTGTCTGGAAGTGAATGTTGCTTCCGTTGCCAGTGGCGTAGGATGAGCACAGCACAGCTCCATTTACAGACATGTCAGAGAAACCAGAATTAGGACTTCGACTGAAATGTTAAAAAAATATAATATTTTGCAACAGGAATGTAATTTTCAGAGTGTCTACTTAAAATCTTCCACAAAGTGAATTCTGTGAATACTGCATGCTATGCACCTGAGCTGAATAAAAAATATTCACAAAGCCTACAGTTATGCAGAAACACTTTGGGAAAGGAAAGAAGGTGCTTTCTTACACAACTGCAGTGGACTTTGGTTTGTACTTGGGTCAAATACAGTGAAACTGGAAACTGAACATCCTTGAGTGTACACTGCACCATGCACAGTTAGTCTAAGAAATAAAAGGTTCACCCTAAAACACTCTCATGAAAAATTGCTCCAGCTTAAGAAAACTTCGGTTTTTCAAATTCTCTGTTTCTTCCTTATGAACAAGTGCTGGCTCTTTTACTCCTCTGGCCAAGTTTGGTAAGCAAAAGGAGTTCTGCTGCCAGAATGCAGCTTCAAATGCTGGGCTTCCTAATGAAGCAGCAACATCAATTCGTAGAGAACACATCAGCATGCAAAGGGGAAAGTTTTATTCAGCATAGCATAGACCCTTCTTTCATGAAAAGGGGAGCAGGTTTCATGCATTCAATTAACAAGCTTATTATTTCCCATGTGTCCCTTTGTGAGGGAGATATTTTCTTTCTTCAGCAACCTGCATTAACTAAAACTGACTATAAAAGAAATGTTTTCAAACCCAAGCTACAGTCTACAATAAATAATGATCACTTTCCTCTTTTCAAAGTCAAATCTTGGCCTGAAATCTATTTTGTTCCTAGTGTTCCTGTTAAAAAAGATGTTGGTGGTCCAGTTCCAATGCCAATACACGCTGTAGCATGGGTAAATCTGATTTCAGCTGCTCCTGCAAAGACTGAACTGCATCTGCAAACCCACTCGTTTGTGAAGAAGAAAAAAAAAGAATCTGAAGGCTTATGATTTAATTCTTCCATAGAGGTCTTTGAGACCTTATGTTATAATAAGGTCAGGAGAAAATATATGCAATTTCCCATCATTTGTCATGTTCACTCTAAGTAGGTGGACTGTGATTTGCTGTAACTGAAAATTTTCAAAAGCCATCATTATAAGCATGAAAGGCAACACACAGACAAAGGATGTTCTCATAGTTACTCTCCTTAGGAGGGTCAAGAACTTAACAGCATTTTTACCCATTTTTGAATGAACAAGCTGTTATTTTTTATTTCACAGCTATGGGAAAAATAAGTTCTTATGACGAGAAATATCTTTTAGTCCAGCCCATAGATTAGATAACAGATTTAAAAGCAAATCCACAACCAGATTCTAATTTAGGAAATAAAAGCAGCTCTGCTCTATGACATTACAGTGTCAGAACTGCAGAAACCACTGTGGCAGTTTCATCATCTCCCATCTAGAAGAATAAATGGTGAATCTTGACCCCATCCACCCACCAGAAGACTCTCCTTCAAAGCACTATACATTAAGTCCCACTGAGAAAAACTTTTTAGCTGAGTTGTTCTCTTCTTCAATAATCATTTATCAAACCCTCTAAGTATGGAAATGTCTGCATTCCTGCCAGGAGCCGACTATAAAAATCACAATCTTTCCATAACCCAAACCACGAGCAGGTAGAGCAGAACATTCCCAACAAGAGCGACCTGGCACACAGTCCCTCCTCAAAATAAGCACAACACTTGTGGCCCACAGAAATTTCCATTTCAATTGCAGCGCTGATGACCGGGGAGAAGTACAGCTGGCAGGAAGGGACTGGCTGAGCTACCAGCTTGGGGTGGGCATGGCCTCCACCCACAGGATGGCTGAAGCTTTCTGTTCTCTCTTCTCTTCTGGACCACAAAAAACCCAACAAAAATCATTTTTTTAAAGCAGAGACTGCCAGATAGGGAAATTCTGTACAACCTGAGAAAAGCCTGAATTTTGCTTTGCTGAGGATAAAACCTCAGAATCATAGTTGGAACCACAGTTGGAAGAGACCTTAAAGATCATCTCCCTGCCATGGGCAGGGACACCTTCCACTAGACCAGGTTGCTCAGGACCCTTTCTAACTGAGCAGAATTACTTCCTTCAACTTCTGCCCACTGATTTTCCCTTTAACAGCGATTAAATTTACTGTAACACAACACAAAAATTACCTTTACTCCGTGATATTTTTCTTCCCTTCCATCATATCTACTTCTTCAACGCCAGTGTTGTAAACACTGAAATTTCAGCAGCAGTTCCACGCGTTCACAGAAACGTGTTCTATCTCTGAAAACCCTCACCAAAGCCCGTGCGTATGTCAGAAACTCAACTTCCACGTTTCTGTAAAGCTGCCTCCATTCACACAGAGCTCCAGCACATGGAACAACAGTTCTGCTGTTGGCTGGTTCACTTAGCCAAGACTCAGCATTTTTTGCTGAGGTGAGGGGAAATAAAACTGGAGCACAGGCAGCCCCTTTTCTCATTGTCTCGCCATAACCAACTAAGACATTTGAATTCCATGTTGTTTTTGTTTAGTTACTGTAAAATTCAAAATGCTGTCGACATGAATGCCTAAGAAAGGTTGGAGGGACCTCTATTGACCACATACCAGTTAGATGACCATAAAAATAATGAAACCAAGTTTACTGTGCCATTCAAAACAAGTTGCACTCTCCACTAGACAAATACCATTCTTGTTCATTCTTCTCCATTTCCTTCTCACTATTTGTACAGTCTAATCCCCCAAGACTTCTCATAACAGACTTATTCAAAAGCATTAATGAATTCCAGGCAGGAAGCTGTTATGGAGTCTTTCATTAGATTTTACACTTAGCTGGAATGGACAATATGTACAGTTAGCAGCCTTGGTCTGACACATTTCTCCTCCACCTTATACGAAATAGGGACTATGAAAATCAGTGGTCTGAGAATTGCAGTCAGGAAATATTGTCCATTTATATCAACACCAACTGACAAACACATATTACAATTTATGGTGGGGTCTTCTTCCTTTCAGTTCTCTGCTGCCAGTCACAGATTCTTCAGATATATTTGGTTATGGACAAGGAACAGGCAGAAGACCCAGCAGAGAAGCCACAAATGCAAGGGCCCAGGGAGGCTGAACGAGGCTCCTACCCAAGAAGAAGGGGCTTCTCCAGATGTGGTAGAAACATGCTGGCACTTAGGGAAGTCTGGGATGTAGCACCACTGCTCTTTGCTTTCCCATGATTTAATAGTGAACCTTCGTTTCCATGGCTGTTTTTCCGGAACACTTCACCCAGCAATAAATTTATGAGAAACTGTAAATATTTATTTTAAAAGGAAACATGTAGGCACTGCAAAGGCCATGAAATGCTGGACCAGCTCTTCAGCTGGTATAAATTAACATGGTTCCACCACCTCCAACGCAGCTATGCAGATGTACACTGGGCAAGAAGCTGCTTCTCAAGGTCAAATTTGACTTCAAAGCTTAGGATTTTTATCCTCATGAACTGCACTATTAAGAACATGTCACTGGCTAATATTTTTATGGGGTTTTTTTCCTAAAACTTTATTTAAATACATTTCTGTCTTGTTTTATGCATTGCTAAAGCTTATACCAACTCTGTCAAAGTCCTGTGGTCCTGTAAAGCTCCACTTCAGCCATGATTAAGCCTTCAGCCAGCCTTTGTCTAGGTAGAAGAGGACACATTTTTAAATGCCAGATTCAGCCAGCGGAACAGTTGTAAAATCAGGCACAAATATGATTCACTGCATACTCATATCTTGTCCTATAAACATGCCATGCTGCTTGCTATTTCCTGACAGTCTTTAAGCTGTTTGATGGGCACACACCCAACATAAACATGTCACTGAGGATTTACTAAGATGAGCCAATCTTTCAAAAGCGTGTTTGATTAGAAAAGTGAAAGGGTGCAAACAATACCCCAGGATATACGAGTATCTTAGCTGGCCAAAGATGAGTTTTGTTTGACACTAATGACTCTCGTAAGGGTCACCTCCTGACACAAGGCAGGAGCCTCATGCCTGGGGAATTTCTATGCACTAATACATCTGGTAAATTGGAGAAACAAACTTGAGTCAGTAAGATTTCATTCACTGAGGCTGACCAAAGAGGTGTGTGCTGAGAAAGGAGAAACTGAATGCCTAAATTTAAAAGGTCAAACCACCAGCTATGCAACTGCACTGCAGCAAAAGGAGTTGCAGCAGAAAGCAGCTGCACACTTCACAGTGTGGCACTAAGGGAAAACAAACGTCACTCAGAAATGCTTTAGGAGTGTCACATATGGAATCAGAGGTTTGTAGAATCGTAGAATAGAAGACAAAGAACTTAACCACTCCCTCCTGCTCAGCAGCAAAGTAAGGCATCAGGTGGAGTGCTGTGTCCAGCCCCAGCAGCCCTCTGAAAGAGACTCACAGACTGCAAAGGGGCCAGTAGAGACTATCAAGACATAAAAGAGATTTATCACATTAAAGATATTTATCACAAGGAACCTGTAAGAAAAATGATGGAGCAGTAAAGATTGCTTAGGCTAGAAGAGAAAAGGCTGAAGGAGACATTTCAAGCCTTCAAATACATGAAGACTGTTATAAACAGGACAGAGATCAAGGAAGAGCAAAAATATTACTTATTTTTAGCCACACACAATGGCTTTATATGGATATTTTTAATAGCTACTTTTAAGATCAAATGGACACTGGAAGGGATACAATGTAAGGGATGGTCGAGTCCCTGTCATGAGACATTTCAGAACAGACTTGTGAACACCTCTCAGGTGTAGGTGTTTTCTACATAGGTACAGTTGATTTTCTTTCAGAGCTGGAGCACAGACTCCCCATGCTACTTACAAATGCAATTCTACAAATATATAGTGTAAGCTGCAAACTTGTTAAAATTTTGAACACAGTTCTTTAAGCAGAGTTAAAACCAGGAGCCATATCCGCACTGCAAAGCTATGACTCAACAAAAGAAAGTACCAGGTTCCTCAGCACATCTTTCAGATTACCTCACGGTCCCTCCTTTCTCACTGTGTTTTTGTTTTTACTCTTGTAAACACCAAATTTGTGATCACTGTACTGTATTCAAGGCAAAATAAATCACCCTGAGCATGTGGTAAATACCTTCAATGTAAATTATATTTAGAAAACTGAATAGGGTTATTCCAGCATCTGCTTTTGGTAGTGCACACAGCAGAACAATAGAAAACATCAACTACTCTGATAATGGATTCGCTGAGACAAATTCTGTAAATTTATTTTACATCTGTCTGACTTACAGGCAAAACCCTTGGTCAATAAAACCAGAACACCTCTTGAATGCCAGCACAGAGGAGCACAGAGGCAGCATCCTAAACACCAAGCAGAATATGATGCTGGCTTCATGTCTGACCTGAATGAATCACTGGTACATTTTTACAGGGTGGGATGACTGAACTTTAAGTAATTACCATATTTTCATGCTGTTGAGACAAACACATTTATTTCCCAGTGAAAATCCGAAAGTGTGGGCAAACACTTTCATATGTGGGCAAGGTTTCATATATTATGGACTTATGCCTCTTTAAAAAAATATAAAATCTTTTCCACTTTTGCAGTCCTTTTAATCTTAGTGAATTGTGCACAGTCTTATTGAGTCATCATTTCAAAAGCAAATGTTAGATTCATTCAACATTAGATCCATTTCTTAAGAAGTTATTAGCTTCATTTCTAAAGAAAGAGAAATGTAAAAATAATACTAAACTCAAGATGGATATAGAACAGGAGTGAAAGTAACCGTTTCAAAAAGTCAAAGAAAGGAAATTTTTTCTAAGCCTATAAGAGCACAGTTTTCAGTCAAGAAGAAAGTTATAGCTACCTAAAATTTTTAAATAAATAAATAAATATTATTTAACTTACTGTTATCTATTGCATGAGCCAACTGTTTCACTCAGTAAAATCACTTTCCAGCTTTCTGACATCCATATACTGTTCATCCATAAGCACAGGGATCTTTCAATCTCAGGAACTCTTATTATTTTTGCTAGTCTCAAGTGAATTGTTAAGAACTTTCTGCTGGTCCTGGTTTCCAAAACTTACCTCACTCCACCTCTCCCCCAGCCTTCCCAGCAGCCTTGCAGAGCTGGGCCCAGCACCAGTCCACTGGCATAGCTAAAAATTGGTTCAGTGATGACCTGGTACTTGGTACCAAAAGAGTCAGTGTCTTTTCAGTGTCAACTTTAGTGCAAGAGAGTCCTCAGCTGGAAATCCTCAGCCTGTAGAGAACATGGGTTGAGACCCCACACTTAATATTTCACATGTATGTTCTACCTGTGTGCCACTGGATCCTGCAGTGACTCACTCAGCAGGGAGCACAGTAAAAACTAACTCTGGGGGTTTGTATGAACTCTCGCTTCTACAAGACACCAAGCACCTAAACACTTCAGGACTAGCTAGTCTTTGATTAGTAAAAGATGTAATTCAAAATATAAGACTTATAATAACAACTGTTATGTAATAACAGAATCACAGGACAGTAGAGTGGTTTGGGTTGGAAGGGACCTTAAAGCTCATCCAGTTCCAATCCCCTGCCCCAGGCAGGGACACCTTCCACTACACCAGTTTGCTCCAAGCCCCATCCAGCCTGGCCTTGAACACTTCCAGGCACAGCCTGGCAGCCACAAGAAAACCTGTGCCAGGGTCTCACTGCCCTCACAGTAAAAAATTTCTTTCTAATATCTGATCTAAACCCATGCTCTGTCAGTTTAAAGTCATTCCCCCATGTCCTGTCACAAGCTGCCCTTGTCAAACAGCCCTTTGTAAAAAGAGTCTGTTCAGCCATCCCAGTGACCTTTTGCCAGCACTAGGTCAGCTGGCTCCATGCCACAGGAATTGCATCCAGCATCCCAGCTCCCTGCTGCAACTGTCCTGATAACTATCCCTGCACCTGAAGCCATAAAAAGCATTATCTTTCCTATTCAGGCTGAATACTACTATAAATGGGTAGAAGACAATTTTAAATGCTCTAAGACAGATTTCTATCATGCTTTGTAAGTCTCAGAGCTCCTTTTTCATCACTTTTGGGGTTTTATAAGTTCTTACACTATTACTGGGCACAAAGGCAAAAGCCTGTCTTTGTCTCTCTTTGTAATTAATAATTTATTTGGAGTGGGAAAACTGCATGAGGTTAAACAGAAAATTTCCAACAAGGAAGTTTGTGCAATGCCACTTGACTATCCTGTACTTGGTACAGGAGCCAAACCCAATCATTCAGAACGCCAAATATTTCATCTCATTTTACACAAAGCTACAAAAGAGGACTTGTCCTCCATTTTAATGTGCTTAAATGAAAGAGTTTTCATTCAACTTTCCAGATCTTCTATGTTCATCTTAAAGACAACAGGGGTCAGTAATTTCTGAGCCAAACTGGAACCTCTGTCTGAGCATCAGCTCCAGGCAAATATTACATTTTGACACCTTATGTCTGATTTAATCCCTTCCCATGGCTAAACATCCTCACTCTTAAAATTTCTAGCCAATCTGTGGTCTTAATTGGGCTAATATCAAATTCCTGAGAAATGGATACCCACACACTATCTATTGAGGTATTACTATAAATATCACTACAGGTATCTTGTAGGTAATAAGGGAACCTTATAACCCTTTTTTTAGACAAAGAACATAAATTAACCCTTTAAGTACCAAACTGCAAAGGAGATTTTTCCAAAGCTCTATTTATGCAGAGCTCTTTCTGTTTTATCAGCATCCCTCTGCTTCAGAGCCCATTTGAATACTACTGAATATCTTAGCCTTCAAGACATTACCCACAAGAACTTGAGTTTTGATCTCCTTATACACATTTCTCGCCTTGCTCCACATGAAGATGAGAGTTTTTCCTCTCAATTGCTAAAGTAGCCTTTTTAAATTGAATCTGAGGGTTTGACATAATCCAAATCTGCCATTTTTAAATGACCTTAAGCAATGCTGAGTTCAAGACAAGCTCAGTATCACACAGAACCAAGCCATGGGCATGTATTGTCATGTATTTTTATATCAATACAGGATTGAATACGGAACATTATCATCATCAGGAGTAGAAATTCCAATGGCTCAGATCCAGATTTAGGATTTTCTACTCTTTCACAAGAGGGCATTTAGAGAAATAAGTATGGATTTCCCAGTAAAGTTGACATGAAGATGCTGATTTAACTCTGAAGAGCCTTTCCTGCTAAAGCTCTGACAAGATCTGCCATGGCCTCGTGAACTGTGCCCTTGAACTTGAACCTGCCCTCCTGAACCTGATAAATATAACTGCCTACATATAAAGTGCACACATTTTTAGCACACATATGGCATGTGTAACCATACACCAGTTTGCTCACTGGAGTGGGGGTGACGTTTCAATGCTAACATTTTACTAATGGTAGTCAGTCCTATTTTGATAACACGAACTTAAAAAGTTAGGAGGAAAAGAAATTCCTTAACTGTCCTTCAAAACACCTTAGCATCTCTTCCTATTTAAGCAGTTTACACTTAAGAAAAGTTGTAAAAGGAAATAATATTTAAAAGTATCAAAATGTGGTACCAGTCTAGGTCACAAGAACCCTCTGGAGATAATCCTTCCAACCTTCAGCTGAAAGCAGAGCCTGAGATGAGGTTATCCAGGGCCCTGTCAAGGCAAGTCCTGAATACCTCCAGCAAGTGAAATCCTACCCCTTCTCTGGACAAACTTCTCCAATGTTTTATTCTTCTCATAGTGAAGAATTATTTCCAGACACAATTTCCCCTAAAGGAATGTGTGCCCCTTGAACTGTCACCACACATCCTTGTGAACATAGTGACTACCCTTTACATATTAAAAGGCAGTTATTAGATACACACAATGTTCCATGTTAAAAGGGTTTACCCAAAATTTGAAAGAAATAAAACAGAAGGAGAAGGAGAGGAATACACACTTTTCTTACTCTCCTACCCCTATGGTATAACCAGACATAAAAAAAGTGAGATGTGCAGAGCCAAGGTTAGCACTGAATTGGCAGGATCTGGTTTGAAAACCCTCTCATCAGACTTGTATCAAGCAAGTTTACAAGAACACTGCTATTAAAAGAGCAATTTATCTCACCTCAGTGTCTGAATCTGTATGCATGCATTCTTGGTTTTTTCCTTTTTCTAATAGTATCTGTTTAAGAGAAACATGACATCAACCTGCCTTCTTTATAAATCTGGGTTATAAACATTTCCTTTGATCTGAAGTGGAAATGGGCAAAGTCTGGAAATGCTTTTTTTTTCCTACTGATATTTCACCTAACGTTCAATCCACAGGAAAAGCGTTGTTTTTCCCACAGATTTCTACTGCCCTCTGTAGGATTATTTAAAATAAAATATTAGGAACAAAGTAAAAGAAAAGAATAAAAAGAAAGCACGTAAGCCTGTCACAGTACTGTATCACATCATCAACATGGTGGAGGTGGCTTTTTAATTTGGTGTCTCCTACAGCTTCATAACTTCATTGATTTTATAGGCTTGATACAAGAAATAAGCGGAATATTCCCAAACAACACTATCAGACTGTCGAGACTGCAAAATGCAAACTGAGTGCCTGAAGAACAGTGAAGACAGTGGATATGTGAGGGTGTTCAGAGCTAGTCAGAAATTCCCACCATTTTGCAGAACTGCAGGCTGCTTTCAGAGCACGGCTCAAGAGACTCTCCATTGTGTGCAAGCAAAACACTGACATAAACTCATCAGAAAATCTACTGTATCAAAGTCTTTACTGAAGCTGTATCTTTCAATATGTTTAAGTTTCATTCTTGATACTACCTAGGGCGCAGTTCTGCTCCTCCTTGCTATGGATAAAAAGTAGATTTATGCATTCTAAACTGCATATGCAAATCAAATTTTGGCTATATTTTATCTGGTGATCCTATTAGACAATTAGAAGGACATGGTAATGTGGAGCCTCAAGGTAACCACTAATAACTGCACACAGGCATAGAAATGCAATGTTCATTTGCCTCTGCATTCCTTAGAAAAGTGTTTGATAATTTAGATGAGCTCAGTAGTGACCTTGAAAAGTCTCTGATGCCTTCCATGCCATAGCAGACCCTTGGTGCTCAAGGACATTAATGGACAAGGAAGTAAACCAAAGCTATTCCTACGTAAGCATGGACTAAGTAACTGACAATTCAGAAGAGAGATAAAAGGCTCCAGTTGTATGAAGGGATTAGGATGACATAAAAAAACCCCAAAACCACAAGCCTGAGTGGCTTATTTCCCCACAAAACAAAAATGCAATTAAGACTTTAATGGCATTTTTCTTTAAAAAAAGCCTGCAACACCAATTACACATACAAAAATACCCTGTCTAGAATGTAACTGCAATTATAAATGGCTAATCACTGTGACAATAAATAAAAAACCATACTACAGCTTGTTACCACTTCATGATGTGAGGAATGAGGGTCCTGAAATTCCTGTGAGTCCCTATTAAAAGGGAATTTTGCATACAAAGTGAGGGGCTAACTCCAAAAAGCTAGTTAAAGCCATCAAGCCCTAACCTCAAAGAAGGTGCCCATGGGACTGAACTAGGTGTCTAAGTGATCCTTACTAGAGAACACTTATCTCTTCTCCATCTCTTGAAAGTGGTGTCAGACAGCATGTGGAGACAGAGAGAAAACAAAAATACTGAGGACACAAGGTCAGCTGTGGGGAAGAGAGACTTGCATCTCTTTACACCTTCCTTTGCTTTGTGTGCACCTCACATCAAACACGTGCATCCATCCAAGAACCTCTTATTTTTCTGCAATGGTGCAATCGTTTTCAATATTACACAAATCCTTTCCCCAAGACTTCTAGAAAATCAGTGGTCTCATCAGTAACTGATTTATAGAATCTTCCGAAAAATCTAGGTTATTTATTTCCCAGTAGCTGGCTGTTCTTCCATGCTCCATTTGCTGTCCTTTTCCTTTCTGATGCATTCTGTTTCAATTAATGCACTTTCATCCCCACAAGACACAGACGATTGACTAACAAGACAATTTGCATTCAGAGGAAAAGGTCACAGATTAATAAAAGCTAAAAATTACAACCTACTTTTCCTTTTTGTAGGAAATGATTCAAACATAAGACACTGAAGGCCACTTTCTATCACAAAGTGACCAATCATGCCAAAAGAGGCTGATTTTTCTTTCTCCCATTTCCTTCCTCAAAAACACACAACAGAGCAGGTACTGGGTAAAGAGATGAAAACATACCAAGCCTGGCACACAGCACAGTCATGTGAGTCTCACTTTCTTAGGCAAAACACAGGATATGGGTCAGAAAACGTGAATTGTCTTAGCACTTCGACAATAAACTTTGCCTGGCAATGTTACAATTAACTTCAAAATAAGCCAAAAATTTGTCAGACCAATTGCTTTTGTTTCTCATGGATGCAGACCAACTTTGTGTCATGATTATACTTTTAAGAAAAGTTCAAGTTCAACTTTACATAAGCCCTTTTTTTTTTTGAAGACCATAATTTATGACTGGAAATTTTGACCAGAGCAAAATTGTGAGTAGTTACTGCAACTTATGTAGATTGTCAGCCTAAAAACCAGCCTTGTTTCCTTTAGTCATTTGTAATATTCATAGGAAGCAGCTCATCTCATGTGCTTCTTCAGCAACCAGTTTATCTTCCTCAGGAGATGAATTACAGTGAGGAATGAAGGTTCCCAGAATTGACTAAAAGCAGTTGATATTTAAGTTACTCAGTTGACAAATTATTGTTATTTCTCTGTATGCATGAGGATTTCTTTCTCTCTTTTTCTTTTTTGAAGACTAAAACCAGTACTTTGCTTTCCTTATTTAGTAATCTTGGTAAACTGAGAAAAAGCAAGAATACATGGAAGTCCTCTCCTCCATGCAGCATAACATCACATCCCATAAGGAGCAGGAATCATCCAGACAACCAACCTATGCTTCAGGACAGATCCCACCCCACCTCTCCCCAGTCTAGTACTTACAGGACATGAGCAGAAGAGTATTCACAAGAAGGACCAAGAAAGAGACTAGGGAGATATTACACAGAAAAACAAGGTTTCTACTGCTCCCACTAAAACCTGTTAGCTTGTTCTTCAAACTGAAAGCCAGACCTAGTTCAGATTTAGAGACAACTATTACATGCTGATGTTACAGTTAAATCATTACTGTTTACACATTGTACCTTCTAAAAGAGTAAGTGTGGATTTACCAAGGTAGAATATTGCTAAATTGTAAGCATATTATGCTAATACATTCATTTGTAATACAATTATAATAATTATATTATACAGAGGTGAATTTAATTTTTCTCTTATACAAAATCTGATCAGGGTGTTTCAGAATGTCCCTGGAGCATGCTGAGGATCCTCCACTGCCACCATAACTTTTTTGGGGTAACATTCCAAAATCTACCAACATGCTGTCCTAGGAGAACAATTTCCAGAGAAGGAAGCCCAGAGTTTCCTGGAAAGAACCAAGCACGAGAACCACAGACAAGCTGACCCAGACTAGTGCTCTTCCCTGGAGCAAAATGCTCATTACCATTATTAGAACTTATGCACAGCCAGCGAGGAGACTCGAGCCTGAAGGCTGCGACTGTCAAGTCACTGCAAGGAGCCTGCGCTGAAGTGCAGGGCTGGCCCATCTTTGTCAGCAGAATGACTTCCAAGGATCCGGAATTCGCCCCCAGCTGACAATTTGACCGTACCAGACTGGAGAGACGCACTCAGTTCTCACCAGCCACATCTCCCCAGCCCAACTGGTACGTGTGGCACCACGGAGCTCAGAGCTACAAACTCAACCTAATGAATGCTGTCAGATCCCTAAATTAGTGAATGGACACAAGTCAGTAAATGTCATTCAAAAAAAGCTCCGCTTCACACACAGCATGGCTCTGAGTGTTTCTGATGCCCTGCCACAGACATCATTTCGCCGCAGCATTTATAAAACATAACGTGCTCCTGCCTTCAAACACAACACTAGATGATTCTGGAAATTAGACTGAAGTTGTGTAATTTTGTATCTTACAGGATCTTCCATAATAGTGATGGAAATGACAGCAAACGGTACTATGTATCATACAAAAACTCTGGAGAAATCTTTAGCGGTCATTTTTCATTCTTGTCAAACTACTCATCAAAATGCCTTATTTTATGATTAATTCATTCCCCCTTATCTGTGCTTGAAGCAAAATGAAAAAACATGGTTCACCAGTGCCAGGACTTTTCAAAGTTATTTTTTGGATATACCTTCAGGCCAGCAAGTCACAACTTCAGATATACTAAAGGAGGACTACAGTTTTTTCAAGAAGCTCCAGCTGGCTTTTGGATTGTAGATGTCATGTTTACAACATACAGCTTTGAGACAGTCTTACAACTTCTGGAGATTAATAGAAAATCCAATTTCCTCCAAATGAACCCAAAATATTAAGTGCTTACCTTTGTCATTGCTGCTTGTTGGGGTTGGAGGGGGAAGTCCAGGCTTAGATTTGTCGTAGTTGTTAAAGCTCTGGCTGCGTCGGTTGTTGGCACTGATGGAACCACGAGCTTTGGCCTCGCTGCCCGCAGCGGACACCCTCGTGGTGGGACCTGGAAGTCTGGTGGAAGAATTACAGTGTGATTAAATACAGGTAGAAAGCACTCTGGGGAAGAAACTACGGGATACCATGCATAAGCTGAAAATAAAAGGATCAACAGCACAAGTATAGACTCATAAGGGTCTTCCTACTTCCGTAAGAACAAATCAAAGAATCATCTTAGGTGAAAAGTGTATGTCAAACAAGCTACAGTCTGAATTGTTTTACACCAGAAAAAAAGCACTGAGACAAAATTAACAGTCACCTGCCATAAATCTGGTGAACCAGAAATAGTTACAGGTAAATTCAGTGGAGCAGTACCACTGGCAAAAGGTTAAGACTAAGTGAGGCACTAATGTTCTTAAACCAGACTGCCGAACACTTTGTCACATGCCGCCCATGTAAGGGCTACCCTTACTTCAGAAATAACAGTGAGATGGAACCTGGCTGCCTTTTCTCTTGTAGAGAAGCACATCACATCTCTGCCCTGGCAGCTACAAAGCTCAGCAGCCAAGCCCAGTAAAACTTTACCTTGGTTTAATTATTTGAGCCTATATAAGTCACACAAAGCTTCAGTACCGTCTACTGGAGTAACCACATTATCAGTGAGCTGGTATAAGCCTCTGGTTTAAACTGGGCATCTGTCACCTCCAGCATTTTCTTACCATAGCCTGTATTTACCAGATTTAGCTGATTAACTAGGAAAAAAAATGTAGTTATTTTGGAGTAAGTACACAAGCTTTAATGCTTTTCAGGCAAAAAGGAAGGTGGAAGACTTCTCTAAAAAGCCCAATAGAATCAGGAAAGCCACTGGCATCGCATCTCATAACACTTCAAAGCCAACATTCACACACAGATCTTTTTAAAGCTTCTTTATATAAAATACAAAAATCTATTTAAATAACTTGTGTCAATAATAAGGTAAAAGGAAGAAGTCCCAGTTGTCAGAGAGAGTGGGGATGCAACTAACCAAATCACCACTGTGCCTCTGAGAGAAGGAAGAGAAGCCAGGAAGGAACCTGGCAGGGCTTCCTAAATAAACTGACTTCTCCAAGACTAGTGAAGAAATAGAAAATACAAAAAAAAACATGAAGAAAAAGCCAAAATGTCAGCAGCGGCATGCACATGCTTTCAAAGCTCAGAAGAGTCTAAGATATGAGGGCATCATTCAAATACAAACCAAAAAATTAATTTACAAGCTCAAACCACCACAGATTCAGCACAACGTATCATGGTTCTGAGGTTGACTTTTAGACAAGTCTCTCAAATTATCCAGCTTTTTCCAGCACTGAGGAGTGCTAAAAAGTTGTCCATGCTCATCATTGCAGCAAGGGATCCATGAGAAAAACCCAGAGAGGCTTCATCCACTGTAGAGGAGACCACAGGGAAGAAGCTGAGGGCAACCAGTGACAAGTAAAACTGTTTGAGAACTTGAAAGTCACCAAGACAAGGATGTTCATGAAAAGCTCATTTTGTTTGACAGGAAATGAGCTCAGTTTTCTACAAGGTACCTCAGGCCAAAGTTTTCACCCAGTTTTGAAACACTGAGTATGGGGCACCCACCCCAGGATGGCTACAAGGGCCCCAGTATGGGAGGGGAATTTTCCCGTACTAGGGAAGGGACAATCTTCCTGTACTGATGGATAAGAAAAGGCTCCCCCCGCATACCCACACAGGTTTTGCAAAGCTGTCACATTTTAAAGTAAATAAAACTCCTCAAACCATGTGACCACTTAAGAAATGACAAGTTTTCCATTTGAGTCGGTATTGTCAGTGCCAATAAAAACACAAAAATTAAAAAACCTATGTGCTAAAAACACTCTTGAAGATATCCCTTCTCTTAGACATTTTTCCCCCCTGTAGTTTAACTAACTGGTTTTAAGCCCCTGCTTTTGCTATTAGGTCAAGCTACTTCACAGCAGTGCCTGAGAAATCTAAGGAAAAAAATCAGGTTCAGGGAGACAGTTCTGGGTTCTTGCTATTTAGAGAGAAGGTACTGAGCTTGGAGAATACTCTTTTACTACTCCTCAGCACCTCTGTTAAGCAAATATGAGCTGTCAAGCCATAATTATGATCAAGGAAGAACATGAAAAGGAAACATGGAACTTTTTAACAGGGATTATTGTGCAGAGATTTGCTGTTATCACGAAAGAAATAAGATGTGGGAAATAAATCCAAATTATACAGCAGAAAAAACACTCTATACAAACTGTATAAAGATCCTAAGCTATAGTTCACAAGCTTAGCAAAAATGGTATGGTATAATTTACCAATGCAAAACTATATTCTAGGCAAACATATGAATATATTATAATAGTAAAATAAACAAGATTAATAACCAGATTAAAAACCACAGCAACCCTTACAATCACTGAGATGAGATGGTCAGATGAGCTGGCATGCAAGTCATGCTGGGATCCAGGGAAAAAATGGACTTAAATACCTATGAATCACTTCCAGGGAGATTACAAGTGCTGAGTGTGAGAGCACTGGGGAGAGCAGGGGCTCTGATGAGCCAGAGCCACATGGTGCTGGCAGGGCTCACATCATGCAGATGACGCTCTCCTCTCTAGCTGAGATACTGGCCTGATATAGCTCAGATGGGGGGTGGAGCTAGATGATCTTTAGGGTCACTTCGAACCCAAAACATTCTACAATTCTATGATTTCAATAGTACAGATCAAAATATAATTGATACAGCAGGGGAAGAACTCCCAGAACCATGTTTTGTTCTCAAAAGCAAAAGCTCCTAAGAACAAGAAAATCAAATTATTTCCCTGTGGGCCAAAATGCATTCCACACCTCAAAAAAAAAGAGAAAGAAATTAAATCCATCTAAAACTTTCACATTTCAGCTGTTTGTAAAGGCCTAGTTACAAACTGTTTTCAACAGGAACCCTAAACATGCAAAAGGATTATTCATGCTTTGCAGAAGATGAAGAAATGCTAACCTAGAGGACCTTTTCTGACCAAGAGTGAATCGGATGATTTTGCTTTGAGATGAGTCCCTGGGAGATGCACTGTGACAGGAAAGAAAAAGCAGGAGAGAACATTGAACAAAGAAACTTCTTTTTTTTTTTTTTAAGCCACTGAACTTAGTAACTGGTTTTAGGGAGAAAAGGGTTTTTTATTAATTTCACAGGAATGTAAAGCTTCTTGCCCAAGTATGACTTCAGGTCAAAACCACTACAATCTGAAATTAATTAATATTTACAGAGTAATGAACATGCAAATCTGCGTGCAACCCCCAACTCTATTCCTCTTTTCATTCTCAACCCTTTGTTATATATATTTTCTGTAGAATCTGAGCAATTTGACTTTTGTACATACTAAGAAAACATGACATTGAGGATCTTCAGGATATATATATATTTCAATTATTTGAAAGCCAGGCCAGTCTACACAGTGGACTGAAAAGATCAAAACAGTGTTCAGCATCTCAGCATGCTTTTGACAGAAAAGTTGCAGAAATCTCTTCAAACACATCTTTATTTTATAGTAATCATTTCTTGTACAAGCTTATACATGCTGTAGCAACATAATGTTTTTCAATTATACAAAACTATTGTTTACACCCAAATGAGCATAATTTGTGAAGAAAGACATAAAAGCCAAACCCAAATAACCTCTGAGTAGTGTCACTTGGAAGACTCCAGTTAAACTGTTTATATCCCTCATAAGGCAGCACTTAAGCCAGTGCTCACCTCAATGTGTGTTAACACAAACAAGCCTCAATTCAAGATATGTAAAAACAAAAAAGCCTTCATACTTTAGTAATTGTGCAAATATGATTTCTGCTTTTAATTCTGCTTCTTATCCCCACTAAACCCTCCCTGTTTTTAGCAGGGGAAGAGTCAGACCAGTAGAAGGCTGCACATGCATTTACTGTGGTACTGCCTCAGAAACTGCTTTTATTCCAACCTAGACAGAGCACTCCTAGTATTAAAGATATTGGAGGAATAAAACCCCTTTCTATTCATCTGTACTCTAATCTAGGAGTGCCAACAAACACCAACTATGAAAATTATTTTTCATGTAAACCCAGCAGCGTATTATTTTCAACCAAAAAGTCTAGATTTGATTTTGATTGCTGCCAGCTCTATTTCTTTTACCCCTGTCAGAGTAACCCTTCCCCACACTGGAAGGTAACCCTTCCATTTCTTAGTGGGGACTGAAACTCTTGTAATCTGAGAACTGAAGTTGGTTTTCATATGCCTAAAATGTTTTCTAAGGGAAACAATGTGCGTGCTTTGTGAGTAGAACGAAGCAAAAGGAATAGTGAGAAAAACATCCTTTTAAAATCCTGTGGCTACTTGGTCCAGCAGGGATTCTACACCCATTGGGCTGCAGATTTCCAACACTGAGAATGCATTTAAACACACGTTTTGATTTCCTAAGGCGTGAAGTCAATTGCTACCCAGCATTCCACTTCCAACACACTTTATTCTACAGCAGAACGGGAGAAAGGAGTTTCTCTGGCTTTTTAAGACCTTCAATGAGAAGCAAAAAAAGAGAGATAAATAACAAAAAAACCCCCAGCTTTAGGAGGTTTTCCCACCTGGACTGCATTTCTGGTTGTGCTTTGAACTGATGCTGCACAGCTTGTGGGGGCTGTTGGCACGGAGTCTGGAGCGGAGCTGGCACCTGCTGCTGCGGGACCCCGCCGTGGCACTGGGACGGAGGCCCTGCTTGCTGGGACGGATGCTGCTGGGGCTGCTGCTGCTGCTGCTTGTACCGAGACAGGCTGAAGAAGAGGCCCAGGATGGCCTTTAGATTCCCATTCCTGATTTCTGTAAGGCAAAATTGAGAAGTCACTCGTCAGCCATCAGTGGGTTTTTTCTCTCCGACAGTGCAGCGGGTCAGCCACTGCACCCCCAGAATACCATCTGAACTGAGTTCCTTTGGGATATCCTTTAGGATAAGTTTCTTTCTGCACATCTAATTGGCATTACAGTTGATTGCCAGTGAGCACCAACGACAAGTAAATAACTAATCTCTTCCCTGCGGTGACTGAGCAATATATCACATTTCTGCTGCAGTCTGTGGTAATGCCAGTGTGCTTAAAAAGCAAGTCCCTGTAAATCTCTCCTTTAAATTAAAGTAGCTAAAAACCCCAAAACAGAACCCCCACAACAGTAACTGTATTAAGGAGAACACACTGTAAATGATTTCTCAGTCCTAAACTTGCACAAGGAGGAAACTACTCCATTCTCACACATATTTCCGGAACATCAGACTAATCATTTCCACAAAGAAAATCTGATACAAGTTTTGCACTAGCAGATATGGTTATTGGGTGACATAGCTGTATTCAAACAGATAATTACCAGCTTTGATACTATCACAAGCCAGTAAGGGGTGAACACCCAATGTACCTAAAGACAGCTTGACAGTGAATGTATAAACTTTTCAATTCCTAAATGTCATCCTGTTCTTCTGTGCAATATCAAATGCAAAAATGTAAAAGCAAACAGAAATACAAAGCAGAAGAGGTGTATCAGACCTTAACCACATGCACTTAACCACTGTATCACAATTAATATGCAAAAGCACAAATTCTTCCTTGCACACAACCTTAATGTGCTGTGACTTAATTATTTAGCATGTTTTATTTCCTAAATTTAAAAAGTGAATTTAAAAAAGCTACATCAAAGCTACATTTTGCCAGTGTTGTACAGGTCACATGAACTAATAAAGCTCACTGTTGCCCTGTAATAAAGAAAGAAGAAAAGGGCATGTGGCAAGACAGTGGCCAAGCACTAAGGCAAGAACCAGAATTTTCATTTCTGCTCCCAGTTCTGGCTGAAAGGTTGCTCTGAGTTTGTGATGAGCCCCACTCCATCCTTCACTCCCTCTCCCAGCCACATTTCTGCTCACATCACTCATCTCTGCTGTATAAACAAGATTCTGCTCCTAATCTTAAGCACTTTTCCCAGCAAATCTGAGGTTCATGGTTTAAAGCTGTTGTTCCCCTTTCTGTACCAGCTTCCAGCTTTGGTCTCCTTGTCTACCTTCACCTCAGTCTACTTTCCCTTCCCAGCTACTAATACAATTTACTTTCTTTCTTAAATTTGTCTCAGCCCATGCCCACATCCTCAGAGAATATTAGAAGTTCTCTAAGTGGTCCTGGTCATCACCCAGACTCAGGATATTCCTTTCCTTTCATACTTCTTGACTCAGCTTCCCTACCCATTTTTTCCTCCCTGCAGCCTGGCCCCTCCATCAGTGCTTCTCCCACCACTGACCCCCCATTCCCTTGTTTAAAGGATTATCATTCCCAGGGCCCTTCAGCAGACATTTTCAGTCTCCCTTTGTTTTCCTGGCCAATTTTAGTCTCTTCCTGAACAATGGGGTCCCAATTAATCCTGCCTGTTTCCCCTTTCCCCTGCCCATTCCTGCTCTCATGCAGTGCCATGCACAAACCCACCCTCCCCTCGCTGCACCAGGCAGGCTCCTCCTCTAATCTGCAGGTTCTCTTCAATAATCTGTGTTTAGTTTGGGAGGACAGGGATGGAAGTGGACAATAAAGTACAAAACACAAAATACAGCAGAACACAGAAAAAAAGGATTTCCTTATCTCCAGTAGAGAACTCAAATTACTCACAGGAACCGTAAGGAAAGTAGCGTTTAATCACAGGTTCAAGCATAACTAAACAGACCCAGAGGCACTGGGAAGCTTAACTGCACAAATACAGGCCAGAAGATAAAAGAAATTACCATGGGCCTGCTTGTTTAAATTTATCAAAGCTATATGCAACTGGAAACTGATTTCCATGTGAAGTGAGAGGCAATTATAACAATAACCCACCTACAGCCTGCTGCTTTCTGTGGCTGCCTGTTTTCTGCTGTGTTTATATCAGAAGAGCAACCTGCTTTTGACCAAATAAAAATAATCAAAAGAACACTTTTAATGAGTTAAAGGAGTTTCCTTCCCTCTGGATTTGAAGCAAAGCATTTTAAATTGGACTTTCAGCGGTACCTCTGTTTCGTTTATCTTAAAAACTGAGGTAATTCTGGCAGTTCTACCCTGCACTTCATACAAAAGGAGTACTTCAAAGAGTCCTTCAGCCTCACTGCACTCTGCACATCAGCAGAGTCTCAAACGCTTCCTGCTTCAAGTCCTCTCCAGTCCATGGTCAGCTCCAGTACCATATTAACTTAGATAAGGACAAGGATGTCACCCACCCATTCTAAATGTGGAGCCAGAAATTACTGTCCTAGATATTGGGAACAAACACTCCAGGCACTTGAGAGGAAACTGGAATTTGGTTTTCACAGGAAACCCCACAAATCTACTCTTTGGATATCTCTGTTGGTGCCTGTTTCCCCTACACCACTGTTCCATGATGTCTTCAGCTGATCATTATTCAGCCCATCTGTCACCCAGAAGAGGTGCAGCTGCTTATCTGTGACATCAATTTGAGTTTCTACTGCACATTTATGTCCTCCATAATCTTCAAAACCTCAGCAGCAAGGAGCTATTGTGTGAAGCAGAGCAAGCTGTGAAGCAGAGCAAGCTTTGCTGGGCAGCTGCAATTCCTGGAGTCTAAAACCTAGCTTGGTGTGGAGACAAGTCTAAGAGCAGGGGTATGGAGAGACAGTTCAAAGAATGCACAATAAAAATTTGCAGCAAGAAGTGAAAAGAGGCCTCCAGCTCTCCATAGTTTTCTTTAGTAACTACGAATGGAGATTTTAGATTTTTAAGGATCTTTGGTAAGGGGATGCCTTTCTGCCTCCACATTTCTGGGGAAGGGACCTGCTTCTAGCATAGCATGGTCATCACCAGTGATGGCAGATCCTCAGCATCTCCATGGCATAAATCCATAAAAAGAAGACTGTGTAAGTGGCACGCACATATCAAAGCAGGATTTTTCAACACTGGAAGGATATGACACATGCAGTCCCAAATTATTTCAACATTTAGGAGTCATCCAAATTCCAGTTTTGAATCATTAACTTCCCTCCACACTGAAGCTGCCCTATTGAAAAAATACGTGCTCTTAACAAACCCAGGAGATTTCAGTGATTATTCCCGTTTGGAAGCAATCACAACCTTTTCCTTCCTCCTAGTTGAGGATCTGCCAGTGAAGTAAATAAAGTTATTTGCAGCTGACCTAGCAGGTCTTGGCAACTTGCACAGAAAAGCTGGCTTGTTTGGTAACAACATTCCACATTTTAAGTGATTCTGTGTTCCTCAACACAGTTTTGGAGCAACTAGAAAAAAAATTTACTGTTTCATTCAAGTCTTTTAACTTATTTTATAAAAATATATTCATTCCCTCCCTGTTTTTAGTTGTCACTCTCTTCCTTCAATGTTAGTGGTGGAGCCAGACAATGTCCTCATTTATATGCTGGCAGCAAACATTACCAGTCCCTTCTTAGCTTCCGTGTGATTTAATACACTAATTCCTAGATAGTGTAAAAGAAAAGGAGAAAGCCCAAATCAGCGAGGCCATGGGATAACATGTATCCTGCTGGGCCTGACTTGTGACTTGGCAGGAGAGCCATGAGCATCAATCATGCTGTCCCTTCCCCAGTGTGAGCAACACCACACTGCCAACTTTGTACACCCAGGCAGTTTTCTCGTCACTGATCTGCGATTTCACTTAGATTTTACCTTCTATCAAGACAGGTAAATTATGTGAAATGTATTTTTACAATATTTCCATGCTAAGATCTAAATTGGCTTTTACAACTGACTCAGCTGCATTTGCTTTTTAGTAATTTCCTGGCTTTCTTTTCTTGACATGAGAATCCTTCTGATTGTAACTGAGCAACTGAGGCATATAATGCTGGCAGTACTCCGGTGGAGCATAGTAAAGCCTCTCTTTGGAGGAAAATATTTGTTATCACTGTTCTAATCCAGCCTAAGAATGCACCTAGCATTCAGCCTCCTCTTCTACTAGTTGTGCTATATTCAGGTTAGAACATTGCATTCTACATATCTGCTATTTTGCTGCAGCCTCCTCCTCCAAACTAAGTTTGTGAAGAGACTCAGTCATCGAAAGTAACTTTGAAGTCTCACCTGATGCCATACATTCAATTATTTGTTCTGTAAAGCACTGATGGGGGTGTCATATAATATATTCAGCTACTGAACCCACCTGCTTTTCCAGCACATTTAAATGAAAATACGAGTGAAAGCTGGTGCTGAGGATGACAGAAATCTGTTTGATCTCTTAATAAGATAATAGCTAAACAGCTTCTGAGCCAACAGGTACCACACATCCTGGCAGATATGCACTGGCATAAGGGAATAGAGTAAACCTAGTTCGGTTTCAGAAAAAGTCTGATGCTCTTCAAAAGCAGAGTGATTAATTAGAAGTCAAAATGTCTCTTTGTTTTGGCTCAAAACATTTGGATTTGATTGTTTCGTGCACTTGGAAACAAGAAAAATATTTAAAATGAGAAGAAAGCAGGATGGTTATGCAGTTAAGAGAATAATTGAAGAACAAGGAAATAAATTTTTCCCTCAAAAGGCAAACAACTGACAGCAGTTCACTTATATCTGTAAAATAAACACTGATCAACGTGCAAATTATAGAACTGAGGTAAGAAACCTCTAGTTTTAAACAGAAAGTAAAGAAGTGACTGAATTCTAATTTGGTCTCATTGATTATTTTTACAAGGCAGCTGTGTAGAAATTAGATCTGTATTTTACCTACCTGCCACACTGAGATGGAGAAAAAAAGAAGTAAAGATTGTCAGAAGTTTAAATTGACTTTATTAATCTTCCATTACACTCCATGTTCTAGTTGCAATCACAGGTAGTAATTCAGGTTCCTCATTTAACATGAAAGCTTAAAAAATCAATGGACTCACCTTCTGCTGACAGCCCCTGGATGTTAATCCCCTTAGCAGCCAAGAAACTCAGGCATGCATCTATGTTTTCAATCTGTTCAAGAACAAACAAACAAACAAAAATTTTAAAAAAGGAGACACAAAAAGAAAATGCATTGTAATAATGATTTACTTCCATCTACCACCAACCTTGAGTGCACTCAGTCTTTGCATCCCATAAAAAGTCCCTTTGCTCATGATGTGGAAACCATAGCATGAAACCCTCTCAGTTATTGAGGTCCTAAATGGATTATAATGGTCCTAAATTGATTATAAACTGATTATTCCACGGGTCAGGGCTTTCTGTTATTGGCATTTGCATGAAGCAGGTTGGTTCATGCCCCAACCACCACAGGCAATCACTGCATTTCTTACTAGAGGGTCAAGGATGTTCTGCGCCAGGAACCGAAACCTACAACAAGCATAGCAAACGTGAAACCGAAAATAAACATGGAGGCCATTTGTTTGAGAAGGCAGATTGCCACTTGCTCGGAAGTTGACAGCTGGCAGAAGTTTCCAGCCACACCACCAGTTGAATATAAAAGCTGTAACTGGAAACCCCAGGCGGAACGTGAACTACATTCCCTCACAGCATTCCTCCCACGTCAGAAACGCCAGGCCGCTCTGCTCACTCGCTGAGGGGCACGTCCTGCCCCTCACACAGATGATACAATGGGAACAAGTTTCATGGGATAAAATGAATTTCCACCAGGTAGGGACTTGTGCACAACAGGCCTGGCAGTCAGTTGCTATACACAACTCCGGTTGCTATACACAGACTGGACCTAAACCCTACCTAAGAAAGTGGACTCCAGAGAGGCTGGATGAGTCAGGAATGTTTTCCACTCTACCTCAGCATTACAGTAGGGATCTTGCAGTAGCCTCACATCTAATTTCCCACCAAGCTCCCACTGAAGCTCTGCTGTCATAACCAGAAGATGCGGAGAGATGCCAGCCCCGACTCTGGACCAAAGCACTTCCATGCAAAAGCCTAGGCTTGGACACCTCAAGGGGCTGCAAGGAACAACATTTTAGGAAACAGCATGTTTTGTGTGTGGTTACACAAAAAGTTTTGGATTATACTGTTGAGCAAGTTTTTTATTTAACCATGGTAATCAGCTAGTAATAAAACAGTCTTTGTGTTTGAACATCTCTCAAACATTAATTTAATGATTTCTGAAACACTGCAATCAAAAACTGCATCCACTGTACGCATAAGGAAGGAGACAGACACCAATCCTCACACTTGATCTCACGTAACAACCTTTATTCTGTGAAGTGTGGAGACATCAAAAGGAAACATGAAAAATCCAGCTGCCCTGTCAGCTCCCACCTGCCCTCAAAAAAAACACACAAGTGAGGGCTAAGGCAGCATTTTAGAACCTGAGCTCCCAGCTCCTGACCTGAGCTCCCTGTCCTCTTCAAAGTAATAAAAACTACCAGGGAAGCTGCCAGGAAACCACCCACAAGGATTTCTCTCAGGATACATTAATTTATTCTCTATAACTATAACAATAAAAACATTTTCTTCTATCATGGGGGGTGGTGTGAAGTTATTGGCATTGCTGAACTGTGATTTCAACAATTAGAAACACTTTTATCAACCTCATTATACTTTGAGATATAATATAAAGTACACAAAGTATATAGTACACTTTGAGTAAATTATATACTCCAAAACCCAGAGAGGTACCAAAATACATTTCCTGTACTGCTCAGACCTTAAAGCTTGGAGCAGGGTGCAGTTCAAAGGTTCATTTATCCACAGTTCAGTATCATTCAACAGTCAATTGATCCATTTCCTTCTTCAGAACTCAACCACCCTTTCAAGTTTTCAACAGTGCTCTTTTATTGAGGTGATTGGGGACTTGGCTGGAAAACCAAAGTTCACCTTTTCAAGAATAAACACCACATAAAAGGATCAATCCATTCCTACTACCTGCACTTAACAAGCTGCATCATTCCAAGAACATTTCCAGACTTCCACAGCTGTGGGCAGATGTCTCCTCTCCCAATAAGCAGGTTAGTGACTAAGATAAGCAATATCTCATCCCCACTCCAGATCTGCAGTAGCTCTCCCAGTCCTGCTCTGCTTGCTTCTCCTCCCAGGCCCCTCATCTTTGCATAAACTCTCTTTTAGGACAGAGTGAGCACAGCATTAAGATTTACATCTGGGTAGTGAGTTCCTCATCCATGTCCTCATTCTTGGTGCTATACAGCAGTCTTTGCTGATGTCCTAATCTCATCCTATTCAGATTCAAGGAGTCCCCTTTAAAATCATTCCATTTCTCCTATGGGATAACCCCCCAGTTTTTCTGAGCATTTTAGCCACTGAATTAAGATACAGCACTCCCATCCCCAGACTGATGGATGACTCTCCATCACAGGTCTGTATGTGGACCATAGGTTGAGCACCCTGGAACTTCACTGCCATATGAAAGGTCAGATGGGCTGCCTTGCCATGCCAGTGGTAATGCCTGGCTAAAAGCTGTAGGAAACAGGGGCTCTTGGTGCTGTACTGGTATGGAAAATACCCTAATTCCATCAGGCATGATGAAACAAAGTGGGAGCAACAGGGATGTGCAAAGGTAAACCCTTTACATTCAGAAAACAAAGAACTAGGATAAGATCCTGTGGGGATGCACAGCACTACACATGAGGAATTCACTAAAAGAATTAATCTGAAAGATATAAAGGCATCAATAACTCTGATAAGATTTACACAGTATCTGTGATACTAACAGTGTTATGTGGCAGCATGGCAGGAATGTGAGGAATTAGTTGATTTTGAAGGAAAATCAGGGCTTGAAAAGGAAAACAGAAGAGATCAGAGAAAATCCAAGAAGAAAGTGAAACACTGAATGAAGGATTATAGCTAAAACCACTAAAATTTAGTGTTGGTAAGAATTCAAGGTCCTTCCCACACAACAAGTGCTGGCCTGAGTCAAGAACCCTGATCTTGGCTGAATCAGTCTAATGCCTCAGAAATCATGCTGCTTGTTTGAAGAGATGAATTCCCAACAATGCAACACGTCATGAATTTCACTCATAAAAGCTCCAAGGAAGGATTCTGCCTCTGGCCCCTGCTGTATTAACTGTTAATGATATGAAAATCTTGTTTTATGGAGAAAGATGCCGCCAGTACAGACAGGGCTGGAGATAACCAGCTCTTCTGTAGCAGCAGTGTGGTAGTTAGACCATTTAGATGTGTGTAGGATAGAGGTGAAGTTTCTGGATAGATCTCAGCTAGATGGTAGGAAAAAAATCTTCCCTGTGAGGGTGGGGAGACCCTGGCACAGAGAAGCTGTGGCTGCCCCTGGATCCCTGGAAATGTTCAAGGCCAGGTTGGACAGGGCTTGGAGCAACCTGGGATAGCAGAAGGTGTCCCTGCCCATGGCAGGGAATTGGAACAAGGTGGTCCTTAAAGTCCCTTCCAACCCAAACCATTCTAAGCAAAAACCCAATGACTCTGCATCCTGATGACTTCCAACACGAAGTACAGTTGCCTCCTTGTAATTACAGCATTCAGCAGCAAATCATCACCCAGACTCTATAGGCCCTTCTTTTGCCAAATCCACATATTGCTTAAACCCTTTAAGCAGATGTGAAAGGACAGGATTTGCCAAAGGGGAGTGGATATTTTGTTTCACTATGAGCTACAATTTTTGGATGCCAATTCTGATTTCTCACTTGCTTTGTTTAACAGAGCAAAAGCAAAGCAGGAAAGATGGCAGCTGGATACTCTCATTTCCTACCTACCCAAAACAGGGGAAAGCTGTGCAAAAGAAGGAAAACCAAGCTCAGCCATCCACAGTGATTATCTCACTCGGAAACATTACCAGAAGTGTCCAAAACTGAGCCTTATTAAACTTCCTGGCCGAAATCATCAAATGAATTTGCAATTTTAGACTGCCACATTTAAACTATTTCAGGTGTAATCAACTGTCAATGTGTGCTATCAGTTCCACATCCTTATATGATAGGTATTTATTCTGAGATGTCCCTAAATGCCAACCAAGGATTGCTGAGCCCACACCAGAGGGGCTGCCAGCCTCCAGGGCTCCTCCACCTCTCTTTTAATTAGGAGATTATGAGAAAAAAAACCCCAACGACCCCGCAGAATTAAATTTCTGTTGAGACATAACATATCAAGTGTCATCACTCCCATTCTCATACTCAGAGAGGGAAAAGCTACCTGAAAACTTCCTCTTAATATGAATAACGTGACAAGATGGGAGCAGAAGGCATCGTGGCTAAGTGTTGTACATGGAGAACTGTCCAAGACCAGATCATCACACATATCTTTGTTCTTGTCATATAGCAGCAATTTCAATTTCTATTCTTGCCAGTGCTAGAGAGAAAACATGCCCTGGCCTGTAAGAGCAGAACAGGATATGCCAGAAACAAATAAAAAAACCCAAACCCAAAATATCCCCATGCTGTGGCCTGTAAATGGAGACTCAGAGGTGGGCACTGACGTGTCCTGAACATTGACTTTATCAGACAAAAACCTGAATATGGAAACTGCCTCCAGCCAAAGCTGTCTGTCCACCTCTGCCAAGTCAAATACACAAGGTAAAGGATAACCAGTGCTGCCCTTGTCACAGACACGGATGTTTTTCTCAAACAAAAACCAGAATTAAACTTGTTATAGGTTCCTTTACTTACAAACCAGGGGAAGTTTCTCATATTGTGATGCAAGACCTCTGCTCCCAACTTTTACAGTGATAAATGGGGAGTTGTAATGAGCTTATCCAGAAAACCCACTTCTTATATTGAAACCAGTGCTCTCCACTGAGCTTGTGGCTCAATGTTATGTGTAGTATATTAATTTTCAAAAGAAAAAAGACTGAATTCAAATGAAAGATTTAAAGCCTCACAAACCTTTATGCAATATTCCAGCACTTCACATACAGTGCAGAAGCAAGGAAATAGCCTAACACAAGCTGTTTCTTAGGACAAAATCTATTCCTTGTCTGTATTTTTGAATAAGGCTTTTCCTCTCATATTTTTATAACCTAAAGTTTAGAAAGAGCCTTAAAATCTTAAGTCATTACATTGCCAATCCTTAGAACCCTGGAGTTTTGGGGGAGGAAGGGCTCTCCATTCCAGTAATACCTCATTTGCTCTATTTCCTAAACATACTTATATATAAAAAATACCAAAGCAGAACTGCAAATTCCATTTGTCCCAGAAGGATATAAATACTAAATCTTATTGCTCTGTTTAAAATAAATCTTCATTAATAGTTATCCCAATCAAAAGGTATCTTTTTAAAAAGAAAATACTGTGTTGCTCCCAGTGTTCATCTGCTGCTCCTGACTGCTTGGATAAAATGTCTCCCAAAATTAAGTTTCAGGCTTTTGACAGAACTTGGTGAGCACCTTAGAAATAGAATAAAAGATGTAACATAAGGGCAAATCCTTATTCTGAAGCCAGGTTGTGACAGATCTACCCACAGAAACAAAAATCTGTTAAAATATACATGAAGAGTTGACTCTTCTCTTACAGTTGCCTTACTTTGGCTTTTTAAAGACAAGAAAAGTTTGGGCAGTGGCCTAAAGCTGAAGCACCAGCCTAAGCCTCATTTTGTGCATCCTCTTCTCTCTGACCCTGGTAAAACCTTTGCTATCCCGTGTTTCCAGTTCTTCCTGCAGAAATAATGGGACAAATACTCAACATTCACCCCCAACAGCGTGAATAGAAATGAGGGCAGCAAAGCCCCACAGAGAAAACTGTGATTCACACTGGCCAAAATTTCTAATGACAACAAAGAGCGTCCAAGGGGCACACTTGTATTGTGAATGGATTCAGGCCTTCCAGGGCAACTCCCAAGGTTTGCCAAAGCTGATCTGCTCAGGGAGAGGCACATGGAGGGTTGTAGAAATGCTCCTGCTTTATTCAGCTTTTCAGGTTTCTTTCAGGTTGGTTTTTTTCAGGTTTATTTATTTTAAACTGACACTTTCCCATGGGGAAAAACAAAAGTAAAGAGCAATTTCTTTGAAAAACATCCCTGGAAATATTATTTTTGGATTAGCTCTTCAGGATCAGACCTTTGAAAAGTTAAAGTGGATAATTTGTGAATAATTTGAAATCTTGAGATGTTCTAAATTATGATTAAGCAACAACGAGCTCAACTTTGCAAAACAAGAGTCAACAAAGAATCCTGCCTCTGGAGAATCATTAATTTAGGATACAGACGAAAGGCCCTTGACAAGATTTCAGCACACACCACAGTATCTGTATTTCTTGGCACTGCATCTCTGTTTATTCTGTAATTGAAAAGAGGAAAAGGTGGGAAGAAGCCATGGCTGTGGTCAATAAACCCACAATGAGGACAGCAGTGACTCTTACAGATGCATTATTTCCACCTTCCCTGGCTGCTCCTGGAAGACCCTTCTTGATCTGGGTCTCCCAGGCTGAAAGTTATGTGCTGTGCAATTGGGAAAAGGGGGAATGGCTTTAAACTGAGACAGAGCAGGTTTAGATTAGACATTAGAAAGAAATTCTTCCCTGTGAGGGTGGGGAGGCCCTGGCACAGGTTGCCTAGAGAAGCTGTGGCTGCCCCTGGATCCCTGGAAGTGTTCAAGGCCAGGCTGGACAGGGCTTGGAGCAACCTGGGATAGGGAAGATATCCCTGCCCATGGCAGGGGGTTTGGAACTAGGTGGTCTTTATGATCCCTTCCAACCCAAATAATTTCATCATTCTATGATTAAATCTAAAGTAACATCAATATCTAGCAAAGGTGGACTCCTTCCTAACACATCCTTGAAATCTACATAAGCCAGTATTTTCCAAAGTGCACAAGTGCTTAAAAGGAAGGACTGACACTAACACCACTCAATACCCCAAGCACTGGCTGCTCTCTGTCCCCAAACACCCGCTCAGATGTTGAAGGCTCTGTATATCATTAACTTGAATTTGCAGCAGGAATCAAGAATTCAGTGAAACTTGTTTAGAAAGAACCTCCTGCAATGCAGTCACTGACAGTTGTTCATTTCTAAAAAAGGTCCCTGGGAAGGGAGCTGTGGCCACAGCCCGTTCCCAGGCGTTCCCTCCCCGCCGGGGTGACAGGCATTCCTGTGTCTGCAGGCTCACAGCTTCACCTGTTCCCAAGGGATTTACTCCAGTGGCACCAACACATATGTGCCCCCCTCCTTCCTTGCACCTGGATAACATCTCCCACTGAAATTCCCCTGCATAACTGCTCAGAACAAGTGCAACAATACTGCTTGTGTATGTGAAAATAGCTCTGCATAAAAACCAAAAGAATAAAATGCTCTAGACATGCACTACCTTCATGGAATAGCTAAATAAAATAACCATTATCACACCGTTACAGTGTATAAGCAATGGCTGGAAATGAAAGATCTGTGACAAGACACAGAGACAAAATGTTTATTTCTCTGGACTGTTTAATTCTTTGCAACAGCTATGCTCTGTTTACTCAGATATTCCACAGTGAAGAGCTTATCACTACATCTCCTGTAAAAAGAAACAAACACCCAGGCATGAGAAGTCATTTCCATAAAAATAGCCTTAATTCTTATAGCACCAAGCTGAAGGAGAATAATAAATGAATTTTTACTTCCACCTGTCCTCAAATGAAATCAACCCAACCTCTTCTTAGTTAAAAAAGGTTCTTGTCCATGATTTCCCAGTTTTCCCCATTTATGCCAAGCACAGTAAGAAGTTACGTGTTTGCAAGTTATTGCATAAATGGTATATTTATGCTACAATTTTACATCAGTAATGGTCATGGCAGAAAATTATGTTAATGGTGCTTCTAGACTTTGGGGTAGGTGTAAATATATAAGTGAAAGCTGCAGACAACTCCATATACACATGTGGAATGACCCTGGCCCCTCAACCCCTTTGCTGTTTCAGGCATTTAGTCCATATGGGGGGGGTAGAACCACAGGTATTCAAAAAGCAGTAATTCCACTTAACTGTGACATAAATGATCAAATAGAACCTAATTCTGTCTTTACAGTGAAGCTCATCTATTTCATTTTTTCCATAAAAATTACTTTGTTGCTCTTTATCGAACCTCACACTGTTTCAGAGACCGATGAAGTACAAATTCTTGCATCACTGTAAAGGGTGAAGAATTGAGAGCAGCCCACTGGGGACCACAAAGGTGATCCATTATAGGAATGAAATGAGAGTGTCAGCAGCACTGCCTCCAAAGGCACCCTAGACACCCATCCAAGGGACAGAACAGGAGGCACTCACTGACTTATCACACATCCCTGCATGCCGAAAGAGTTCTGGAAGCCTTCCCCTCCAGAAATCAAACAAACCTCTGTTTAGTGACACTGCCATGCCTCATGGCAGGGAGATGTACATATTGGCCTTTCCTGATCTGGTCCAGCTCTATTTATCCTGTTATTTTCTACACAGGATGATGATGTGGTTTTATTTAGACTGCAAGCTCTGCAGCACAGAAACCTCTGACCCAACCATGCCTGTCTCACTGATTACCATGCAAAAATGGTAAGCATGGCAGCATAACAACAGTCTGGGTATCTGGAAAAAAATAGAGACAGTAAAATCAATCTTATCTTGGAGCAAGAGTCATATAAACTGAGGCTGAAGGACAGATAAGTACAAGCAACCTGGCAGATCATCTCTGCAGTAAATCATTCTTGTCTACATCACAACACGGGTTCATACACGACCAACAGAAACCCTGAGAGCTTAATGAAAATGCTTTCAGCATTCCGGAACTTGCTATTTGGCCATGTCCCTGCACAGGCAGTCACAGCAGCCAAGCCAGTGTCTGTCACTGGCCAGGCTGGCACAGCACTGGGGGATGTCTTCCCCCTCAGCTGACCTGCAGCTGTGAGGAGCTGCACCACAGGTTAGGGCCAGAAGATGCCCATCTGTTACCACGGTAACATCAAACCAGATTAAATTTCTAAACATATGCTCCTGGTAAGTTACAAGCTCCTCAGGCAAAGTGGGGGAAGGCTTAGAAGATGGGAAAGTTGCCTTTACTACACTTGCTCAGCCTTGGAGTTGGATTACTTGAGAATACATGACTATATTTAACCCCTGGGATACGTTTCCAAAAATCCTACGCTAGGAATTTGCAGAGAAAAAACGTGCTTGTGATGCTTTTGATCTTCCAGCAGAGCTGCTCCCCTGAATTAGCAGCACATGCCCCAGCAGCAGAGCCCTCTTTGGCTTTGGGGGGCTGGAGCAACAGCCTAGCAGATTTATTGCACCTTGCTATGGCAACGTTTGGACAACACTGGCTGTATAAAACTGCTCAAAACGTTTAGAGGAGCAGGTTAAAGTGGGCGCCTGCTCTCAAAGACCAGAGACAGAATTATTTTCCGTGAGAAAACAAGCAACTAAGAATTTATTTTTTTTAATACGGCAGCTATTTTTAGTTATTTGTACATAATTTGTACACAGCAGCTCCCTCCCTCAGTGGGTATTACACACACACAGATAGCTGCTCGGGTGATGTAGATGGTTTCAGCTCATATCATTCCTTCATGAATGTGTGAGCCCAGCTATCTCCTGTAAGTATGGGTCACATCATGGCAGCACTCACATTCATTACATCAATTCCTTGAAGTGCTCTTGAGAAAAAGAACACAGAAATATGGATAACATATGCTATACACACTAATTAGTAATGGAGATTTCAGCATCTATGCTCTTTCAATAATTAAAAAAAAAAACCTCATGGAGCTGGCAAGGATCACACTGAGGAGGGAAGTGGGTACCTTTCCCCAATAGCTGAGTTAATATTCTCAGCACTGCTCAATTCAAAACCAAGGTCCCCACCAGGATGGAGAATTTCCACACAAACTGTTCCTTAGGTGTCACATACATTACAAAACAGCTCATTGTCAGAACACAAGAAATCATTCAAGTATTAAAATAATAGTCAAATTCCCATCACTGGAAGTAAGGTTTCCTTGAAAATTAAGTTATCGTACTGAAAACACAGCCTTCATCTCAACTTTCATAGAGTTCTTGGGAAGAAATGCTGGCTGTGACCCACACTGCAGTAGAAGATCCTTTATTTGCAAGACAAACTGCAGCAGGAAGAGTGAGTGATATTAGTTTACCACTACAGCTTGATATCTGTATCAGAAAAAGAGGATTCTTAAAAGCTTCCTGTCAACACAAGAAAAAAATAAATACGTCCTTTGTGCTATTTGAGAACAGATACTTATAGACACAAAGTGATCCTGAAAAATAATAAAGCCTGAGCACCAACCCACAGGCGAACCACAGTAATTTCCTCACTTATTTATAGGAGGTGCTGTGGTGTTTGTTAAGCCTACGTGCCTTTCTGTTGCTCCAAATTCTTGTCTTGAGTGTCCCGCAACACATGGGAAGATGAAAGTCTGGTGTATCCACCCACGGATTCCCCAATTCTCTTCCTTTCAGCACGTTTCAGCTTTGCTATATTCATATATATATAATGTAGCATAGACAACTCACACATTTTGGGGTTTTTTATCACTTTACAAATGTACGTGCTATGAACCTTTTTACAACAGGTAACATTCAGCACTTGCAAAGGCACCCACATCTATAAGAATAATCTATAGTACCCAGGAGGGCAGGTACTAACCTCCCATATTCTGCAAGATTCCACATGTTAAACTCTAAAATTGTACCCTTGAAGCAAGCAAGGAAAAAAAAAAAGAAAAATACCACTGCTTTTCCATAAACAAACAATATTAGCAGAAATAGCCCTACTCAGGTTTATTCACCTAATTCTTCTTTACAGAAGTGTGCAAGGAGAGGAAACTGGCCTTGATTCATTGTCCTTCACCCAGTTATCAAGAACCATGCCAACGTTTTCTGGGGTTTTATTTTAAAAACCCAAATGGGGCGGTGCTCTCCAAATGTTATTGGTCCCAGAGCCTGTGCTCCATACAAGTACATCCTCTATTACCCACATTATTTTCTGCATCCAGCTGGAACTAATCATCAGAATTACAGGCTTTTGTTTAGACAAATATCTGCAGTACAAAAATATAGAGGTTTGGGAAAAAAACCCCTGAAACAGATTTTATGCAGAGGACAAGCTATAGAATAGTCTATAATAGATTATATAAAAGGCAGCCAACTCTTATCTGGAGCAAAGGAAGACAGAGATACTCCCCTCAGCAGAACAACCCAGACAGGATGATAATGGGAGGACAGGTTCTCACCTAAGTGATTTTTCACAGAGCCAGTGGGGTCCTTGTCATGTCATTTTTGGCACTGGGATGAGGTTGATAAGCACTGATGGTCCCACATGGTTCTGCAGTACTAAACTTCACTTGACAAGGCTTATTAGCCCTGGCTTGGAGCCTGACAGACCCAAGCTGTCTCTAAAGCTCAGTTTGGGCCAATTTGCCTGATGCTCTCCAACACTGGGAACAAGGCAAAGAGGCCGGATCTGGCTCTGCAGAGCTCCCTCAGGTTTGGCATCACCGCCTTGGGAATGTGCCACATGGAAGCAAAGACACTTTTCCACCCACTTCCTTTAATGGACTTGGGAAGACAGATTTGGTCCAGCTTTCTAAGCTGATACACCTGGCTGGGAGTGAGCTGATTCTTCACAGCTCAAGGCATTGAGAGTCTACAAACAGAAAAGAGGATGGTAGAAGGCTTCCCTGGGAGATCTATACTTCTATATTCTAGATCTAGATTTCCCTCTGTATTTCTATATAATGACCAAAGTTAAATCTCCATTTATTGGTGCTATGTTATCTTTTTTTTAACCACCCCCCCCCCACCAATCTCCTCATCTGTGCTGCTCACCTTTCAAGCACTCTAATATGGATAAGGACACTGTTAACTGAGGGATTCATTTGAAAAAAGACTGGGCATTACCCTAAGTATCTGGATGGCCTTGCCTCTGTCACCTCTCTGAGCCAGAGGTACCAGACACAAACACCAGTTCCCACACTCTGCAGGACCCTGTAAGCTGCATTAAGAGAGTGCACTGAAGTGCAGAGGCTGAAGACTGCTGTACCTAAAACAAGCACTGTAACACGTTTGTCCCAGACTCGCCAAAGGCTTGTGTCCCTAAACACTGCAAGTAACTGCATGAACACCACCCCATGAAGATTCCTATGTTCTGCCTTAGAAGAATCATGGAACGATCTGGATTGGAAGGATCCTTAAAGATCATCTAGTTTCACCTTCCACTAGACCAGGTTGCTCCAAGCCCCATCCAACCTGGCATTGAACACTTCCAGGGATGGGGCAGCCACAGCTTCTCTGGGCAACACCAGTATTTTTACAGTCAGATGACAAAGAGCTCTGTAAGCACGTGCACCTGATAAAAGCAAGCCCTAAGCACAATTCTCATTTTTCTCACATGAGGAAAACTGCTGGGGATGCCCAGCTGTGACTGCAGGTCTCAGGAGTGGGGGGGCACAGTCCCACTCACTGCACCCTCCTGGATGAGCAAGCTGAGTAACATCAGAGCAGGCAGCACAGACCAAATGCATCCTTCCAGCCCTCTCCAGCATTCCTGACCCAGCACATGCCCCCTGCATGCCTCTGGTTATAACCTGATCCTGCTTCCGTAAGCAACCAACTACATGCATCCCACAATCCAACAGAGCAATGCTTTCTCTTCATTGAGAGTAATGACTTGAAGTGACTTTTTTAGCTGCAACATCCTGGAACTGGTTACAGACTCCAGTCCTGAATGAAATTCAGTTCTTATGACACACTTGCGGAACATTAAATTATAGTAATTGTCAAAATTTCCTCATTATTTATACTCCAGACAGCTGCTGTGGCTACAGCAAGAACAGCAACCATGCTCTTCAAAGCAGTAAGAAGTAGCAATGATAAATCTTTCTGATGGCTTTCTTTTTACAGAGCGCTTGCTCCACAGTTTCAACAAGATTGATAACTTCCAAGAAACAACAAAAAGCCAGAGAAGAGCAGAACAGAGTGCGGGTTTTGACATAAGATGTCAAGCTCTCCTTAAATCTTTATTTCATTTTACTACATGAGTGACTGTGCTCATGTCGAAGTCATGGAGGTAGGGGCAGTGAGGAAAAGTCATAAAAATAAAAATAAAAAACATTAAAATAGCTTCACACAGAGAACAGATATCCAAGTGTCCCAAAGCAAGCATTTATGTTGTAGAACATAAATTTCTCAAGATACAGAAGGAAGTAACCTTGTTTGAAGTATTACGAATTTTAAATGCTCTTCATTTAAATGCATTTTAAAAACCAGTTTCTTATTATTTGTGTTCTTAGTAAAATTCTGCTATACTTTTAGCTCCAGCAATACTCACAGCAGATATACTCCTGAGCTATTGTATGCTTTTAATTTTCCTGGACTGATTTTCGGTTCCCCAGGTTTGAATATTAGATAAAAGCAAGATACAAACCAACTTCTTATCTGTCAACAAGCTGCATCTTGAATTTTACTATTTGAATTTTTTTTCATTTCACACATATTGCTCATTTATTTTATTTCATGTCAAAAGATACAGGAACTCCTATTCATACTTTGAAATATCTAATTCCTTATTTCTATATATTTCTGTTTAACTACGTGGTATCTCAGAAATATAAAGTAGCAATGTAAGAATAATCTCGACTGTAAATATGTGATAAATTATAAGGCCTGATGCAACTACTGTGGAGTACAATGGGGCAAGAACTGTAATATTAATGTTCTGAAGATTATACTTTTAAGATTATACTTTCTCACTACTGTGAAATTTTAATTAAAAATTGTTATTAAAAGTCTCAGACATTGAAGTCCCACACTGTCACTCAGCCACGCACACACAAACAACAGACCACTTTACTACTTACCATTTGAGATCTATTTTTTGGACAGCCATTGATGTCTTCAATCTTTTCATTGGCTGAAAAGCAAAAAAAAAGAGGCAATAAGGCAAAAAAACTAAACCAAGGGCATCTATTCCAGTGATTTCCTGAGCAGTTGCTGCCAGCTCAGTGAAGGGGTTTTGGATTGTAGCTGTCCAGTCCAAGTGAACGTGTGAAACACTGAGAGCCACAAAAAGAAAAAAAGCAGCTGGAGGTCTCTACTGGGTCGTGCCTCCAGAGACAGCTGGGGCAGAAGCCAACTGCTCTGACAACTTCTTGTATGGTGACAGGGAATTCCTTTAAACACAAAAAAGATGTAAGCTCTGGAAGCTGAATCATTGCTGGGTGGCAAAGGGAGCTCTGCATATATAGAGATGTTAGCATGGCAGCTGGCTTTTGCTTGGAGAGTGAACACAGGTTTTAAATCCAAATGGGAAATTTATGATCAATAACTCTAATAATTTTTTTTTTGTTTTTAAAGCACGTATCATGAAACAATTTTTCAAGATTCTTGACCATGGCTTACACGCTACCCCAGCCCAAGAGGTGAAACAATGAAATCCCTGAAGTGGATAATGTTTGCCTCAGAGTCTGAGTTTGCTGAGTTTCACTTTTCAGCCTTGGATGCTGAAATGATTTTGCGTTTGAGTCTGAAGAACCAGTTACAACCAAAATTCAGTTTCCCACGGTTTTTTCACTGTAATAAAGGCAGGGGCTCACAACCCATTTGATTCATGCATTAAAAGCTATATTTTCTAGCAGTCCCACGTATTCTCAGGACTCCAGTTAGAACTCCATCCCACTTGATGGCTTCCCTCAGTTAGGAGGACCGCATTTGGCACAGTATTCCAGCAGCAGTCATAGCCACGAGAAACAAAGCAGTAAGACAACTTCACTCTTGCCTGGTAGGTCCCATTTTACATATCCATGTCACAGTACACCTTTATCCCACAGCAATGCAACTAAAACTGATGCTAATCTGAAAGAGACTGCAGCTAAATCCACTGTGTGTTCCCCAGAGTGGCCCATCAGCCCCTACACGTGAAGAGCACACACGGCTCCCAAGAATGCCATCTCAGAACTCGTCACACAGAAACAAAGATGAATTCATTAAATCCCATTTTCCAAGTCCTGTGTACCCATCTCATAATATTTACTATCTCTCACTTTACTACCATGCAATATCTCCATCAACTACATTTATAACACTTTTAAAAATTGATAGCTGTATTCCTATAAATTGGCACCATTATAATTACTTGAAAGGAGACTAATGAACTTGTGAATGAGCTGTCTCTCGTTTGGGACATGTGTACAGAGATACCTCCAAGAAGCCAGGTCAGACCCAGTGTGTCTGCATTCATGGATTTAAATACAGCTACTGTGTTTATATGGCATTACTAAGGCATATACTACCTACACATTCTTTTACAGGCTCACAAATTTTGAACTGAAATGAACCACATTGCTGTGAATACATTTTAATTGACTTGCAAATAGCTGCTTTTACACATAGCACACCATAACATAAAAGAAACCCCTCTCCTGCACTGCATATCAAAGCTTTCTTACTATGTAGTTAGGAAAAAAAGCTAGGATTTTGCAGGCTACAGATAGATAAATCTGCTTCTGGGTGTGAAAGCCCCCCCCATCTTTGTGACAATGAGATGCAGCTGCCTAAAGCCATACACAGTAGATACAAATTACTTTTCTTCACTGTTAATTTGGAGGATTAAATTGAGAATGTTTAAATATGACCTTTCTTTCACATGAAAAACATTCTTTGAAAAAGAAGTCCTTCCCCTCATACTTCAACTTTGAAACATTGCAGACCTTATCCTAAATATTAGCCAAAAGGCAGCTATAAAATGACCAAAAAAAAAAATAGCAAAAGTGATCAAAGCAATAATTGGTTATGTATTTTAGAAGGAATAATTTGAATTTCGTAAGGGTTTTCACAAGTCAATACTCAAAGAGCTACATTTAAATATTTGGTAGCAATAGCCAAGTCCACATTTTGATGGTGGTATTCTTGCACACGTGCTCTCATGCAGAAGTTTCCTACAACAGTGTTTAGGCAGGGTAGCTAAGTAGGCATGAAAGGAATCAACATCTAACTGCTCCTGGGTTTCCAAAAATCTTTCCTATTAAAGGAAACGGATATAGGAAGGAGCATTGTTCATAGTGAATACCTGTCAACACACCACCAATTAATTCCTGGCCTGTTTTTACACCTCTGTAACTGCACGGCAGGTCTACAGTGCTACTGAGATATAATGTTGCTCTACAACACAGAGACAAAATCTTTTTTAACATATCCCAGCAGAATCACTGGAAGATGCTTCACAGTGTCATCCCAGAACAGGGCTCGCGGATCCATACCTTACAGGCAGGAACTAAGCTCCCTTACAGCATCTCAGACTCACACGAATATGCATGCACTGATGTCCGGTTAGTTCATTTCAGCTGGCTCCTTAATTTGCATCTCAAATCTGTCAGTTTGCTCCTAACAATGGTTGTCCTAATTCCCATTAGCGGGCTTTCCCATTCCATCAATCTCCACCGGCCCATGCATGTGTTTTGTGGCATCCCCAGGACCAGATGGATGAGCCTCTGAAGGAACTAATGAAGAATTCAGGCCCAAGGGAAGAGGGACAATACGCAGCTCTACATGGAGAAAATTGTTCAGAACTTTCATTATCTACGAACATTAATGCACTAATTTAAGAGAACTAAAGGCTTTGGATAAAATAACTGAGCCTGCACTTGAGATATGTCCTAATGGTAAGAGATTTTCCTCATCTGAAAACTCGTTATGAAAGATTTCTTTTTCTGCCACATAAAAATTACACCCTTTCTCCCTTCCCAGCTGTATACATGGATCTCCCAAATCCAACTGGAGGCAGGAGGTTCAACACAGGAGGCAATATCACTGTGAATTATATCCAGACCAGTACCCAAGAGGTATTAGAAACAGTGAAGGCTAACAGCATCCTAGCAGAAAAAAAAATATCTCATGAGTTGTTTTTTTTTTTTAACATTCAGCCATGTGGAGTAATACTGCTGTGTCAGGGCATTTTATCAGCAATTTCCAATATTTTTCCACTATGCTTTAAGACAAGGCTTTTTCAAATTAATTAGCAAAGTCTCTGAAGGAAAATGATCTACATAATTCCATGCAGTTTGATGGATTCCCCCCCACGCACACTGTGTTTGTGTAGAAGATAAAAATAGGGATTGTCCGAGTGAGCTGGTGGATACTTGGCACAAACACAGAAAGTCACTCACCTACAACCTGGATTATTTCAGCTAGCAGGACTCCATCAGTCACATCTTGCTGTAGATCCTTTATCAATCTCTTGTGACCAGATTTTGCCAGATAGTGATTAGCCCAATCCGTATAAATCTGTTAAGAGACAGACAAAAATAAGCTGTTACTCATAACACAACCTGAAAAATGAGAATTCTTTGTTTCTCTCAGTATCCAAAAGGCTGATTTCAGATCACTGCTTTTATTTTTCCTCTTCAAAACAAGTCACAGCATTAAAATTCAAGGCCTTGTGCAGATCAAGTGTTCAGCTTACTGCAGTATGGATTTTTCTATTCAGCAACCTGACATCAAAGCTCATGGCAGATGATAGCAAACTCCTGAACATGTTACAGCTTGAATGGACCACCAGGAGGTCAGCAGAATATTCTACAGCAGCTGTGTGTGCAAGAGATTTCAATTTCCACCCAAGTTGGTTTTTGGGGTTTTTTTTGCATTTTCCCTTTGACACTTTTTCTTCATAGCTGTTACTGAGAAAGTTTTAAAGGTTCTTCTCCCCAAAACACTTCTGGTAGATATTAGCCATACAGCCGTTTCATCATGAGGAAACTCCTTTATTGTATTACCAAAGAAACCTTTAAAGGTCCTAAATATCCACCAATTCTAATAAATTCCATCTCACAGGTTAAACAGACCTATTGAATTGCTTTTAATCTGTTATGCAAACTTCCAGCTGTTGGGACTTATTTCAAAATGTATTACCTGAAAACTAAGCACAACAAGCAGCCAAAAATCTCTCTTTAATTTGCACTAAGTACTGTGTTGCCAGCACAAGTTATTCAAGATCGCCAGAAAACGTAATAAAAAATTTTCATGCTAGGTTATCAAAAAGAAGTTAAATTACTTCATTAGAAATTTCTGCTTATGAATTAAATAACAGTATTCTTTACATAGGACAATATTCAAAATTAAGATTTCCTTAAAATTACCTATTATGTTCCAAAGAAATAGAGTAAAAACAACTAAATATCTGAATTTTACCTTTTAAATATCTAAATATTGATGTTCACCCCTACTGTCAAGAGTGTCTAGAATATTGGAAGCACATTCATCGCAGCGCAGTCTATCAGTAAGCAGGTGTAGATTCAATGTGCTTCCTAGAGCATGAGCCATCCCAACCCTCCATAGACCCTACAAACCCCCGTGGGGATGGAAAATGCCTCAACACCAGTGTGTGAGTCACTGTCCAGAGGGAACAAGAGCATTCAGTGCCCAGAAGCCCAGGGAAAGCCCTCCCTGTGCTCTGCCCAGGAAATACTGCTCTCCTCCACAGCCACTGCTAGATGGAAAGACAAGAGCACGAGGAGAGGGGTGGCTCTCCAGGCTGAACAACTCCAGCTTTAGGAGAGGGGCTGCAGCCTTCTGATCACCTTCATGGACCTCCTCCGCACTCGCTCCAGTAGATCCACATCCTTCCTACCCTGGGGGCCCCAGGGCTGATCAGCACAGATCTCTAAACCACTGACCCACAGCTACTCGTTTCAGAAGCATCTCAAGCCTTGCATTTCCAATGTTGTGATGATGTCCTCCTTCACGGGACTCAAAGCCAACTGCCAAGTCTAGGGGGCAAGTATTTGCCACAAGACAGAGGAACCTGGATATAACACAAGGATTGTAATTTCACATTCCTCTTGTACTTGCTGCTTCAATGTTAATGTCATAACATGAAGAACAGAGGTTTTGACTTGTTACAAAGTCTTCATTTGTATGTTTTTATAAACCTGTAAAACACAACTGGTAGCAGCCATGAACAAATCACTTAATATCTGAAAGATATGCCCCTATTTTCCACAATTTATCCTTTACTTTCCCCTTCAGAGCAGCAGGATGTGCATTTCCTATGCCAACAGCGTCACGGACTTGAGCAGAAAAAAAACACTGGAACACCTCTGTGACAAAAAATAACCACAGAGTTGAAAAACATCTCAATGAAATAAAGGCTGAGTACACAAGTGATTTCCCCAGCTGACCGACAAAAGGGGCAAAAAACCCACACTGCACAAACCAGACACTGTGTTCCTTAGCTCCTTTTACAAGAAAACATTTTCCATAACAGCAAAATACTTTAAAAGATTCAACTACTTCAAGGAACTAGGATTGACTTAACCTACTTTTCTGCCACATGGTTTTAGCTTTCTTATCTAGGAGTGAAGATATATGAGGAAACAGGTTGTAAACTATTTACTTTGCAAGTGCAAGGGTCCACCCCCCCCACACCATCCCTGCAATTCAGCTGACAAGGAACTTATCAAACACAAAAAACACATTTCCTTTAATGGGAGGGCTGTGATGAATGTCCTAATTTATCACTGAAGGGCTTTCAGAAAATTTAAGATCATACTTTGATGCATCAGTTCTATTCTGGATCACTTCCATGATGCAGATCATCATGCAGTCAGACAAATCCTTGGATCAGCCCTAGAGTAAAAACAGGAGCAGACCTCTCCTGGCAGAGCCTGAAATCACAGCAACAGCAAGACCTTGAGAGCTAGTTAGGATTGATTTTTAAGTCAAATAACAGCCTGAGAATACATGGCTGGCATTGCAAAACTGCTATCCTGTACCTGCTTTCTACTGCCCTAATTTCTGTTGCACACAGAACACCAGATCTTACATTCATACCCTGGAAATAAACAGAACTGCATCAAAGAAATCCCTGAACTCCCTTAAATCCTCCTGGCAAAGGAGACAACTTGAAAAACCTCAAATACCTGCTGATTCACTGCCTATGATAACACATAACGAAACTCCCTCTAACAGCAAATTATTCTTGTAAACCCCACTCTGGGTGCTGAAGCCAGCCTGTGTTTGGTATCAGAACTACAAGCAAAGCTTTTATGCTTATTATTAAATGCATAACAGTACGGAGGAAATATTTGTTTTTGGGGTATTTAAGGGTGTGGAATATTCTTTCATTCAACTAGTTGATCAGGAAAGCATTTCACAGGAAAACACAGATACAATAAACCTGTGCTTCTCTTAAAAATGTTATTATACAACAGTATCTTGCAATATGCATAACACGCAAATTACTATTTTTTAACTGACTGGGCTATGTATTTACAAGCCCTGAAGCATTCTTAGGGATGCAGTATTACCCAGGGTTATTGTCATAGCTCCTCGTGGTCACCACTGATTTTTATGGCATATATTAAGCAAATCATTGAAACTTCCCAGGATGTTTTCGAAACTTGTTTGTTGCAAGTCTTTGTAATGTACTACACAAATAGATTTCTAATGTTTCTTTTCCTTTTCCATACAAACAAGTGAAAAAAAATATAATTGCACAATGGCTGCTATTTCTAGGCACATGAAATACATTTCAAAGCACACCGTGTTTTCAAATGTTCAAACCCAGGCAAATAGTTGGAAAAACAATAATAAAAGAAAACACTGCTGAGAAACTTTCCATTTTCCTATCTCTGCACATCCATTATGAGTGTTCCTCAGGTATTTTCAGCAAATGGGTACAAAATCATGTTTGAATATTCATGTGAAAATTACCAGTCTAATTAAAATATAAAAATCTTGTGATATGAAATATTCAACTCACTACAACTCAAGAGGTATTGCCTTATTCTACACACCAGTACAGGCTTTTAAAACTTTTCAGTGATTTCACACAGTATGAAAATCACTGGAGGCAGCTTCCTTACTTTAGTTACAAAAATCCAGTGAACATGGTGATTTGGGCTTTATCACCAAAAGCAGGTCTTTGTGTCCAAGTCAGGCTAATGTTTAACTCGGGTCTAAGTCCCAGCTTTTGTTAAAGGTGGACTCAGCTGTTTGGTAGCTTTTTTTCTCTGTACTGTATGATCTTAGGAATCCAATCATCTGGGAACAAATTAAAAACATATGTGAAAGACTTTTTTCTTCTCTCTCTCCTCCTTTGATCCACCAGATTTGAATTAAGAGTGTTACAGTTAAGTATCAATTTAGGAAATATTCAGTACATTGTGTGTCATAGCTAAAACACTAAAAAGTACTGCAAAAAACCAGCATGGGTTAGGGGGAAAAAAAGTATCCAAATTCTAAAGATTTTGAATGCAGTCCATAAAGAAAAAGGCCTGAGCACAGTCTTCCATCAATAAGACTGAAGAATTTTGAAATTTAGTGGGGTTTTTCCTCACTCTCCTTTCCTTACCCACACACCTGCTTCTTTAAACCACATTTCAGATGAGAGAGGAATCTTGCCTTCCAGCTAGGAGACCCCTGGAATTTCCTGGCACTCCAAGCCTCTTGTGACATTTCTGGCTGTACTGAGAGAGCACATCCACCACAGCCCAGCACACCTCAGCCCACCTGCCCTGTATCTGAACACTACATCAGCACAAAAGGTGCCTTTTGCAGAATTGGTTGGTTGTTCAAGCCCACACAGACACCCCCAAGCACTTGAAGAAGGCTGGGGAGCAGAACTGACCATCAAAACCAGGATACAGAGCATGAATAAAGTAATGGGAGCAATGAATCCAGAAGATCCTTTAGAGACCCAGTATATCCGTGGGGCTGCAATTAGGTTAAGGTGTCAGGTATTATCATGCACTCCAGGGTCTCATTTAAATGGAAATGACCTGATATTTTTGCCTCTGAGTCAGTATTCTGAAATACAGTCATGAAAAGGAAAGGATTCACATGAAACTACTTGAAAAGAGTGTCTCTCTTCTATGCAAGTAGAAAATATGCCTGAATCTTTTCCTTGTTACTCATTTCCACACACACACAAAAATCTAATTATAATCAACGCCCAAGTAAATTTTCAAATCTTTCTTTCCTTCCCTTACCATGTCAGTTCTGAACTAATCAGACTCTGATTGTTTTCTCCCAATAATTACCATGAATCAGGCTCTCATGAATTTGGTAACAGCTGAAGAACATCTTTTTGACATCATGTAGCATAATTAGAGCAGAGCAAGGCTTTTTTCATGATTGAATAGCAGGGTTAGTCACATCGATGAACTCCCATTCCAGAACAGCCACTACAATGCAGTGCCTGTGCTGCTGCTAACCACACCATACTGCCTGCTGAAGTTCACAGGGAAAACAAAAACCACCCCAAAACCTAAAAATAGCCACCCCATACTGAGATGATCCAAAAGGGGAATGCCTGCAGCCCTTACAAAGCTACGGGGTTTTGGAAAAGCCCACGAGATACTCACTGCTGCCCAATGTCATGGGGCTTGCACATGTGGAGTCACAAAATCCCAATTTTTGACTGGCAACACTAACTGCAGTCTCATGCTGATCCATGCTACAGTCCAACACAGTGATCTCATTAACAGATACCACACTGCAAAGCCCAGAGCTAAATAGCTGAAGCCAAAGGTTTAGCTGAAGAACTCATCCCTCTGCAGCATCTCTGGCTCCAAGGAACACAGGAAGGATAATGGCTATTTTGAAAGTGCACAGAGATTATAGCCCTGACAATATTTTGCTGAGTTACTGGCAAAAGGACAACAAGGAAGCACATGGTAAAAAAAAAAAAAAAAATCAAGTTTAACAGCATTTGTCACAGACTGTTTTTCAAAGATTTCTTACCATTTGTGGCCTTAGTTGCCCCTACATGCTTTTTGAGCCCTATAGAAGTCGCTACCATACATCTGTACCATGACACAAATCCCACTGCAAGGATTTGCTGACTCTTCCAGAATGAATGAAGCTTTGCACTGCTTGCCAAAAAGACTGCTTCGTGTTTTCTCCCCTAATATAGGTTCTTGCAAAACAAAACAAAACAAAGGCTTAAAAAGCAGGCCAGAGGATAGATAACGTGTGCCCACATTTCTCTGTGATAATTTAAAGGTATTAGTGGGCTTTGAGCAAAGAGTTCTGTCTGCTCCTTCTCTTTAAGGATACAGCTGAGGGTACGTGGACAGTAGAACTCAAAGCAAATATACATGGTCCTTAGGGGTGCCCTTGAGTGCCCAGTGATCCCCAGCTCAGAAGGAAAGGAGGCAAGCAGTGAATCACTTCTCCTTTCTGCTCCAAGACACTGGAAATATCCTCAAAGCCAGGATGGGGGGCTGGAGCTTCGTTTACTCAATCCTACCAAGCACCTTGACACCAAAGCTAGCAAATAAAGGGAGGAAACCACCAGAAACTCCAAGACTGAGGCGGTGATGGGCTGAATTGCAGGTGGATTCCTTCCAGCAGGCAGGTGAGGCAGCAAAATTACCTTCCTGGAATGTCACTGTATGGAGAACAGGCCAGGCTGGACGGGGCATTGAGCAACCTGGTCTAGTGGAAGGTGGGTGTCCCTGCCCATGGCAGGGGGTTGGAATGAGATAATCTTTAAGGTCCCTTCCAACCCAAACCACACTCTGGTTCTAAGATTTGCCATCCCCTAAAAACAGCTGTCACACACATACGCACATACACCTACTAATTAATGTCTAATATGATGTCAGTACTCTCAATTATCTAAAGGGCTGGAACTTTTGAGTTATCATCAACTATTGAGAACTGAGCTACAGCCATCTGCAATTCCCATTTGGTTCCCACATTTCTGGGGAAACAGAGGTAACTCTGCTTCTTTTTTTAATTTCTTAAAGCAACTCAACTATTTATTCTACTCAGATGTGCAAGTGTTTGTTGCAACTGCTTTGAATTATTACGCAGTTGGTGGGGGATATTCTTCTGAATATTACATTTTACTGGACACTTGTGTACGTTAATTAGCCTTTGGAAGCTAAATAAGAGAAATGGGTAATTTAAACACCACTGGGACTACTTATTTCTCTCTCTTTAAAGCCTTATTCCCAACTGAGAAGGGCTTTTCTCATGCATATGACTGCTATTCAAAAGCAATGGTCTGACTCACAGCACACAGAGCCAAGCATATGTGTCAATTTTAGGTGGCTTGCAACCTTTCCAGGAATAGAGCCTTGGACTGTCCCCACTTCAGAGCAGGCACTGAGCTTGTTTAGAACAAATCTTTAGTGGATACTAAACAAGCATCATGCTTTCAACTGCCCAGCTGGCACCTTTCCTACTCTTACCCTACTGAATATTTTACTATATTTAATATAAAAGAAGAGAAGAGAGAGAATTCCTTTCCACACACACCCCCCGCCCCCCGCCGTTGTAAAGTTTCTGAACCCTGTTACTGACAGGTGCTGCCTACACAGAGGGCTCAATATTTCTCACCAGAGCAGCATTTTGCTCTGCACCAGCCTCGAAGGTGAAGCAAGGACAGTGATTGTGCTGGCATCCGGCACGCTGCGCTCTCAATGCTCCCATTATCCACGTCTGCCATATACAAACCCCTGTCAAGCTGGAGCCACACACCACGCCAAGCAGGTGGCAGCTCTCTCATTCCCCCTTCCAAAAAACCCCCATGAAGTCCTGAATAAAATGAGATTGCATTCACACCTGCACCGATTCCTTCGCATATCCCAAAGTGAAATAGAGTTTAGTTTGCTGATCAGTTCAGCAAAACCCATTCCAAGTCACATTTGGCCCCAGTGAAACAACTGATTTGATCTCATGCCAACAAATTATAATCTACCTCAGAGAACAAAAGCAACAAATGCACTATTCTTTCTCAGTGTTTTCTAAAAAGTCACCTGAAGTGCACAGCAAGATATTTTCAAATATCACAGTTCGCATACACAAAATAAACCCATTTACAGCTACTACTACACACAAATAGCGACAGAAAAGGGCTTATCTGGAAAGGTGATACATATCTACTCCGAAGAGAAACCACAGAAAATCCTAAGCAGCTGCAGAAGACAGGGAAAAAAACCCAAACCAAACACTTCTAAGGCTGAAGTTAGTTACTGTTCAACAACACCAGTGCCATGATCGAGGAGCCAAGAGCTGCTTACTGTTTTATAATGGTCACAGGAAAATTTACTTCTCCCACGAACAGGGACCTGGAAGGTCATACTACTTATTGGCATATTTAACGTGAATATATTCTGCTTGAGTCCAGCTTGCTCTTCCTTCTCAAGGGGTCCACAGTTAAATGATTATATATATGCTGGCATGTGAAGCTTGGGTGGTTAATTTTAGCTGAAGACACGCATGCACACTGCTCAGATTTCTGACACGGTCACACTTCACAGCTCCCACCCCTCCTGCAGCTCTTCCCTTACACCCCCACTGCTCTCTTCTCTTACTACTGTCTCTAACACAGAGTTCCAATGTTTGGCATCAATTCCAAACAGGATCAGTATATTTTATCATATCAAAGCTATTTACAGCAAGAATAAAGTTCAGCAGGTTTTTTGTGTTGGACACCGTAGGCATTAAATGAATGATAAAAGAAATCATTGGGGTTTTGTTTGACTATTTTGTTTCATTGCTGATTTGAGTTGTTTGGGGGTTTTTACACAATCAGGAGACTTTCCACCTTCTATAGAGACAACTCTCTTCATGGAAATGCTCCTAACATCTATGGAAATTTATGCTCTGAAAGGAAAGCCAAGATTGTGCACAACAAAAAACTCCAGGTACACCCCTTTTTTAGAACATTGGAATATTCACAATGTTTGAACATTTTATGTATCACAAATGCAAGCTAAAAAGCATCAGGCTGAATGAGACTTGGAATGGACACACACAACCTGGTGCAGCAAGGGCTGCCTGCCCTTTGGCAAGACCCCACCATGTGCAAGTCAGCCCTAATTCCATGGTCTGACCACTGCTGCTGGCATTCCTTAAAAATACAGAGAATTGGCACTTGTAAGATGCTTGGCTGGAATTCTTTATATTAAAAAAAATAACACAGCCGATGTTGCCAAGGTGAGAAGCAAAGGCTGCTTCACCTCCCCTCTTGCCAAGCTGAAGGATAGATGCCTGACATTTTCACTGTTGATTTTTCAAAAGGCACACTCCTGCCAGAGTCAAATCCATGCGGCTCTTTCAACTGCTCCACGAAAAGCAAACAGACTGGGAGCCACAGTGTCTCCACATCAGCTCTCCCCCCAGCAAAGCCCCCTCACCATGGCAGAGGTGGGTGTTTGTTTTGGGGAGGGGGAGGACGAGCGGGGCTTTGATGGAGTTTGAGGAGAACACGATGCCCTGTGACACGAAGTAGCTGCTTTACCCAAATAGCTCAGAGGGCCAAGGCTCTGATGTGCTCAGGACTGTGCTGGGAGCAACAGCTCTGCTAATGCAGACAGGCACCAGGCTGAGTGTGAGTCAGGGGGAAGTTTGCCCGTGTTTCCCCCAAAACCCTGACCACTGAAGACGGGAGAAGGATCTAACTCCAGGCTGCTACAGCCTTAGAGCTTCAGCTGTAAGCACCCAGAACTCAACAGGATCAGTTCCCAAGCCACCATGTAGCCTTGGCACACTTGGCTCCTGACAGTAAGCAAGCCTTCTAAACTTCTCTAATAAAGACAGACTCGTTTTCTCTATTTGGAAAAGGTATGAGAGACTGTTCCAAACAGCTGCTGTAATTTCATTGGTATTTTTCACCTGGGGTCACAAAATCTGTGTGTTTGCAGGATCATCTCCTCTGGGCAGAAAGCCATGGCCGCAGGAGGGATCAAAACAGATGAACTATCACTGCTGGATTGGACTCTGAGAAACAAAGGGCAAGGAAAAGATTCCAAGAGATAATAATCTGAAGAGGGCTGGAAATGGATCCTGATTTGCCATGTAGCATTTTAAGCATAAACTCACTCCTCTATTCCATTTTCTCTTGATTGCTTAGAGGATTAATTCATCAAAACAACATTCACAGCTGTGAAGCAACTCCAAGTAAAAGTAAAATTGGTTTCTAAGGCACATGATACTAAACCCTTTCAACTGCTAGCAGTGTATGAAGATGAAAGTTATCTGATCCAAACAGTGAGGCCAGGAAACATTGCAAAAGCTTTTCTTATTTTTAACAAAATCAGTTTGCTGTGGGGATTAGGGAATTACAGAAATTGGCCTTGGTCTCGCACCAAATCCTAGCCCTCTTTTAGCCAAGAAGGACCAGCCAACATTCCCTTTTGGGTCTGCTCAGTGCTTGATGGACAAAAATGAGACTTCAAATCCAGGGCCTGGGTAGGCTCAGTCCATTATCAACACTGAAGTCACCAGCCAAACATCCTCCTCTCCCACGAACAGAGTGTCTAATGCCACTGAAAAAAGAGTAAGTCATCTGCACTACCTTCCTCACTCTGTAAAACGTAATACAGTTCAGTGTCCAAGGCTCTTCACGAGAGGCAATGCCTCTGAAGCTGCCAGAAGCTGGCGAGAGGCAGCGCTCACCGACACTTGGAACGACATAAAGCAACAGGCAACCAACACATGGATGAGAAATCACTGCAACTGAGCTAGGAAGGCCAACAACCTATTCATCATTTCATCTGCCAAGCAAGATCAATGCAGAACCTTGAGATGGAAGGAATGAAGAAAGGAGGAAACAAGACCCAAACTTGAGCAAGGACTTCACCATATGATTTTTTCAAGCATGTACCCAAGTCTCAGTTACTGAGCTCACATTTAACTCTTCTGAATAGGAATGATGAAGTTGGTAGTTAAAGAATTACATATTAATTCCATTATTTCTAAAGCTTATCAATGGTAAGAGTAAGAATGAGAAGGAGCCAATTCCCTTTCCAAAGACTTTTTGTATATTCTACCCATATTTCTATTTCTAATGCTCCTCCTGCTCTTGGGCACTGTCAGAAATGGGACAGTTGGCTAGACAAATCTTAGGTGTGACCTACTTTTGGAAGGCCTATTTTTATTTTAAGCTGCATTTTAAGATAGTGAAAAATATTTTGTGACAGCTGAGCATTAATTTGTGGGGCAAAGACTCCATCCCAAAGACACACAAAAAGACTAAATCTCAGAAGGATCCAGCATCTCCCATTAGAGCCACATTATCCCAAGAGCTCATCTTCCTCCTAGCCACCAAAATAAACACCCAATCTTTCAGAAAACTTCAGATACTTCTTTAAAACCTAAACAAGTGCCAGATCTCCAGCATTTTTAAAATCTGGTCCTCACTTTTCAGTAGGGGAAAAAGGAAATATTCGTATATATTTGTATCAACATACAGATGGGGGGATGCAGCCCACACAGGTGTCTGGCCACAAATGTTTTGTTCATGAGATCTTGAAGTAAAATTCTTGCATTTGAATATACCAACAACCATTTATGCACAGGTGGAAGCATTTTTGGTTTTGTTACCTCATTCACTATATTGCCACACAGCCCAGAAATCAGGCTGCAGCAAAAAGCTTTCTGCATAGGTGGGATCACAAGGGGTTGGCCATATTTTACAGGAAATAAGGTCATCTTCGTAAGTTGTTCCTGCTAAGCAATTACAACACAAGTTGTTTCTTTTTTTCCTTCCCCAAACAAAAAAATAAAGTGCTGAATTAATTTCCACAAACATAACAAACTTAATCTAATGGTCTTGCAGTTGGCCATCTGTTTCACAGATACAAATCTAACTGAATCTTCTACTGACTGATAACTTTCTAAATTAGATTAAATTGTCAGTGCTCACCCTGCTTCCAGCTTAGTTCCTCCTGCTTCCATTTAAAAGGCTGGGAGTGCTTTCTGTATCATGATCTATATGCCAATTAGATAGAAGAAAATTGGCAATAGTTAAAGCTACACATTTGGCACTAGATCAGATTTAAAGGGGCAGAGAAGGGCAGTGTCCCCAGCTATGATGCAGACTAAGGCAATACAGGGAAAAAGCTCTAGAGTGCAGATGTTATAGAAAAAATTTTAGTTCCCCCTTCTCCACTACAATCTGTGTCACAAAGACCTTTTCAGTCAAATGTACTTGTATATTTATAAATAATTAAGAAATACCCCTTCTGTACCTAACTTTAGCTTAGCACTATATAAAAAAGTAGTAATTTTATCCCTAAAGGCCACTTACAGACAGGCTGGCCAAGACCCCAGTTACCAATTCACTGTCTTTGGCATGAAGAATGATCCCCTGCATGATACAAGAGGAAAATTCTGCTTCTTCATTTCCCACTGACCTTGTGCCTTGCTGGGGAAGGAGGGAGGGGGGATGCTACTTCCATCAGAGCCAGCTGCTCTGGGCACTGCTGCAGGCAGGATGCTCATAGACTCAGTAAAGCACTGGCCTGATCTGTGATGGCAAATCCTATGCTCCTAATTAGAGAGGTTCACTAAAGTGACACCAGCCTGTGCCTTCATGGATCTGGTAATTAAAATCAGTGCTGTGGGGTTTGGCTAAAAATTCTGATACTGCACTTTTAACACCTCCTTCTATGTTAAAAAAAAAAAAAAAAAAAATCCAGTACAGTAAAACTTACAGCAGACTAGAATTGGTATATTTTATGGTTGATCAAGAAATGACAGTACAGGCACAACGCCCACAAGTACAGGAGGTTTGGGCATCTCTGTCTGGAAGCCTCCTCACACAGCCATCAGCCACTTAAAGGCTTCCTGTACCTTCCTGAAAAAATCATTCAAGCAAAAGGAATAACTTTTGCACTGCTCCTGAAGCTTTCTGCAGTAATATATATATAGCACAGTCCTTTAATAGAACTGTCACGAGGCAGATCAACTGTAGGTTTTGTCTATTTCCACCAGAAAGAGTTTTAACATAAAGATATTTAATGGGAATTTCCAAGTCTTGAACAGCATGACCTACACCAGGCTAAGACTATTATCAGTTCCTTATGATTTTTCTTCATAAATCCCTTTTTAAAATGCAGATGGTTGAAATACTTCTATGATTATTAATAGTCCTTCAACAATTATATGTCAGGAAGGAGGCTGATCAAAAGACCTGCAAGCTCTGGAAAATTCCAAAAGCACAAGGCAATGACAGCAGCCTATCCTCACTGGGGCCTCCATCACTCAAATTCCAATGTAATTTTACACACACCTACACAATCCCTTTCTCTGTTTGACATCCTGCATTTAGTTTCCCATTTAGTCCTGCTTTTGCCTCAATACCTACACCTAGGAGAGTGTTACTCCAGCAAATGTATGTTGCTAAAATTAGCTGAGTAAAAGCTTTAGCGAGAAGAAAAATTACATGGAATCCTGCAACTAATCCTTGTGGTCATTTTACTGGGACCCATAGAAATCAAACGTTTGACATCAAACCTTTTTTTTTTTGTTGTTTTTTAACTTGGTAAATGCTTATTTTTCCTTCAGATGAGAACATTCACTTTGATCCATGCTATAGATGTGGTCAAATGCTCCCACAGGATGCAGATGAAAGCCCATCTATGTATGAAACTAAGCATGGTTTAAAGTAACATCAGATAAGAGCAGTGGCTTAGCTGCAGATAAAATCAGAGCAATTTACTGGTAATCATTCGGAGGACAGAGACTACCGGCACAGAAACAAGGCTGAGGGACATCAGCAACATCAGTTATTCTTTTCTGCCTGGAGCAAGGGTTGGAGGAATGCAGAACAAAGAACATGTTGCCAGTTTAAAAAAAGAAGAAGAAAAAAAACTGACTTATGCACTCATATAAAATTTTGATTCGGAAATTAACCACCGATACTAGAGAGGAAAAGAAGAAAAAAGAGCTATCAGGACTGGCTGCCTACTGCATTACTTGCCCAGTCCTCTGTTAACTACAGTTCAAGCTGTATAATCTTAAAGCTTTAGAAATTGGCCAAAAAAAAAAAAAAAAGAAAAGAAAATTGCAACAGCTGACGTAGCCCTACGTTAAGATTTTAGGTTACAGGCCATTTTTTGCAAAAAGCAGGTTAAGAGAATCATCTAAAAGTTGAAATTGTAACAAATTCATTAAGCTGTGAGCACATGGTTGAGTTGTGAATTAAAACTAAAACTACTATTAGAACAAAGAGAAAGAAAAAGCAGCTCACCACTTGGATTTGGGGTTGGTTGGTTGGTTGTGGTTTTTCTGGTTTTGTGGGCGTTTTTTGTTTGGTTTTGTTGTTGTTTTTTTGAACAGTGGCAATTCTATTGCTGAATTTCCTAGTACTGTTATTTTTGCAGTGTTTGTTTTATACCTTTAGCAACATTTTTGTTGAAAATTTTGTTTATGCAACCACACAATGATTGGAGGTTATGAATTACTCATTTTTATCTCTACAGATAACCTTTCCAGATATCTCCTGCAGGTTTTCTCCTGAGCCATCACTGCTGGATTTTTGAAGAGCAAGACTGCTTGGCATTAGCCTTTCACCCGTGGCTGCATCTGGCACTAGAACACGCACAGCAGCCTCAGCAAAATGACAAATCATTCCAAGGAATACAGGCTGGTGACACCCTGTGAAGATCAGGAGGACAGATCCAGGCAGCTGACAATTAGTGAGTGGTTCTGGGCCCGTTGCATCGCTCTCAAACGTGGACATCATTTTAAGGAGGGGAGTGACACTTCCAGGCATGAATCAAAGGAGTGCAGTCCCCATCAGAGTGACTCTGACACAAAGGCCAATAAAGAGAAAACATCTTGCTGAACTATATTGGACCTGACAAAGGCAGCAGCTGCTCTGCTCCACAGGGCAAATTTATATCTACAGTAGGCGTTGGGAAAAATGAATCCTTACGGAAATTACTGTCAGCTCATCCGCTCTCACCGCAATGCTATCTAAGAGATCCCAAAGAAGAAACCAAGCAAATCAGAGCACAATTTAGTTTTTAAAACATGAGAAGTTCACAGGTTCATTCAGGATGACATGCAGAGGTATTTCTGAAGAAACAAAACCACCAGGAACTAACAATTCCCAGCACATACTGCAAAGAATACTTATAAGCTGGAACAGCAGTGCCTTCAAAAGATACAGATCTCTTTCCTATGATTCAGAAGCTCCTAGAGGATTTGAAGGATGGATGTTTTGGCATGAGGTCCTCAAACCTCATTTTATTAGTGCATAAGGGAAAAATTTACTACTACTACTACTACTACTACTACTACTACAGCTACAACACAGTTGGCCAAAGAAATAATTATTGAGCATGAACCAGCTTAAGCAATAACTGGTAAAAATCAGGATTACTTGAAAAATTATCTATCTTACATATTGAGATCACACAAAAACAAACAAGCGAAAAAACCCCCAGAGTCTGTGTGGTATAAAACATAGCATGGAACACTGCTGATGTTTGTATCCTAAATCAGACTTGTCCATTGATTAAGGGACAAAGTCTGTGCAGTTTTGTATGCTGACATTTGTCCAGTGTTTTGCAAATCAATTATGCAGAAAGCAAGCTATCAGCAGTACATTCTGAACAAAACATCTACAGACAATACAGCTGCATTTAGCACATCTGTTCCTGTATTTCTACACCATCAATTTTTCCTTCTTTTGGTATAGTTAGTAGAAAATAACACATTAAAGTATTCTAATGGTCTAAATAAGTTTTTGTAGTGTTTCAAACACTTTTGTCTATTTAGTGTGAGTCTTTATGTTTACTCTTTATATAAACTAGGATGTGACAATGCTTGGGTAAGGGATAAGGAAGGGTAAGGGAGGACTTTGCACATTCTTCATGGACACCTGCTCCATGAAGAGCAACATTTTGTTCTCCCAACTCTCTGCAGATGCTTGTCTCAAAAAGCAAATAACCCAAAGACCAGATTAGCAGCCTGATATTTCCATGAGGGCAGCTAAGACTGGCAGGCTTCATAAAAGCACTGAGTAGCCCTGAGACCAGACTCCACCCCCAAGAAGGACTAAACACAATTAGCATCAGGAAAGCAGATGTCTAACAAAGTAATAAAGCATAACTTCTACATGAGGTTAAAAGTTTCCCTCTCCTTTCCTGTATTCAGCAAATGATCCATGGCTCCCAAATGTATCTCTTTGCTGCTTTACACCACCTCGAGACTCCCTTATTCTCTCATCAGTCAATTCATTGGCAATCACTTGTCAGCAAAAAAGAAAAAAACCAAAACAACAAAAAAGCTTGTTGAGCAAATGTCAGGGAACATTAAATTAACCAGTCAAAGATCAGCAATGAACAGCTGACACCAAATTGAACCCAACACATGGCCCCATTCACATTACTGTTAAACACACATAGCCAATCACTCTGCCTTCAAAATGACATTAAAGGATCTTTATTTTATGAAACAAAAATATTTGCTTGTGGATGAATAGTCAGCCTAACATTAAGTACATAATAAAAAGTAAGCTATTGCTTTCATGCAGTTTGGATTAAAGGTACTGTTTTACCTCTGAGTACAAACTAAATTTTTAAGCATTAAGCATTTTCTCTTCAGCTCAAAGAGACCCTCAGTGTATTTCTGTGTACTTCTATTTGTGTACAAAGTGTATAATCTTTCAGGAAGGCCTCCCAAGCACCCACTCAAGACTATTAAATTTCTTGCCTGCTTCGTGGAGCCACCACACACACCCCAGTACACCAAGGGAGGATGTGATCCCCAGTGCAAGGCAGCAAAGTCTCCTAAGGCCCCACAGCCCACGGTAAGATTACCTGGGCACAGCAGAACAGGTAGGTCCCAAAATGACCCAACAATCAGCAGCATCTTTACACTTACTTCTCCCAAAGCAACGGTTTCAGCTTGTCCCATCAGCACCCACCACATACACACACACAAGAGCACACACACCTTCTTCAGCTGTGCTGGGTACAGGAGTAGAAATGGGACTGGCCCAGCAAATGACGACTCCAGAATGGAAAAATCACATACCATGCAATATAAATGCATTAAAGAAAGTGTGAAACCTGATGGCTTTCTCCCCTGGCAGCAAGGGCCATTCTATGCTGGAGCTGTTAATCAGTTAAGAACAGGTTAGATGGGGACAGGGATAGAATTGGATGTGGGTGTGAGGGCAAGGAAATACATCCATTCTCTCTCAACAAAGGAAAAAGCCAACCAGGCAATATTTGCAATATTTTAAACACAGGGTGTTGAAATGACAGGAAAAGAATCATATTTACAAGAGACTAAGGTGCCCAGAGTGGCAGGTGTATTTCCTTTTATTCCTTGAAAAGGACTTTCTCAGCACTGAGTAAATCTCATTACTTCTCTCTATGCCTGTCACCCCTCCCACTCCCTGCCTTATTTAGGTAATAATTCTTAGACATGTTTATACTACACACCTCCAGGACAAGAGCTGCCACTCTAAGTTTCAGCAGCACCTCATACAAATTGGCTGTGATCTCAGTAAATTAATCTAGGCAATCTACTCGAGATTTAAATAAAGTTTTTCAAAAGGGCACAAATTCGCCTCCAAAATCCATATTTAATCATAGAAATGTTTTTACAGAAGGCCAGAACAGACTAATTGTTCCCCACAGACATCTCAACATCATAAATCCCAGTATCCAGTATTGCAGACCCTCTCCTAGTGTAAATTTTCCACTGCAATGTCTTAAACCAAAATCGAACAACAAATATTTCTACCTTCTGAACACTAAGACATGTATCACAAGAGAACAAAGTAGCACCTGCGTGGTTTTGGAAGCCTCTGCTAAAACCAAGCCACAGTCAGGCAAACCTTTGAAAGTGCTGGTCTTCTCACATGCCCTGTACTGAATCCACTGGTGTGGAATTCTGATCCCAGCTTATTTACCTGCATTTTGGTCATTTAAAAAAACTAAAACCAGAAAGATATCCAAGGATTTCTTCAAAAAAGGAAACAGCTCATGTAGCAAATCTCTGAATGCAGAGCAGAGAAGAGAAAATCAGCTTGCCTTACAATGCCCAACTGTTTCACAGGTGATAATTACCACATTCCAGTGTGGGCACAAGGGTGAGATGCTGGAACAGTGACAGCACTCCACCACTTGAAACCGGATACTCTGGAGTGCTCTAGAAGCTCTCTAGTGCTTCATTGTAAAAGATACTGATAAAACATGATACACAACTATTGCTTAGTTCAGAACCCTCGTTAAACCCTTCCACACCAAAATCACCCTCTCTCCTTTACTTTCACAGTACTCACCCTGACAAAAGTTATACAGGGTCATGACTCTTAGACAACAAGATTAGGATCGTTATAATAAAATTAGTAACTGCACAGATAATCTATTAGGAATTTATGTTTGTAATTTCAAAATGAAAAAGCAGATCCACTATGACAATAAACAAGCGTATTTGAAGCAAGACTTTTCAGACAGAAAGGTAACACAGAAAACACCTGAGCAGTCACAGCCTCACCATGATGGCCCGAATCATGAACTACCTGCTAATAAAAGAAGGCAAGTACTGGTTGCATGAGAGACTTAATGCTTACTCACATGCAAAAATTTTAAATTAAAGACATATTAAAACCCTTGTACAACGCACAATGCCCTGGTAAGACTTCACCTGAAACATCTCGTACAGTTCTTGCCACCTGTGTTCAAGAAGGAGTTCAGGACTAGAAATGGTACAGAAAATGACCTGGGAAATTCGGAGAAAGTCTTGCAAAAGAAAACTCTTAGAATTAGGTTTACTTGAACTTCACAGTAAGATGTTCTTTGCCCAGAACACTGGGGAGGAGGAGCAGAGCAGCCAACAGACAGACGTGCTGGCAACAACCCCCCAAAAAGCACTTGAACAGGCTGTGAGAGTCAGAGCACATGAGGCTGGAGCAGAATTCAGGGGCATCTTTCCACAAAGAACAAGAGATTGAAAGCCAAGTGGTTTTTAGATTTTATACTCATGGAAACGGTGAAATTGTTACATTAATCAGTACACTGTAACAGTAAAGTCTGACATTCATTAAAACAATAAACTCTCTACCTCACATGCTATTAAATACCATCTGCATCTATCCCTCAGTGTTCCACAGTAAGAGCAAGACTTAGCACAAAACCACATACAACTGGGACTAAAAGAAATAGTAAGGCTTTTAGAAAAGCATATGGAATTTTTAATCTTTCTTCAGTGTCCTACAAGGGAAAGAAGTAAATAAACTAAAATCAAGCTGCAATCCCAAAATGCATCCTGTACCAGAACAGGAATGCTTTTTGAAGGATCACCTACCTCAAATCCCTTTCCAGTCTGTTTACTGCCATAATCACAGAACAGAATTAAATGAGGCTCAAACCTCTACACCTGAATTCTAAATTAGGACAGACAAACAGATTAATCTGGAATATTTCAGAAAGCCTAAACCAAGCAACTTACAGCCTCTACATACATTTTTAAATTTGCATTTCTGAAACTCCTTATGTAAGAATTTTTTTAGTGGTATCTGCACTGAAATGTGATGTGTAGTTTGTAACAAAGCAGTTATAATATGGTGTTTATTTATCCTGAGATACAAGCATCTGAATATGCACATTAAATCATTTTCATGTGATTGTTTTCTACTTACTTTGATTTCTGTAATGACATCAACTTCTTAAAACAAATAACTAATACAATTTTAGATATTTAAGTTTTTATAATATTTAAAAATATATGTATTGTACAGAAAAATACACACTGTAGAGGGTTGTCCCTGGCACATGTATGCACACACACAGACCCTGTATCTGGGAATTTAATTATGTGATACAAGTCCTGTCATAAATGATCCAAGTCTCTCCTAGAAGGTGTGTTGAGGCTTCCCTCTTTGAAAGAGAGCCTGTTTCAGTCCCTGCTGTGGTGATTAGAAGCACCCTGCTGGATTTTGATGTCTTTACGGAGAATACTCATGTGCCCACATTGTCCTTTTTTCTCTGGTTAGGAGTGCTAAGAAAACAGATTTTTCTCTCTCTTGGTCAGCCCAACAGCCCTTGTTTCCTTCGCATCAATCTTTCATAAATGATACCACAACTGTGTATCATATTCTGGGTGAGGTTTCACCTGCCTCCTGGTAGTTTCACTGCTTTCACACCTCCTTATCTCTGCTGAAAGCACCTTTCCTGATACCTGTCAGGAACAGGTCCGCCTTTTGCACAGCCTTATGATGCTGCAGTTCACAGTTGTGTTGTCCTGTCCTGACTGATCCTCAGAAGAAAGGTGTGTGTGCTCCTTCAACACACTGTCTGCTCACAGGCTTCTGTGTCAAAAGAACATTTCCTCAGCTGTGTGATTAAATACAAGTGTGGAGAATGTATGATTACATGCAACAGCCTTTTTCAGACATATCTTAACCTATGAAACACTGAATTATACTTTGCTATTTATTTTAATCTTTACTGTAGAGTGCCAGCAACTAACCCTTCGATCTAGACATCTAACAACTGGCTGAGGTTCCACACTTTTTGGCTTGGAAAATCTGGGTAACAGGCTGTGATCTGATTCCAACATCAAGTCAATAATCAGCTGCAAGATAATGCTGTGACGATTCCAATAAACTGCTTATAAGCACTAATATAGATGGCAAAAGCTTAGGGAACTGCAGGAATTCTTTCCCTTACTTAATGAAAAGTATTGCTAAGTCAGCTAGCAAAAATAGGCCTATCAAATCATAACTTTGCAAATCTCTTATCAGCCCAGTCAATTCTTCTCTCTCAGTTTTCAAGTTAAGCACTTGAAAATCTCTTCCAGAATGAAGTGTTTCTTCCAAATAAGTATGTTCCCTTTGCTATATGCTCCACATCAGCCCAGAAGGCACACAGAGATAAGAGCATTAAAGGGAAATGTTTAATAGAAGGAGAAGTCATGTGTAAACCAGGACTGAAATTTTATACATAGAGATAAACCTTTTAAAGCTCTTTTCACAGAGAACATTTTGAATTAGCTATTTTACAAGAATAACTTTTTTTCCCTATTTTTTTTTTGGAAGAACATGTTTTAAAGATCCAATGGTTTACCCAGCCTAGGGCCCGTTAACTTTGGCAAGCCCCAGGTACGGATGGAGCTGGCACCACTCACCCCCTGGCACACATTCGGGGGCCTGTAGAGCAGGAGGCATTCCTCCTTCCCCAGTCCATATGGACATGGCCCAACTCCTGCTGCACCTCCTGACCCTCAGCAGGAGCAATTTTCCCACTCCTTGCACCTCAGGGTCTCCTATGGAGCAAGGGCAAGGATGGGAACAGTAAGGTACATTCACACCCAGAGCCTGTCTGCTGCTGTGGAAATGAGAATCTGGTCCAGGTCATAAGTTACAGGTGTCTATATAAAAAGTGCTCATGCAAAGACATACACGTTTCTCTCACGTTACTCAACGTTGTAAAATCAAAGCAGAAAATAATTATAGGAAGAGAGAAGGCATAAAATGATTGCATCTGCTTAATAGTAAGTACCATTCAAATTTTATAAACTGAAAACAGGAAGAATAAAGGTGACAGGGAAAGCTGAGCAGTCTTCATTTGTCTCCAGCTCTGTATAACCTGTAAGTCTGATCCCAAATGAGAAAAGACAAAAGCTGCATTCTCCCCCCACAAAAAAAACCCAAAGACTATCAATAAACTACATTAAACAAAATCCTAAAAAGCTCAAATGTTTGTGCATCTGAAACCTGTTTTTGAAACACCACTATGGTACATTTCACAATAAAATGCTACAGCCTCTGCTGCCATTACTGTGGCTCTTCAGTCAAGTTTCTTTTATTTCATTCAAAGAAACAAAACTTTCAATACAGGCTTATCCTGGGGTCATTTATTACTCCATGTCAGACACAGAATGTTTCACCTTGAGAAGACATACATAAGGTTTTCATTCATTAGTTTCTTACAGGCTCAAAAAACTAAACAAACAAACACACACAAAAAAAAAAAAAAAACAAACGAAAACAAACAAACAAAAAAAACCCAGAAAACCAAACCCAACCAACCCATAAAAGAAAACCCACCCTAGAAAGGTTATCTGCTGCCAGTTACTTACAGATAGGTTAGATAGATTAGTTAACATGTTTCTACTGATACAATAGTAGGAAAAACCTTGTAAAAGGCTGAAACAGTCTCGTATTTGTATACGTTGTATACACATGCTACAAGGCCGGGGGCTTGTACGATATGTACGGGACAATTTGAACTTGGCAGAAAGAAAAATGATCACATGCTTTTTACAACCTTCAATCATCACAAAAAAAAAAAAACCTTATCCCTTGTGAATTCTCAAAGCCATAAAAGAGTGAGTGGGAACGATCCTTGTTTTGATTACATTAGAAAAAGGTGTTTGCATAAGGTGTGACGCTGACTCAGAACAGTTAAACAAAAAGTAAGAGCAAAGGAGGTGTTACACTCTACGCTGAAATATTGTTAGTCTCAAATGTAAAATGGAAATAAAATCAGAATTAAACATTTGTTTTTAGAAGCCCAGGAACTCTGGGGTCAAAATAATTACGTTTATCAGCCATGCACAAGTAATTCACCATGAACAGGAGCAAGCTATACAATTCATTACTTTTCTCCCAAGAGTTGGCAATACCTTAGAAAGTGGACACAGTCTATTCAGAAAAAAAATTATCTTGGTTACTGTCTGGCCACTCCTCTGAATGTCCAGTAATAACATCAATATGCTTCAGAGAGACTAGCAAGAAACCTGTCATGATTGCCCAGGAAATACATCAACAATGAAAGCAACCTTGTATTTTGCAGCTAATTCAAGATGACAAGATGGAAGCTGAATGGATTGCATGTGACAAAAATTAGGCCACCATCCCCCAAAATTATTCAAGGACAATATTATGAAAACAGAGTTACCAACACAAAGAGTTAGATACTTGTTTCACACTGCACTCTTAAGGCAACATCACAATTTTCACAAACTTATCAGAGTAAGTCTTGCAGGATCTGATATTTGGGGACTCTGTGATAACAGCAAGCACACAGATTTATCCCTGGACGCCTGAACAGCCCACACTCCAAACCTTACGATGTCAACCACAAAGTGATTCTTGCCACCACCATCCAAAACTCTAAGCAGAAATTATTTGGCTTTTCTTGGCATAGTAGCCACAATCAGCTCACCCTAAGCAATAACTGGCAAGCATTTTCTCATTCTTTTTTCCACAGAAACCTCACGGGGCCAAAGGAAGGACGAGGAGGAGAGAAAGCAGAAGGGAAACGTCTGAGGTATTTGTTCTGACACTCACTTAGCTGAGGAATTTTTTTTTTAATTTTATATAAATATATATATGCACACAAACACATCTATAAAAGCTGTCTTTGTATGATCCACTTTATCAAGACAGACCAACCAACGCCTCTGGAAGAGCTCTCCATAATGCTGAGCTCATCCCAGTGCTTTAGGCAGAACCCTGCCAGGCCTCCCGAGACTGAGGAGCACCCACAGCTCTCCCTGCTCCAGCACCCAGCAAACCACGCCAGGCAGGAGGCAGCCCCACGAGGGCAACCTCCGTAATCCCCTAATTGCAGGGGCAATAAATGCCTGATGCTTGACAGGGAAGGTGGGTCAAGAGCAGGGTGTGGGATGAAGAATTTTATCTTTTCTCCTCCTGCCCAAGGAGTGGGTAAATTCAGCACTTTTCTTCCACTCTGAGCATCACTTGGATTTCGTTGTGCCTTGGACACTACCAGCTATTTGATTTCTCACATCTCCTTCTCTCTGCTTGATTTCATAGCTCAGTTCTCCCAGGTGCTGGTGCTGCTTGGGCAGCCCACTGGGGGCTGGCTTAAAGGCCAACGCATATGCAAAGACTTTGCAATACACCTGTGTACATAAGCTCTTTCTGCTTCCTAAAGGGCTCTTTGCATGTGAAAAGCGAGAGAAAGGACTCACTTTAACCTCCCTCCCAAAATACTTGGCTTCAGCTGGAACCAGCCTTGGGCAACCCCCACACAAAGCCGCCAACTTCCACTGCCAGCTCACAAATTCATTATTCCAGGGGCTACTCATGCGTGAAATATCCGAAACTATCTGATCCCACGTGAAGGGCTGCTGTTGTATCCAGAGCTGAATACTCCTTCACTAACACATGTTTATCACCTCATTCCTGGAGAGGAAAGTATGTAAAAACAGAGATTGTTACATTACTAGTCGCACTATAAATTTCTTTGATTGCAGAGCCTGATAGGAAGAGGTGCTGGGAACCTTTAACTCCCACATGGACTTCAACAGAGTTTTCACACATAAAGGCTAAAGGATTAGACCTGTAGCAAATCCTGGGGTTTTATTATAAATTTCTCAGGAAAATAAATCTTTCCTCTAAAAAACTGCATAGAAATGTAATTTTCTTTGTTTAAATAATCTGCCAGAGGGACAGAGAAAACAAATTTAAAGCTATCTCAGACAACCACTGTCTTGAGATTCTTTACATCAAATAGCTTTAAAAATAGCTGCTGACGAGAAGTCTCTCTAAGTTTTGATCAAAGTTTATATCTTGGTATGGACCGTAATTCAAGCAGACAGGCAGATATGTAGGCTTCCTGAGCTCATTTATGCTGCAGGAATGGAGCAGCCACACACTTTTTACTCACAGGGTGCAGGGTTTTCTTTTTTTTACAATTCAGGAAAGGAGAAGACAGGAAAGGGGATGGGGGGGAAAGGGGAGGGGGAATTTAAAAACAAAAACTGTTGAGCAAACAAAACTCCAAATGCTCCCAGTTGACAAAATTATTCCAGCAAAACTGAAAGAGAGAAAATTACTTCCAAGAAGAAGGAAACAATGAGAATAAAGACAATAAATAAAGGAAGATGAGGGGAGAGGGCTACACACGTTACTGATGCTTCGGTTCTTAGTTATAAACGAGCTTAACTACAGAGATGAAACAAGACGCAGACCGACCTGAACAAGCCCAAAATACGAATTAATGAGCAACAAATCCGGCTGCGACTCCACAGCAAAACAGCATCTGCTTGGAGAGCGCATCGGTCCAGCATCAGCCCTGCCACCCCAGGTACCCCTGGCTCGCTGATGAGAACCGTGCAAGGGCAATTTTCCCTCCATCAGCGGCTGCCCCGCGCTCTCCCCGAGGCGCTTACCAGCTTCATGGTGCTGTTGTTGTGCTCCCAGCGCCACAGCATCACGCTCATGGTGCGGGCGGCACCTGCCGCGGCCCCGGGCTGGCGGCGGGCGGGGTCGGGGTCCGGCCATGCCGGGGACACGGGGCCGGGCACGGCGGGGCCGGGCGGTCCCTCGGGCCCGCGGGGGAGGATCCTCGCACCCCTCGGGGCGGGGGTGACCCCCGGCCCGGCCCGGCCCGGGGAGGGGTTTGGCACAGGGGCGGGGGCACACAGGGAACGGAGGGGAAACAGCCGGGAAAACAGCCGAGAAAACATTCGAAAACAGGAATTAATCGAGTGCCAAGCCGCGTTTTAGCAAGATGCTTAAGGGTACCGGGCGCGCTTTAAAGCAAAACTGCAGATTACAGGGGTTTCTCCCCATTTTGACAGCCCGGATCTGTTAAAAGCACACAGGTTCTGAAGCTGCCGTGTTGTATCGGCATTTGGGGCGATCTGAGCTGCTTCCATTTAGAACTGGGTTTATATTGAATCTGCTGGGGTGGGAAAGGACCAGGCTTGCCCTGAGAGAAAGGGAAGAATATTCTCCCTTTAAAATGATTCAACAGGTGGTGAATCGCAGATCGGCTTCGGAAACATAAACAAGAGAATAGTGAGAGTGTTTAGAATAATTAGTATTTTCAATATGCAGAAGAGCTGTGTTTAATGGCAATAAATACGACAGTTTGCCACGTTGTATTTAAGATAAAGCTATTAAGGACTTTGTAAATGCCAGGCTGTTCCACAGGTGCTCTCTTGCATTCCTGTGACACACCTCCTCTGCTCCCCTGAAGCACCTTGCCCGGCACAGCAGTCCAGACAAGATACTCCGCTCTGGGAAGATTCACGCCTGCTCTTGCCCGAGGTCCTATGAAATCACCACCGGGAACCACGCACTTGGCTCTGGCTCCTCACCTTTCTGCTCTGGAGAAGGTGCTACACCTGATAAAGGGGGTGGCCCACGGAGGATAAGGAGACCACAGCAGCTCCAGCAGCAGCTCCATGAGCAGTACCCCAGCAGCTCTCCAAGCCTGGGCTTGGGGGGTGGTTTCTTTGGTAGCTTTGGTTTTGCCAGGCCATGGAAATAGGGTGAATTAAAACACATTTGAAGGAATTCCCCATGCCACCGTTTTCTCACCCTCTCTCCAAATATAAATTTTGATTCACAAACAGAGAACTTTGGTGGCTGCAGGCGGGGAGGCATAACCCATGAGCTGCTCAACATCATTTTCTAACAATGAAATCCTTTAATAATCCAATAAAAAACATTAAAATGTTTTTTAAAAGGACCAAATTGTATGCAAACTGATAACTTTCTTATCTGAAAAGTCCCCTATTATATGATTTTACTGGCAAGGCTGCTTCATGTATCCACTCAGTATGTTGCTGAAGAAATACAATAAATCAGTAAATTGGCATTTGAAATTCTGTAAATACCCTTTTCCATAAGAAAAAACACATGTGCCTTCTTACTGTAATCTTTTCTCTAACAGTTATGCTTCCATGACTTAGATTTAATTCCCTCAGTCTGTAATTGTTCTCTTGTTCTTATTTATTATTTTAAGTGATAAAGAAGAAAGAATAATTATTGAAACAAACAACCACATTCCTGCACTGTAGAAAGAATTGCCCCACCAAGTCTGGTAGCTTGAATAGCTATACATAGAGAAAGAGCTGCATGTTGAAAGCATTTAAAGACTTTATGCATACAGCTTACCTTTGAACCATAGAAGTAAAATCTGAATCCTCTTCTGAGAATAAAGAACTCTTGTTCTTTCCCTTCAGGCCAACGTGGACCAAAGCCCTAGCACAGCCAAATCTTCCCAGCCTGCCCTCTACGTAAGCAAGTACCCTGCTGAAAGGTCATTCCTACAACACTCAAAAGAGGGGAAGGTCACAGCCCATTTGAGGGCTTGAACATAAGATGTATGGTCTTCAGGAGGGTCACAGGCTGAGACAATAACCTGCTGACAGACTCATGAATGAGGGAATGAATGCGTGCACTGGGAGGAAGAAGCCTGGGTGTGATGCCAAAAGGATTTTCTAAGAGCATCTTACCAGCACCTTGGAGGAGCTGCCAGTGCCTGCAGTGAGTGCTCCTCGCTGAGCTGGAGTTTGTCCCTTCCCTGCTGCCAGCACAGTGGGAGCATCGCAAGGGCTTCCCATCGACCTGCTGGCACCTGCCTGAATATCATGACACCATGGTGTTCTGCTTCCAAAAAACACACCAACTTCAGGCAAAAAACCAAGGGAACCGAGACAAGTGGAGCTTTACACTTGCAGGATTACAGCCCGTACAAAGGGCCGGGACAACCCACAGCACAAGTCAGCATTGCCTCAGACACCTCCTAAGCCTCTTAAAAGGTTGTTGATGACCTGCTCTGCCAGTTTGAACAGCCAAATATTTTCATTCAACACTCAACCTCATGCCAAAATCAGGAACTGTAAGAAACAAAGGAGAGGCCTCAGAAAATGGCAGATTTTTGTCTACCACCACAAGGAAAACTCCATTTTTGGGACCCAGGGAACAAAGTGGAGCCAAACTGCCTCAGCTACAAAAGGCAGATTAAAAGACCAGATATGGATGGAAGGACTCTTCAGCCAACCAGTCTTCTTTCTTTGAATACGGTTTTCTGCCTGTTTTTACATTAACTGAAGTGTGGCTCAGGCTTGAGTATTTTCCCATTTTATCCCTGTATGAGCCAACTGAGCACGGTGAATGTGGACAGAGACGCTCGCATGTAATCAGCCTGAAATACTAATAAAGCAAAGCTCTTGAGGTTAAAGCATAAGCTCTGTGCCTCCCAATCACTTTCTAAGCTAATTAATATCCTTAACTAAAATCTGTGTTGCTTTTAGACACTTTTATTTAATGGATTTTCCTAAGCCAGCCTTCATTTGGGACAAAGATCCCTCGAGTTCTGATAGCGTTGCCAGGTGTAACTGGAATTTATTTCTTCCATTAAAAAGTAAGACTTTGGAGCTGCCTTTCATCCTCCTATCTCCCTTTTAGGCTCCCACAACACAGTGAAAGAGATAAGGTTAGGACCGAAGCTGGTAAAATCCATGCATGACCTCTTGCCCCCCGGCAGCATCGCGGCGGGAGTTCCTCCCCAGTTGCTGTGCCCCAGCTTTGCTGACGGATCCAGGAGATGCCTTTCCCATACAATGCCCAATTTCAAAAGAGAACAAGGACCAGATATTTGCTTGTATTTGAATCCTTTAAAACCATAAAGCATCCAAGCTCTCTAAGGCTTTATTATGAACTTCAGCAACACATACATGATGACATGGCGTCACTATTAAGTTGAACCTTCAGGAAAGGACATTATTTACAGCCCTAATCTAAAATTCCCTATTAAAGTGCTGAACAATACACTTGTTATTCACCAGCAAGTCTTCAATGACACAGAAACACATGTCCCCAGCAAACCCCGTGCTCTAACAAGACATCATTCCAGTTCCCCATGCTTTCCAAATAAAACTGCTGGAAAAACAGGAGGAAACAGGTGTTGGAGACATTATGAATGAACTCAGTGCACACAGTCATTGTCTGTGCAACATTTACTATAAAGAAAGCTTGGGGAAATCCGTTCACTCATAATTCATTGTTTGCCTATGAAAAATATGTGTGCTAACAGCTTGCTCTGCAGTCATTAAACAAAGCCACACTCCTGTACCTACCCATTACTTTTGCTTTTTTAAACACATCAACATTTTGTTGTTTTGTTTGGGTTTGGTTTTGTTTTTTGGGGTTTTTTTTTAATCTGGAAAAGAAAGCATATTAGAAAATTTTATTACTGCTTTTCAATGCATATTGGTCAAAAATACTGTAATTTTCTGTTCACTGAAAGCTGGGGTTTTATTTATTTTTGCTATTTGACAATAGGCACATAGGTCTTCCTTTCATGCATTACAAAATGGAAATATCTACAGATTAAAATCTAGAAAAAATCTCAGAATCTTGAAGTTGTCAATAACAATATTTTGCCAAGCATGATGTGGGAGGGAACAGGAGCCCAGCTCATGGAATCATAACAGATGCTAAACAATTTTCATTCTAAAAAAGCCCTCAAAATGGTGTTGAGCAGCAGCCTCTGAATTCATCGTTTTCTAAACCAGCAGATGAGATGCCCTGCATTGAGTAGCACCATTAGAGGACCCAATGAAGGAACTGCCCACATGGTTACTCTTGATTTTCAGCAGTTGTTGGGAGGTTCTGGAGGACAGAGAGATAGCTTGTGCTGGGTACCAGACCAAAGAGAATGAGATGGCCTTGACAGTCACAACCTCCCACCAGTCCCAGACTGAAGTACAAAAAGAGATAAAAACTCAATTAATCAACAGCTGAAGCAGCCAGTATTATTACTGGCAAATGAGCATCCTTTCTCTGGAAAACATGTCTTGTTAAACTGGTATTTTCTGCTGAGTTCACAGGAGCTTACGAAAGTGATAACACAGATGTGATTCTGTGAGGAAGCTCTTGCCTCATTTTCACCTGGCACAGTGAAAACCAGAGTAATAACAAATCAACCCAGCAACCATCTGGTGGACTGAAGAGGAGTTAACTGGTTTAAAAATACATAATAACTGGGAAATGATCTTCAAGAAAATAAGCAGCTTGACTGTGTTTCACAGGAATAATTTTCAGACCTACTCTTCTGAGCAAGCTGGTGCCACATCATTAATGGGAAAAATAAATGGTGAAAAAAGAGTAAGATCAAAGCTAAAGAAGCTCATCCATACTGACTAGAACCATGAAAAGGTGTTAATACGGCAAATGCAACCTTGTAACAAGGAGTACCCAAGAATGTCACAGAGAAATGGCTCTCCATGAGCTCAGGGCAGCTGGAAAGAGCATCACAGGCACGATGTGCCATCAGGATGCTGGGCTTTGTGCTCTGATTATAGGGGTGATGCAATAGTTGCACATAAGAACAGGTGGTTATCAAACAAGAACAGGCTTTATCACCTGCTGGGTTTAATGCTGATTGCATAAAACAGCTCAACAGGTTTAAACTCTGGAGAGGCTTCAGAAGGGAGCCGCGAGAATGACTTAAGGACTGAAAAATGTGTATCACAAGATTCAAACCTCTCCATTTCATTTGTCAGAGAAGAGTAAGGGCAAATATGAGATCATAACATGAAGTAATTAAAAAAATGAAAGCAAATCAGCAGAAGTCATGTGGACTGTTTTATGGAGGAAGTCAGAGTGAATTATCACATTTATTGCTGTCTTACTTTATCATCAAAGGTTATTTCTAAGTTCCCCATTGAAGTGTATCAGTCAGCTACAGATCTGTTCCTGCCGACCTCGGATCTATACTATCACCTGACTCCTGCCAGCAACCCCATGTAACGTACAGCAGTCTCCAAGGATTCCAAGGAATATACAAGTAGTGGAAAGCTTCCTGTGCTCCATCCCAAGTCCTAGTCTGCTGGTACTCAACAGCTCACCAGTGCACCAAGAAATAGCTGGGATTTGGGGAATTTAAAAAAAATATTAAATTCTTGATTCAGAACACAGTGTGTTGGGGAAAAAAAGCTGCGAAATAAAGTAACAAAAATACCAGTACACCAAATACCCACTAGTTAAGCAATGCTGACAATATTAACAAGGCCATCCAGTTGATGGAGAGCAGTAAATTCTCACTGTGGTCTGAGAGACACAAGAGCCCAAATGGTCACTGAAAGGAGCATCTTCCAACCACCCTGGTCCCACAGTCCACAGGTCTGAAAAGGACAATAATCCAGGGATTAGCTTTGCCAAGGAAACCTATGGGTCCTCCTCCAAAAATCGTAGGGCAGTGTTGTCTTTGGATTCTGAACATAATCCCAGCCCACACTCCCAGCTCTGTGACCTGACATGCCCTTCCCCAGTTTCCCAACATGTAAAAAATAATAATATTGATATCAAACAAAAATAGACTGACTGACTATATTTGAGACTAAGTCTTGATTCATATTATTTTAATAGGCAGACCAAAATACAGACAGGAAAATGTTATTTGCTCTGTTTCTGCTGAGTCTTTGCCAATTGCCCTGAACAGCAAGAATTTAAAATTAACTGAGCAATTCTACTTAAGCAGATGCAGAATAGTATGAAAAAAGTGATTCAATTAGCCAGCAGACAAAGCTGCTCAGTGCTAACAAAGGATCTCTCACCATAAGTTCTGAAACCTGGCCCACAAAAGAACACATACCAAGATTTAATTAAAAAATAGCTGTTACTCACAGCCTTGATCAGCCACCTGGAACACTTGATAACAACTGGTATCCACCAGATCCTTTGCCAAACTCTTTATACTTCACTCTTAAATTAAGTGGTTACTAAGTCAAGAGCACAAAATTCGGTGACCCAAAGAGCCTATATGGTAGATATGAGTTGAAATTTATATTATGAAATACATATGCATACAAATACAGAAATATTGAAATATATAGTGACTTTATTACGGGTGCATTTATTAGGGGTGACCTTCCAGTACCTGAAGGGAGCCTACAAGACAGATGGAGAGAGACTTTTTACATGACAATGGGGAATGACTTCAAACTGAGAGTCGGTTTAGATTGGATATTAAGGAAGAAATTTGTTACTGTGAGGATGGTGAGACTCTGGCACAGGCTGCCCAGAGAAGCTGTGGCTGCCCCATCCCTGGAAGTGTCCAAGGCCAGGCTGGATGGGGCTTGGAGCAACCTGGTCTGGTGGAAGGTTGGAACATGATGATCTTTAAGGTCCCTTACAACCCAGGCCATCCTATGGCTCTAAATAGAGTTGAATCCATTGAGAAGTTTGCCTGTAAAAGTTGCAGTTAATTTACTATTGGTGGAAACGCCATAATCAGGGTTATGATTCTTCCCAACTAGTTTGATTTCAAAGAAGTATTTCCAGTGTCCACAGAGGATTTTGGATGCGGCTGTTTTCCTCACACTTAGGTTTCCAGCACTACCTTTGGAACCTGCATCTTCAACTCTAAACAAGTAAATACAATGCCCAGGCTTGTTCTGAGTTTGTTGACAATGGCATGGAACAGTGTTAACGGATTCATAAGGGCCATCCCATTAGTTTTTGGTTGTTTATTAAAGCATTGGCTTTGAAAGCTTCCCTGCTTTGCTCATGGCATGGCTCTGAGTCAGTAGCTGATATCACCATGGGCAGCCTTGCACAGCTCCCCTTGCTTTTCCTGCTCAACCAAGAGATGGGAGGGAGCTGCTGCCAGCCCCACAGAACCATCTTCTGTGTGCCCCCTTCCCCAGCCTCTAAGGCACAGGTGACTTCAGGGATACATCATTTCCCTTTCAGTCATCAGCCATAATCAGCTTCCTGAAGGCAGCAATTTGGAGATGCAAACACAGGTAATGAAATGCAGTCTAATATTTTCATGATAAATACTTCTTACTCTGGAAGAGCTGGTCAAGGACCTACACCACCAGGGACAGCAGTGTTGGGGTAGGTCTCATCTCTTACCCAAAATGGCAAGTTACATGATGAAGAAAAGCTCATAGAGCAGGCTTGTGACTAGAGCAAGGCACATTCCCAGCAGCTACACAGCAACAGTTGGTTTTGAAAGCCCACACACCATAAATTAATGCACATGTGGAAACAGAGGAAAAACCCTGGTCCTGTGCTAGGGATACCCAGGTACCCAAGTTGGATGCCCAACAAGGGTCTCCTCTCTCTCCCTCAATAAATTCACATTTCATTCAGCAGCCCAACCAAAACTGATTTTTAGAAGTTCCCATAAGAATTCTGTACCCTCTGTGAACCTTCTACATGAACTAAGAAATTAAATTATAGTGAGAAACTGAGAAACACTTGTTTGTTGCTTGTTTTGTGTCTTTTGGGGGTTTTTGTTGTTGTTGTTTTTAATACAGGGAACACTGTTCTGAAAAACACAATTACTTGATACAATCATACATAGCAAAAAGTAATTCTTCCTCTGCTTACTCAGTCTGCTGAGTTGAATGCATCAATTCTTCAATTTTTCACAGAATAACATTCTTGTGCATGTCATGGGGGAATGACAGGCTGCATCCAGAGCAGTGCTAATTTGGCATTAAAAAGCAAAGATACAAGGAATTAAATAATTAGAGCCTTAATGACAGAGTACAATGCATGTCTCCTTTGATAATCTCTTGAACTCAAAAGATAAAAGCAGGGTGGAAACGTGCATACAAGATGTGCAACAACTGAGAGTTTCAAAGTGTAGTGGAGCACATTGAAGTGCATCCTCCCATAGTATTCCAACATCTTAAAAGATCAGCCTGTTAGAGCACAAACTTCTCCAGTTGTCTGGGCTACTTCTGCTCTTTTGTACCTCCCTTCCAGCTGCTTTCCCCTCACCGCCTCTGCCAGCCTCCACTTGGCTCACTGCATTTGTGGGCAGCTGGAACTTTTCTTGCTGTACTACTGTTTGATAATAGCAGAAGTAACAAGAAGTAGTTCACTTCATGTTTCTCCCTACTCTCCAAGTTCATTTAAAAAGAAATAATAGATATCAAATATTAAGTCCATTGACTGGAAAACAGTTTTTCCTAAAAAATTTGCCTGCTTTTCTCTCTCTTTTTTAAAAATTATTTCAAATATTATCCTTTCCACTTGCTTTCAACTTTTCTCTCAATTTTCATCCTGCCACATCATCAATCTTGTTAGTTAGGGAAAAAAAAACCAAACCAAGATCCACTCAAGCTCAAAATAGTTTGCAGCAGTCTAAAAGTCAACTAAAGATATTACTTGCTACTCTGTCCCTGTACTCTGAAATTGAGGACAGAAACAGAAATACTAATGATGAAAAAAGAATTGAAAATGCTGATATTTATCATGAAAGACTGCTCTAGGCTGTATCAAATAGAAATGCAACTTCTTATTCACGATGCTGGATACAGACAGACAAATCTCAACATATTCCTACTACTTTAAAAGAGAGAGATTCCTCTAAAGGGTAAACAAATGATGAGCTGCCTAAGGTAGGGGTCCTGAAAACAAGTTTTATCTAAGAAAAGCTTTTCTAGTCCCTGAAGTAGATACCAAATTAATGTTTCTAGCATTCAAAAGGGATTATCACTTGCTTGAAAATAAACACAAAATTCTGGTACAAAACTGGGTTTATGTTTTTGATGGATTAGTAAAACAGCGCAGAGCTATGAATATAGGTTTTTAATTTAACATTATTCTTCCACATATTATCATCGCTAAGGATTACTCCCATGGCTTACTGGCACTGGTTTTTTTTCTGTATCTCAAAATACGAGATAAAGAGAAAATATGAATAAATAAAAAGAAGCTACAGCATGCCCCACTGTAAACAACCAGAAGCATTTTGCTGAGTTCACCTTATGTTGCTCTAATGAACAGAGCACATCCTCACCCCATAAATGTCAAGAAGAGTTTTATTACCATTCAAATCACTCTAAGAATTGGACTATATTTTCATGGTGGGGCATAGAAGTGCATGTTATTTTAGTTTGCTCCCCAGATTGGCCCAATCTAGACTATAACCTGCAGCTCAGTCTGACTTGAACAAAATAATGAGCATTTACTAAGATAACTCAGTTATCAGCCTCAATTTGAAATGTCTCTCTAAGAACATAACATCAGCATTTTGTCTGGGATTCACTTAAACACTTAACAGGTTTTCAGTTACAAAGTTGTATTAGAATACCAGGCCATTTTCCCTGTACTTGCACCATTTCCTTTTACTTGTGTGTCTAATTAGCTTATATCTCAGTACTAAAAATTATTGCTGGCCTGTTCTCAACATACCTTAATATGATGACTAAAGAAAAAAAAATCCAATTAAGATTTATGGCATCTGACTCTTCTTTGACTCTAAGTTTGGCCATGTAATTTAGCATTTCACCTTAATATTCAACTTGTGTAACTAGCAATGACATAAGCTGCAAGGTATAAAAGAATCAGACCTGTTTGATTATATGAATTAAACATTTCTCATTTTTATTAAGCATTCTTTCACTGGTGTCAGGCCATGCCCCAAAGAGGAGACTCTAACACTGCTTTTAAGCTATTTAGAGATTTTAAAACAGTGTCAAACTATGCTTTTAATATCCTAAAATGTGCAAGTTGTGAGCACAATGTTATTTTCAGAGGCAATGAGCCTCTGAAAACAGGATTGGTTTCCAGCCTCTAGTCTGGCTACACAGAGTTCAAATCACAGACCAACAGAAAAAAAAAAAAAAAAGACTCTCTGCTGCTACTGTTACAGCTCTTCACTAGTGTGAGTAGGAAAAAGAAATAAACCTGAGAACAAGCTATTATTAGTTTTCCTCTGCAGATAAATATTATTAATGCTGCTTGGTTTACTCTCCAAGCACTTGGCCCAAAAGAAGCAGCGTTCCACCGACCTTTGCCTGGGAAACTTTGAGGTTTGGTTCATCCAAGTCCCAAGAACAGGAAGGAGAACAGGAGGGAAGAGAGCGAGGTAAAAAGAGACAGCTGCCTGAGGATGCCTTCCAAAAATTGTGTGTCCTATTCATGCGGTTTGGGCATGCACTGTACTTCTGTCACAGACACAGAGCACTCCTGGACAATAAAAAGTGGGGGACCTCTTTGGCTAAATTGAGCAGTGTGGGTCAGGTTGCCTGAGCTGGGGAATGCAGGCTCTGTCTGCATCTGAAACATTCAGTCAGATATTGTTCCCTTATGAAGGTTCATTGAGTGGTTTTAAATCTAAAGGGCAAGCCCAACAAAAGTGTCCTTAAATAAGTTCATTTCAATCTCCTTTCACCTGTCACTAAGAGCCAGCTCAGCTAAGCCCCTCACCTTGCAGCATCCTCTGAGCACAGCCCAGTAGCACCAGGGTGACTCTTACTTGTGCCAGGGGTGCCTGCACTCCCCTCACTGCCCACCTGAGAAGCTCCACACTCACCAGGGCAGTAAAATCCACCTAAAACCCCATCCTGAACCAGCTCCACCAACCACCTTTGTGTCACCACCTTCCAGTCCAGGGGGAGCAGAACCTGGGATGGAGGAGAGCAAGAAGGTGTCCACCGGAGGACTGGGAAGAACAATGATCTTCAAAGACCTTCTGGTGTGCTGGTAGAACCACAGAAAAAATTCAATCTATTTCCTTTCATCCCCTTTCACTGCACATTACAATCTGGGATCACTGTAAGCAGTATTTGTACCACCATGATCCAATTCATTTTCCAAGTACCATGAGGATTAAGCACATATGAACCAGAAAGAAAGAAAAAACAAACCAACCATCACACATGAGAAGTAAGGTCTGGCTTCCATTTCAGGGAATATTAATAACTGAAATTGTTAACAAGTGACTGACAAAAACTGTTCTGCTTCCTGCTGGTTTAACTGCTTCTAGGCAAAATTATGATTACTGCTAACAAGCCTAGAAATCTAAAAAGCCTTAATAACAATACAGAACAGCAAGTCACAAAATAATAGCACTTTCTAGTCAGAATGGTTCTCCTGCAGCCAAAAATACAGCATGAACGTGGCTTGAAAGAGCCAAATGAAATTAACACTTAATATTCTTGAGGGAAGGGACTTTGCACACAAGGGCAACACTTAGTTACATTTCAGGTCCCGTTAAATTGGCTCACACTGCCATGTTAATTGCAAATTCAAAGATGATAGATATAAGGACATACAGCTACTTCAGAAATTATTTCCTCCATTAAAATTATTTTTCTTTCATTATGAAGGATCATGGTTTGGGTTGGAAGGGACCTTAAATGAAATTAACACTTAATATTCTTGAGGGAAGGGACTTTGCACACAAGGGCAACACTTAGTTACATTTCAGGTCCTGTTAAATTGGCTCACACTGCCATGTTAATTGCAAATTCAAAGATGATAGATATAAGGACATACAGCTACTTCAGAAATTATTTCCTCCATTAAAATTATTTTTCTTTCATTATGAAGGATCATGGTTTGGGTTGGAAGGGACCTTAAAGATCATCCAGTTCCAACCCCCCTGCCACGGGCAGGAATGACTTCCACTAGACCAGGCTGCTTAAAGCCCCATCCAACCTGGCCTTGAAGACTTCCAGGGAAAACTTCCAGACCTGACAACACAATGGAAAATTTTCAGCCTTAATTCCAAGCAAATGCTTGTGACTTTAATGGGTTTACATTTTTCCCCCAAAATAGAGGCTTTTGTGGCACAGTTCATGGCAGCTACAACAGAGGGAAAGAGACTTTTAGGTCAGACTCCTATCACAGGTCAGATCAAATTTCCATATATGACAAAGCTGACCTTAGTTCCAAAGTGCTGCCTGAAAGATTCACAGCAAATAACCTATGCCAGTACTTCACTAGAAAACATTATAAAGCTCTGAAATGCTCCAGCAGATGCAGATGTTTTTTAGAGACAGAGAATCTACAGATTAAGCTACAGAATGTGGCTTTGTCACTGAACAGGAGGGGCTGAACAGTGATCTCCTTTTTTTCTTGGTAACTACAACTTAATCTGTATTCCCCTGCTAAAAGGATTGCAATAAAACTCTTTATAATGAAAGGACAATTAAGTCACATTACATGCAAAAAGTCATCATTTGATAATGATCCACTAATTTCAGCAAGATAAGACACTAATCACTTATGGTAATCAAATTTGCCCTGGTAATGCAGTGACTGGACCCTGCTGGAGCAATTCAGAGATGTTCATTAGCTCTGCACCCAGATGCCACCAGGTCACAGCGTGTCTGATGGAGACGCTCCGAGGCTGGGAGGACACACCATTACCTCCTGTTCCATTTCTGTACCAGAAAAGGCAGATTCTGGATTCATCAGTCATACTTATTGTATGAGTTTCCAGCCACACAAGTACTGGTGTCTCGCAATTCAGAATCTAATGATGCTCAAAGAAAGGTTCAATTTATTTTTCACAACATCGTCTATGCCTAAAATAAATGACGGTCATAAGATACCGATGATTTTTTTCCGACATTGAAAGAATTATCTATAATAAGAGCATATCCATAATAAATATGATCCATACCCCATGGCAACTTAATCCCATGCAACTCATCTGGGAAAGCAAAGGAAAATGAGGTGTGCTTTGGTTCTGTCCAGCACCACCAGGTGGCAATAGCAGCCCAGCTAACCCATCCCACAGCATGCCAGCAGCACGAACTGCTCATTCCCCTTTTTCCTTTCACTCACTTTTTATCACAGAACCACTCAGCCCTATCCTGAGCTTTTTTTAACTTAAACTAATCATCTGTAATAAAAAGGACCCCCACAGCTACTCCTGCTTCAGGAGATAGTCCAAAGACTGGGTCCAACCTAAGCAGCTCCCAAGAACCCATGACTGACACTTCCAGTCTGGCAAATCCCACTCTTCTTGTGCTGAAGGCGTAGCTGCCTCATGCATATATCCATCACAGTCACTTGATTTCTGCAAACTGACACCCCTTCGATGTATTTTGGCTCAAAGAGGGAACAGTATGCAAGGCTCCACTCATTCCCTATCCAAACATATATGCCCCAAACCACATGATATATGGAAAAGCAGGAGAAAAAAGAGTACTTTTTGATAACCTGAGAATGACAGAAGTACACCAGGCCTGGATTTGCACAGAAAGCTAGATCCAAGAAGTGGCTTATATTTCTCAGATTTCAGCAAGTTCTTTATATAAGTGAGTTAGGACTGTATGGTCTTGCTTTATCAACTATTTTAAGTTTAATCAAGAGGCAGAGGTGGCTTGGTGTATGGAAATGAATTGCCATTGCAAACACAAGTTGCAGACATCACACTGAATGATGATGCTGTAAATCAAAGAGCAATCTGGCTTCATCCAGTATCCCAGGACTACGTGTTCTAAACTCCTCAGCGGTCTGGTAAACAGATCTGTGGGGATTTTTAAATGGAGCTGTGGGAAGAATATAATCCTAGGCAAATTCATATATAAATTTGCATCTCTGATCTGACCTCACCAGTATCCTAGTTGGAATTACAATAAGGTATACAAAAACAAGTCACTGACCTACACCTGCTTTTCAGTCTTACAGTCCTGAGTGCTCAATTACCTCAGATCACCAGGAACTTCCACCTCCAGCACCAGAGATCAGCGTTCCCTCCCCAACAGCCATACTTTCTAGCCTGCAAGGGTTAACCCACTGACCTAAGTCAAAAACCATTTTATATGACCCTGAAGTAGAACCTGGAATAACTTGCATTGTAACCACTGTTCTGTACTACGATTTTCTGTTAAATGAGCTTTTTAATCAAAAGTCTCATCCCAACACTGGGAAAGGAAATGTGACTGAAGGTAGTAGAAGAAAAAGAGGAAGGGGAATTATATTCTCTTGGCTTCCACCCATCACTGTAGACTTCTAAAACTGTGTTCATGCTTAGGATGGATTTATCTTCTGGTAGTCAAAACCCACAGCATCTTCTTGTCAGAGGAACAGCTGCTCAAATGCAAGTTACACACTAGGACTTTTTGTCCCAAATTGCTTTGGTCTTTTATTTCAGCTCCAGTATTGTCTGTAATTCTATTCATAGATTATGATTTGAACTGCAAAATCCATTCTAGCTCCTTCAGAATTTAAAACACAAAATCAGAATATGAAATTAGCCGCTAACTCCAGCTGCAATATATTTCTTAGTTCTCATTTTCACCCACACTCATTGGAAATGTAGTTCAAATGACAACCTGAAAATTGGTTTTAATCACAACTAGTACATGGAGGTTCCCCCCCTGCCCTTTCGTTCCTTACGTCCCATAAGCACCCAAAACAATGACATTGTGGAGTGGCAGATGAGCCAAATGGTCAAGCTCTGCAAAACAAAACTAGATACCAAAAATCCAAAACACACTTTGATTTCATTTAGTTATTTTGGGCATTCAGCCTCAGGCCTAACACCGCAGCTGTTCAAAGCATCCACTAACACTTCTGTGCCATTCCTAAGCCAGAGGACCAACATTTCCCTTTCATCCTCTTGAACAGAAGTGATACAATGTGGTACAACCAGCCAGAGTCCCACAAAAGGGGGAACACCCTTTTGGAGGGTAGCAAGCACTGCACCACTCCAGAGAGCATGGCAAGAGCTTCCTGAGAGTAAAGTCCTGCTTATCAAAACGAATTTCCTTTTATGACAGGGTAACTCACCTGGTTGATCAAGGGAAACCAGTGGATTTAATCTTTTAAGATTTCAGTAAAGCTTTCAATACTGTCTCTCAGAGTGACCTTCTGGACTAAATGTCCACCACAGAGCTGGATAAACACATCGTGATGGGTGAGCAACCAGCTCACGGCTTGGGTACAAAGGGTGACGGTGAATGGGGTGGCATCAGACTAACGGGGTTCTGCAGGGCTCCATCTTAGGCCCTGTGCTTTTCAACATCTTCATGAATGACTTGGATGCAGGATTCAAAGGAATACTAAGCAAGTTTGCAGATGATACAAAACTGGGAGGAGCCTGCAGGGAGGCCCTGCAGAGATCCCAACAGGTTAGAGGACTGGGCAATCACTAGCCACATGGAATTCAACAAGGGAAAGTGCCAGATTCTTCACCTGGGATGGGGCAACCCTGGATATACAGACAGGCTGGGCAATGAGACACTGGGGAATGGGGAAGCAGTGCCACAGAAAGGGATCTGGGGGGTCCTGGTCAATGGCAAGTTGAATATGGGCCAGCAGAGCCCTGGAGCCAGGAGGGCCAACCCAGTCCAGGGGTGCATCAGGCACAGCATCACCAGCCAGGCAAGGGAGGGGATTGTCCCACTCTGCTCTGCACTGGGGCAGCCTCACCTCAAGTGCTGGGGCAGTTTTGGGTGCCTCATAAAAAAGACATTAAGCTGTTAAGAGAGCATCCAAGGGAGGCCACAAGGATTGTGAAAGGCCTTGAGGGGAAGCCATATGAGGAGCAGCTGGGGGCACTGAGTCTGTTCAGCCTGGAGGAGACTGAGGAGGGACCTCATCACAGTCACAACTTCCTCATGAGGGGAAGAGGAGGGGCAGGCACTGATCTCTGCTCTCTGACAGATGACAGGACCTGAGGGAATGGCCTGAAGTTGTGTCAGGTGAGGTTTAGGTTGGATATCAGGAAAATGTTCTTCACCCAGAGGGTGGTTGGGCACTGGAACAGGCTCCCCAGAGCAGTGATCACAGCACCAAGCCTGACAGAGTTCAAGAAGCACTTGGACAATATTCTCAAGCACATGATGTGATTCTTGGGTATCCTGTGCAGGGCCAGGAGTAGGACTTGATGATCCTTGTGGGTCCCTTCCAACTCAGCACATTCTGTGATTCTGGGGAACAGGCTGCCCAGGGAAGTCATGGAGTCTCCCCCTCTGGAAGTATTCAAAACCCACCGGGACACGTTCCTGTGTAATCTGCCCTAAGTGACCCTGCCTTGGCAGGGGGGTGGTTGGACTGAATGATCTCCAGAGGCCCCTTCCAACCTTAACTATTCTGTGATTCATGATAAAAAAAACCACGTAAGTCAGGCTTTGTTCTGTGTTCAAAGTGGTAAAATTTGCAGAGCTAAATGCAAAGCCAACCTGCAGTAGCTCTAGATCTCTAGAAAAGTAGCTATTTTTAAACTGCAGTAGCAATGTGGACTGCATAAATTAGCATAATCTCAGCCTTCACAGATAGTTCTTAGCTGTTTTACATACTACAAATTAACACTCTGCAGATTCTCGCTTCTACTAACGTGGTCAATCATGCATTTCATGGAGCTTAAAATCTCCTTTTTCCATCCTTCAAAATCTCAACGGGCTTTTTTTACACTCCTCTTTTCCTTTTCACAGCAGTACTATCACAGGCTCAGGTTCTATTACAAATCTCACAAGGTTTCATGGGTAACTGGTGGTTCTGTGGCTGCCTAAATGCAGGACATCCTCCTATTTTCTCAGCTGATGATTTTCTCCTCGTGGGCAGATGGCTTGGAAGCAGAGTGCAGATGGAAACCCACAGCCCACAAACTCCTCATTATAATTTGAAATAGCATGTGCAGCTCTTCGATTCTCATCTTCTCTTTAAATTATTTTCAGCAATAAAGGATAAATTGCTGTTTTCAGAAGGCACAGCCTAAAGTAATGATACCTGTTTACAGCTGAGAACCTTCTCCTAACAGTGTGACTTCTATTTTCACAAGTTTTATTAAAATCCATAAATCATTACCGGAAAGGACTTTAAATCAAGTATCTCTTGCTTTGATTCAAGTATTCCCTTAAGAAGAAAGATCAGTAAGAAAAAAACAGATCGCACATGCATGAAGGTTTAGAAGTCCCACAGTTAGCTATTTAAGGTAATTCATGGCTCCAGGTATCACTTTACCTGAGCTGCTTGGAATTATAATGGATTTATCTCTGCAGAACACCTGTGAGATAAGGGAGCTGCTGGTAACAAACTGCAGCAGGCAGCAAGGAGGTGACAATGATGCTGATAGCCTGTGGCTCACAGACTCGACCTGCATCCTCGCTGCCCTTTAGGACTGAAACCCCTCCTGGCAGAAAGGCTCAAAATGAGAGTGCCATAAAAACTAGTCTTATCATTTCTTCAAGCTTTTTCACAGCATGTCCAGTCTGGTGGAACTGGCTTTCCTAACCTTCTGACCAGCTGGAAAAGTCCTAAAAACAGCAAAATAAAAATATCTGTGGCGGAAAATAGCAAAGAATGAAATAATAAGCATTAGAGGTCAAGCTTGGATCCCTGAAAAGTTTGTATTAACTAATGGAAAAGCATTAAAAGAAATAAACTTATCCCTTAGCTATAAAAAGAAAACAAACAATACTTGAGACACCCAAGTGACATGGTTGGTGAGGATTTACAAACTCACAAACAGCTCTCACACACAGCGTAAATGAAAAGTTGGCTGATTTGCTCCTGTTCCAGAAGCCTAGAGTCAGACTTGATAAACACAAACAGCCTCGTTTGCTCCAAGTTTTGACCTGGTGCCTGACAACCAATTACTAAACCACACTGCTCTACCTCAGCTAGAAAGGAACCTTCTAAACTGCCTCACTGAATGGCTTCTGTCTGTTTAAAGGATGGATAGATGTTGCTTAACTGTATTTTCAGCCTGCAAGAGTAAAGGCTTTTTCTCAGATGGCTGAATTTAATTGCATATTATACATCAAAGACATTCGGATGTTCAACCTGGTTGTGGTATATATACACTACAACATAAATTATTTGCTTATATAATGCAGGGCTGTAATCTTCCACAGCATGCAGGCATGCTAATGATCTTACACAGGGACAACACGAGATGAAAGAATGAAGTATTTCATCACCAAGGACAATTTATCTTGCCTACATTCATGGAAGAAGATTATGGGAGGTCATCTTCTTAGAGGTTTCCCTTTCACAACAAAAAAGACAATAATCAGTTTTCATTAGGGAAGACTTGTCCTTTCTCTTGTACCGCATGACTTTCCTGTCCCATCCACCAAACATACCACTGATATCAACCCAGTAACTACATGGTATTGTCTGGCACAAAGGTTTACAAAGGGTAATAGAAATGCTCAAATTTGAGATGCAACCCTTAAGGACCTACCTGTGTCAAAAGAACCTAACACATGTTTTATCTACCAGCTTAATGGTTTGCACTTGAGACTGATCAGGGTCTTCAGAAGTCACCATTTGAAATTGTTGTTTCATGAGAAAACTCAGCCCAAACTTGACAGAATAAAGAATTTCCAGAGGAAGAGAAAGCTCCATTTCAAGTGCCTTAAGGAAGCTCTGATTCTGTAAAGTCCATCAATATCCCACAGCTCACCCAAACGGATGTTCAAAGCCTTTGGCGTAAGCAGCTGATCACCCAGGGAAAGGCAAAGAGAATTTTGGCAGAGGATGAGATAGTGTGCCAGCATTTCTGATGCAGTAAGAGTGACTCTACCACACATCTGTTTCTCTGTGAGAGGCTGAATCTGCCTGTGACAAGGTCAATTTTGAGAAAGGTTGGTATTAAAAGATTATGCTCCCTCCATCCTCTCACTGAGGTTATGCTAATTATTTCAGGGGAGCAAAGGAATTCTTTGATCCTCCAAGTCTGCCTTCCCTCACAAGGTGACTCTGGCTGCCAGCACAGCACCCAGAGGAACAGCACAGCGTATCCTAATTCTGTAATTGTGGAATTAGCCATTTTCAACGTTGAAATTTAACCTTAAGAAATTGAGTATGCAGTAATCCACATAATCCAGGCCTCTACACCTGTCCCTCTTCCAACTAATCTCACCACCCTTCACCATGACACATCTTAATTTAGAGTCCTATCTGCTAAGGTCAGTGTGTAAGTGGATGCTCAGGAGTTGCAACAAGTATTTGTCACACAGTGGGACCAATTGCTTTGTGAACTCTGCAAGATACAGACATAGCAGCAGCGAGCAGAGCCCTTCTCCCGCTGCACACAAATGATCTTTACAAACATTCTAGGAAGCAGCGAGGAGAAGGGGTAAATAAATAAATAAATATGCGTAGCGTAGCCCTGGATAATGCGATCTGCTGGTATTAAGTTTTCTCCTGAAGGAGTTAAGTATATACCAGCTGCTCTACATTAAACCGAGCTGGCATTTTAAATCATGCAAATTAGCTGAGCTCCCATCCATTTCAGCCCACCATTCAGCAGCATTCATTGCTGTAAATGATGCAAAGTACTGGCCAACCCAAGCCCTGCCATTTCAGCTGCTGTCAGGGAGGAGAGGAGGAGGCAGGGCGGGTAGTGGCTCCAAGTGATGCTGCAGCTATTCACAAGATGGCTTGCAAGAGCCTCCTTCCACCACAGGTATTGTCTGCATGACCAAAACTCACCCATGAGCATCGAAAGCCTGGGGCTTTTATCCGTTGAAAATCCATTTATATATGCTACTAAGAACCACTGAAAAATTATTTTAAATTCAATTATTTGCCAGTGGAACACTGGAATTTCAAATCTCTCTTTGCTTAATGCTGCACAATAAACACTGAGTGGATCTGACAGGACATCAGCTCAGAAAAGCTGACACAGCAGCCTAGGGTGGCATCAGTCTCCTCCATCATGTCCAACACCATTGGACATTTCTCAGACTGTGAAGGGAACAGATGAAAATCTGTGTTTATTCAACACAAAACCCTCTTCTGCTGAACCTGAGAGCACTCAGGAGGCAATAAAGAGGGCTAAATATTCCTTAGTTCACACTGTTGTGGCCAAGAGATTAAGTTTCAGAACAAAGCTGAAACAGTGAAAGGAGAGTGAAGGATCTGCTACTAAGAAGTCTAGGAGCTTCACAGACTTTTAAAAATTACGATTTCAGGTTCCTTGTTGACCTGCTCAACAAGGGGAAGGTGGAATTAATTCTCGTGTTAAAAATAAGGTAAACTACCCTTGCCAATCCAACCTGGTAAACCAACCCACCAGTGGTGGTGACCCACAGGCACAACATCCCACCACACAATACTGCATCTTGGTGATTGCACCACCGATCACTCCACATGGTCCAAACCCTACCAGGGAAAGGCCAAAAGGCATCTTATAGGCAGGAAAGGAAAATCTACATTGCTGCAGTGTGGGAAGTTGCTATCTGACTGCTTGGAAACAGGATCCTAGGCAACCACTGCTCTTCCCTCTTGAAAAGCAGAAAGCTGTTTGATTCAGTGAAATAAAGCAAATTCATTACAATTCCCCTGGAGAGGCTCTGTAGGGATGGATGAACAGGCTGCTGCTTCCTCCCCTTTCCAGGTCCACACTAAAGGACCTGGCACCTTTCTGCCAGCTTTCTTTGGCAGTGCCCATCTGGCACATTAGCAGGGAGGATCAGGCCCCTGTGTGCTCCCCAGCCCATCCCAGAGGAGTAAGATTCAGCAATGCCAAAAATACTCCTTCCCAAAATAATCTGTCCCAGTTAAGCCCCAGACAAGTCAGGAACACATGTGGCTGTCCTGAGAAGCAGAGTGACCCCTGGTTATTGAGCAACAAAAGCAAAACCCATTTCTAAGCTTTTGCATCAAATGGTCAATGCACATTTGATCTTGAAACAACACATTACATTTTTCAATCAGTTTTGAAAACTTAAATATCCATAGGGCTCTGGCAAATGAAGAATAATTTAAAATGGAATCAACTTCATCTTACCAAACTGATCCATTAATTATTGTCTCCACCAGCTGCAATCAAAGTTGCCCATTGATCTTTGTGGATCAAAATGTCAGTACCGAAGTTACCTGTAGTTTTCAACAGTGGGCATGGCTCAAGTGGAGATGGCTAAAGAAAACAGGAATTTGCTTCTAAATATTTGCTTCAAAATATAAAAGTGTAACCAAGGCTCAGTACCCATATTCACCATAAAATGTCACACAAGCTAGATCAGCAACATGAAATCCCACCAGGGTATTCATTTTGTTCTACCAACAAGCAAATATACAGAATTAGTAGATGGCAGAAAAAGACAATATAATAATTTCTGGTCAGCATTTCCAGCAGAAGATAAGCTATCCTATCAGGGAAGATCCCCTCATTGCATGACACAAAAAGGTATTACTACAACAGTCTTCACGACTGAGAATGTCACTCCATGAGACATAAAATACATAAAATTACAATTCCAGCCTGTCACACACCTCTTCCACTTCTCTCAAGAGCAAAGCACGGGTGTCCTCAGACAGCTGTTCTAGAAGATGTTCTTCCTAAACAACTTTGAAAAATCTAGCTGCTTTGGCTAAAAGGCCTTGTCAGCTCCTACAGTGTTATTTGGGAGATGAGGGAGAACATGGAAATTATCAGGGACGTTGGTTCAACCCTTTAGTTTGGAGAAAGTGGAACCAAGCCAACAAGACCCCAGCAATGAGAAAAGCTACTGCAGCAGCCAGAGAGTAAGCCAGCCTGTCAAAGGCTGGTTTAGGGTTTTTATTTATTTATGGATTCTATTTTTTATGAGAAAGTCTGGATATGTATAACTAGCTCACATTCTTCAGCAGGTGAGACAAGCATCTCTTGGTTTCTCCAAGAAGGCTTCACAGCCCAGTAATGCCAAGGCACTTCTGGATTATACCCTGGCTGTCATTACATAAAGGACAAGACAGAAGAAATGGACCAATATTAGTGACAGGACAGGTAAAATAAAGACAATTAGGGACTCCTTCCAACCGTGAAAGACAGGATACGGCAACTTGTAGCCACAGCTGTAGAGACAAAACACACAAGAGAAAGAATTTAAGGATAACATCCAAGAGATGAACACAGGCTAAAAAATGCAAGTAAACAAGACACTGTCAAAATATGATGATATGACAGTCCAAAACTCAACATGCACAGGGGAAAAAGTCCTGGTAAAAGTGCCTTTTTAAATACAGAAATTGGGTATTTTTTTCCTTTCAGGCATTGTTTTCCCACACATTGCTTCCAATTCTAAAATAACCCAAAATTAAAATGAAAAATAATCCAAGGATAACACACCTAAAAATACTTTCAGGAGGCAAAAAAAAAAAGGTGGAATCAGAATAAAACTTCAGATCTCAGCCTGTTTTAAAATAAGAAGTGACCTGTTTTCTCATTTATTTTAATAGGTGGTTTATTTGTTTTAAGTTTTAGCAGTTATTTCCATGCCTATGCTTTGCAAAACTGAAGAAACCGAGACTGTTTCCACAAACTATTTCAGAAAAAACAATTTACAGATAAAATTAGAGGCATACAACTAAGTGCCAAGTGTTTGACTGAATTCCAGTTCTTGGTGAATGGAAAACCAGCAGCTTCCTGTTACAAAATGTACCAACAGTTCATGTCTAATAATACCCATAATATCTAACCATTTATATACTTCAAATATAGATGTTTCTAAAAATAATATTAAAGCAGGGTATTTTTAGCCAGGTGGATCTCTCAGGAGAATGAGATTCTACAGTTTGCTGCAAGGAAAAAACAAATTAATGGGTTAAAGTTCTAAGAGCATCTCTTGATTTATACCAGAATAAAAGTAGAAGGTTTAGCTCCAAAGCTTCAAGAAGCAAAAAAACAAACAGGAAAAAAGGTCAAGAGCAGAACACACATCCTTTCACTAAAGGCCCAGCTATTGCTCAATTCACAAATGTATCTTCTTAAACAGCACTTACAATATTTATTCTGTTGCAAATTTGGAAAGTTCAAGCAAAATAATTATTGGTTTAAGCACCTCCTTAATTTCTTCCACTTTGGTAAGAATAGGGGACTTGTAGGCTAGAAGCATTAAAATACTCTACAAATTATTCAGAGATTTAAATCTAGTGGTAAGACAATCTGGAAGGTGAAATCACAGAGTAGACAATGTTTCTCAAAGGACTCTTAAAAGGAAATTAAACCCAGCCAATACCAACCCTTAATTTCCAAAACCCAGAACTTAATCCTCACAGATAAATAAAGGCTTTCTTTTCTGATAACCTCTGGATAGGCAAAAAGAGCACAAGTTGTGTTGGTCTCATAATTTTATTTCTTTTTGGTACTTCTCAGATACTTGAAACTTGGGAAAGGCTCATAATTTGTTTACCAGACCCCTTTACAAATTGATTTTTTTTTCTTTTTGAGAACTAAAGCTCAGGTTCAGTGCCAGCAGATTTCAAAAGCAGTATCTGTTGTTCTCCTCTACTAATATCCTTGTACCTCTTTCTGCTTGGGTGTCACCGTGCATCAACTGTCACAGCAGAAGGTGATAAAAATCACTTGCTAAAACAGGGACAAAGAAAGGAGTGTTCACTTAAGAAATTCAACTTCATGGAGTAAACTAACAGTTTCAAGGACAGAAGGAGAACACACGGACACCATATGCACGAGCATTTTGAGCTGTTAACAAGTAGCAGCAAAGGAGAAAGATAATCTAGTGTCAGGGGACTAGCTAGTAATTTTCTATAGAGCAGCAGACTTTCTGACCTTGGCTAAATTTCTTTGTGCTTCAGCCATCCATTTAATAAATGTTCTCCATAAAATAAGAACAATATCCCTACCTGTAAGGGTGCTCTTAGGTTAAGCACATTCAAATTTTCAAGCCAGATACATAGATAGATAGACTGACAAAATTAAGAGGGGAAAAAAAAAAACCCATTTTCCAGTATGATAAAAAAAACAAATGGAACTTTGAGTCCAAGTAACCCTTTGCATATTCTAAATGAAAACCCAGTGATTAAAGAACCTCCTGAATTTATAGTGCAATGTTACACCTGTTGTTCAAATGTGGCAAAAAAGGTAGCTCTTTATATGAAAAGACAAAACACTGAAAAATCCATGGTAATCATCACAATAAAACAACTTCGGAATTGTTTCCTTGTTTTCTATCTGGGAATGCTTCATCTGGAGCAACCTCCCAACAATTAAATATTTTTCAGTATGTATCTAAAAATATATCAAACCCACTGTAATCATAACTAAAAGAAGAATTTGGCTACTTAATAGCCTCAAATTGCTTACAGTGGGTAAAAAAAAGTTCACCATAAAGGAAGATACAGCACAGGCCTTTTTGTAGGACTGTACTTAGGTACATAACTATAATCATATGAACAAGCTCATTAGTACCAATTTCACATTTATTTTGTGCTTATGTATTTTGATAGCCTGAATCTATAGTTTTTCTTAGTTTCTCCCAACTTCAGTAAAATCTATCCTTTGTTCATATCCTAAACGTGACCCCATTTGGTTTCTTCCAATTGCAAAAAGCGATCTTTTATGTGAAAGTTATCAGTATGATTGACCACATTTCTCATAATTTCATTTAAAATTAGCTCAGCAGTCGTAGCAAGACCAGATTTCACACCACTGAGGCAGCTCACGCAATGGCACTGAAACCAATCGATGTTCATCTGACATTAGATTGGGTCCAGATAAAGATTTGCTTGATCCCCGTCCCTTCTGCAAGCTGGTTCAGCATTAGAACTGTGAAACCCAGTATCACACACAAAAATGGCTAATGCATTTGAAAAGGGAGGGCATAATTTCTCTGCAATATGCTCCAGTAATCTTTCTCTCTATGAAGTTTCACATTGGCAAGACAGTGAAATGGAGGTTTAAACGGCTCCTGGTAAAGTTAATTAAAATACAGAAAAGTAATTACTAATATCTGAACTATGTGGCTTCATTTGGATTGCTAATGGTATGAGCACAAGGGGAGTGAGGCAGAGAAGGGAAACTGATAGCCAGCAGATCATGGGGCACGTGTGGCTTATCAAACAGTTGATGTGAGCCTAAACCTGAAGTGCGGAAAAATACTGGAGGAACCTATTAAATCAATCGGTTTGAGAGCAGCACACAGCTGACTAAAAAACTCTCTGGAACGTGCCAGCAGCGTGCCACCAACCTGGGAATGGCTATCCACTAGATTTATTTGCAACAGAGTTGTAACAGAGCTTCCATACCCTTGTCATTACTTGGACCACAGAATGGGCACTGAGGAAAAAAACAGAGATGTTTTTAACCTCGACAGGTGTGGCAAATGCATTTGGAGCACACCCCAGATGTAGATGACTTTGACAAATTAGGAAAGAAGAACTAAATCACTAGGAGAAAAATCTAGTGTAAGACTAGAAAAAAAGGACATCTAGAACACCTCAGAACTAGACCACCCCAGATCCAGGCTGCCCAGCTGAACAAGATCTTCACAAACTGGGAAAGCAATATGAAGAAAAATCTAGCTGAGCAAGATAGCTTGATTTCAGACAATGACAGCTAACCAGTTTTAAATTGAATTCCTTTAAAAAAAGGAGTCTAGGGAAACTGAAAAGAGTTCAGTAGATAGGACAAAGAGTTGCAAGAGTTCTAGAAATCCTAGGCTTTGCCTAGTGTAGGGAAAGAGAAAACTGAGAGAGAACATCACACCCAGTGAGCACCTGCCTGCCATGTCCACCAGGAGAGGGCAACTTTCTGGTTTTCATCAAATGAACATTGCAAAGAATGTTCATTTGATGAAAACCAGAAATACCAATTCCTACCCCCAACCCTCCCGGCCAAACTAAGTACAATTACAGATAATTGCTGAACACACATACTTTAAACCCAGGTTAAACAGATGTCTCAACTTGAAGTGTTTTAGTGGAAGGGTGGGACCAACCATTTAGCAAGGTCCTGGTGCCTTTAGTGCTGCTTCAGTTCCTGCAGGTACAAACAGGGATTATCTTTTAGGTTCTCTGGAGAAAGAAAATCAAGAAGCTGGAGAATACAATCTAGCAGCAATAAACACAGTAATTAAATCCATGATCTCCTTCAGTGACATTCACAACAACATGGCATCCTCCTTCTTGCATCTGCACGAACAATCATACCATGCCCACAGACTCCCAATTAGCAATGACTTCCCTCTTAAATAACTAATGCACATTTAGTAGCCAAATGCATCCAACTTTTTCAGAAACACTGAGAAATACCATTTTGTAGATGAGAGATCACAATCTTGCTATCTACTCGACGGAAGTTTCTCTGGTAACAAAGTTAAATATTTCCAAAACAATTCTCTCTAAATATGGGTACAATTTATTGGCGGTGTTTTCAAATTAGACAAAATAAGCACCAGTGCAACAGTTGGATACCATTGTGCACAACAGAGGGGATTTAATATGGGGAAAAAAAAGAGTGTGTATATCAGTAACAGTAAAATAGGAATGATACTGCCATGATTCATCAACCTAAGATTTCCGACTAGCATTTACAATGGGCTTGATGCTAAAACCCTCAGACCTTTCTTTGGAAAGTGCCTCTGAAATACTCTGAAGTATGCTTTTTATAAATTGCACAGCATTTCAAAAAACACACTGCCCTTATAAGGCCTTAAGGCACGAAACTTCCAGTTACTATAAAATGTAGCTTACCCATGTAAAACCGTACCAAGAGGAACAAAATTAACAAAACATTTAGAAGCTTTCACCGATACCACATTTTTGAGTGGGACATCTTTATTTTCAGCAGTTTTTTTAAAAATGGTACTTTAATGAATACCACCTGCAGTGCTCATACTCTCTGAAGAACCAGGTTCAAGAAAGGTACCACCTGGCTCTGAAAAAGCTCATGAAGCTTTGCAGTGGTGTGTAAGTGGCTTGAAACATGCTAACCCAGCATGAGAACATGGCCTGGTATCCTCACATGGTGGCTTCTGGACTATGTACTAGACAGAGCCTAGACACAGCCTCTTCTCTAGAATAACCAGTCGAATAAGCCACTAAATTTTGTATTATGTAGTACAAAGAGGACCCACTTCAATGGGATTAAGAACAAATCCTTGAAATACTCCCAGAACCAAGAGAATTGATCCAAGTGATATAATCTCTCTTTCTCTCTCCACCCACACAGGAGGGAGGATATGATGTCTTTCCTTGTGGGCTGAAAATTCTGCATAGGGACCAAGATCTACAGAAGACAGGTGCCAAAACAGTCGGCATTGGTCCAACTTGTGGATCCAAACTCTAAAGTCTACTGCAAGAATATAACTTCCCTCCCTCACAGGTGATGCCAAGTGCCTGCACAGTAAAATGGTCCCACTGGTGCTTCAGATAAACCACCCAGAGAAGTAAAGTGATCACCCTCAGATTCTCAAGACATCCAAACCCGGTGCAGTGTTCAAGACTAAACCTTACCAGGCACATTATCAGAAAGCACTTCTATACCTGAATGCAGCTAAAGGTTTTCCAAGATAAAAGTGCTTCAGTGCTGACATATCACCTGGCAGCTGTCCATCCATCCTGTTCCTCCTCCCTTGGCAGAGGCGAACAGCAGGAAAAAGAACAAACAGTGCCCTTGATACAACACATCTGGAAAAATCTCCCTCTAGATATAGACTGGCATTCCAAATGAACCTTGAATGGCAAAACCCTGCATTGCTTTTGTGAGCAGAAGGATCAAAGCTGGATCAATAAGAACAACAAAAAATGACTGTTTATTCAAGATAATAGAGAAAAAAGCCTCACTGGTTCACACCTTAAAAGGTGCTGGTCATCCGCTCAGACTGCCAGCCAGAGGCGCTTACTGAGAATACAAAGCTTAAGATTTCTCCTGTTGCTGAAGTAATTAAAAACGTAAAATTATCTGAGATTTCTTTAGCCAAAATCACTCCCTATTCAAGTATAACAAGTTAGCATCAAGACTCCTTCATCATGAGGCTACAAAAGATGGGGTTTGTTCCACATCACTGTAAGGGTTAAAACCACCATAGTGTTGCCCTTACTACTGCAAACAGCTCCCACTGGCAGAATCTCTGTGAGCATAATCTGTTACAAGATGAGAAAGTGTTTCTGAATAACAAACACGTTTTCAGCAATGAAGATTTCCATGCAGAAACCATGGCATGTGTGAGAGAAAGGGCAGCAGATAATGAGATTTTGCTGACGTTTCATAATCTCAAGGACAGACTCAGGCACAAGTGAGAGAGAGCACTTGATTCTCTTGTAAAGACAAGATGTGATGCACAGGTTGGTCTGTCTGCTGCCACTACCCTGCATCGATGCTTGGCTGTCTCCTTTTCCTGCTCTCAGTCCCTCAGGAACTGCTCCAGTCGTATCTGTCTGGCCTGAGCAGCTCAATACGTCACCCTGTCTACCAGCAACGAAAGTGCAGCATATCCTGAAATCGGGGCACGCGGTCAAACGTGCCCAATCAGTAGGCACACTCATCTGAAGGGAACAGGGTTATGAGGCCACAGATTTCAGAATCTAGGTGGTAGGGATGATCCATTATTCTTCAAAGAAGGAAAAAACCAGGTGAGTATCTGTCATCGTTTCCCTCTCTCAGCATAATGGTATCACCTTCCACCGGGCTCGGATACTGGCAGAAGCAGCGTGTAACGTATATGGCTGTTGCCAAAGCACATCACAGGGCTGTACAGCCATCTCTGTACCACAGCAATCAATTGTGCTTGCTGCAGCAGCCCATCTGCTCTGCTCCCTCCGTAGCACAGTAACACACACGCTGTGCCCATGCTGCTGCGGAGCTCACCGGGGCACAGCAGTGCAGGGCAGTCCCAGCCATGCTGAAAACCTCACCCTGCCCACAGAAATTAAACCAGCTCAGGAACAAACATTTCTCCTCCCTATGCAGCATGCAGCATATATAAAAATACATCAGAAGACTGACACAGGTTAAAGGGAAACCTAAAATATGTATATTGATGATGTGCTGCATCTATGATGTCATGCACGTACAGCATTATACAGGCAATTCCACTTAAGTGTTCATTTCCTACATAATCTGTTTAATTTAGCTGCACTGAATGACATGCATATTGTAATCTAGCATCAAGCACTGCCTCCCATTCACTCCCCACACAGCTACAAACACAGAACGTTCACACAACTAGTGCTCTGGCACAGTACATGACCGAACACAAAACACATTCATGACAACCAGCAATCCTCCCCCAGCCCAGGCACATGAGCCAGCCCTTACACTTAGCACCTACAGAAAGCACACAAAGAACACACCCCACAAACAACATCTCTACCATCTCCCTCCTGTAGATCCCCCCAAGTTCAAGCAAAGGCAACAGAGAAGGCAGCACAGGCAAGGAGCACACGCAGCCCCATCCCTCAGCACCCCACCATCAGCTCCATCATGCTGACAGAATTACACATGTCACTGTGTGGAATATAAAACATCCCACCACTGCAGACAGATGTTAGCACACACACACACGCACATCCCTTTTCACACTGCTATTTACCCCAAAAAACCTGCTGCACACTCTCAGCACAGAAATAAATTCCCACATACATCTCCCCAGCATTTGGTGCCTGCTAACCTGTGTGTCAAATCCATTTTCTACCGAGCTACTCTTCCTTGCTGGGAGGCCATCTCCTGTGTTTTCTTGTCCATTGGAAGATTTGAGAGGAATCTGGCTGGAATACAATGGCTTCGTCACCTCCACCTTGTTCCCAAACTTCAGGTAACAGGGCTGTGGGATGGTCCTGGCCGTTGGGACATGCAGGATTGGAGCAGCGCTGTGTACGGGTTTAGGTAGTCCCGATTTCATTTTGGAGGCTACCAGGATGGCTGGCATTTTCTCTTTCTGCTCTCCTAACACGTTTCTGTCAGCAGCAGCAACAGCAGAGACAGCAGGCAGGGAGGAGAGAAAAGGACACGCTGGGGAAGCTGTTCTACTCTAAAGCAGCCTGGTCACTGCAGAGATCTCCAAAATCAGCTTAGAATTTAAAATCAACAATAAAACCAGTTTTAAAAAACTTTTTGTAAAAAGGAAAGGAAAAAAGAAAAAAAAAAAAAAGAACCCACACCACTTTCAGCCTAAAATATTGCCCAGCTTTATGCCAGCCTTCCACCTGTTTCTTCTAATTTTATTTTCAGTTCTTTACCACTGTCCTCTTTCCTATTTCTGCTCTGTAACTTGCTCCTTCCTTTCTCTGTCTGACTCCTGCAATTTTCTTGCCTGGAAATGAGAGACTTTCACTCCATTATCTTGTCACTGCATCTCCAAAGTGAGGCAGCCTTTGGAATAAAAAAAAAAAAAAAAAAAAGGAACCTGCTGCTGCATATGCTTCCCCTTCCGTACGCACTAGAGAGTGAGCGAGCAGGATTTCCAGCTTAAGATGTCTTTCTTCAGTCTTAGCCAAGAAGCAGATGTAGCTCAGTGTGTTAATGACTGATGCCCTTGGATACGAGCCTTAGAGAATCAAGCTTCTTAAGCCTAAATAGCTGTGAACAGGACAACGATGCCGGAGCAGAAGGAGAAACGTCCACTGACAGCGATTTTAAATCAAAATATGTCAGTGGCCACAAAATCTCCCGGCTCCCCCAGTGCTGAGCATAAAAAGCTGGAGGCGGGGGAGGGAGAATTTAAAAATAAAAGCGATTCAGCTGTGAGAGGGAAGGGAAAGCAGCCGGCAGCTCATGCTCCCTCCCGCAGTGGAGCGCGCTCCCGCCCGGCAGCGCTCGGCGCATCCCGGGGGGGCCGGGACCAGCCGGGAGGGAGGCGGCGGCTGCCCGGCACCGAGCGCGCAGGGCGGGCCCCGGATTGGTCCTGCCCGCTCCGAGCAGGAACAAAAAAAAAATAAATAAATAACGAAGAAATCTCTCCCTCTCTCCGCAGGGGGAGGAGCGGCCTCGGCTCCCGCGGCGGGCAGGGAGACCCGCGGGGCGGAGGGGTCTGGAGGGATGCTCCGGGCGCTGGAGGGATGCTCCGGGGGCGCGGCACGGAGAGAGCCGTGGACCGGTTTCTTTTTGAAATTTGAAAAAAAAAAAAAAAATAAAAAAAAAATTCAAATCAAAACACCTGGAGGTGACTCATTGTTCGTGGCTGTTCGGGAAGAACTCCCGCTGCCAGCATCAACAGGAATTTGAATAAGCACAGTGAGTAATCCGGCCCTATTATAGCAACACTTGGCTTTGGGGAGGCTTTCAGTGCCGCAGGTTCCTCCTCACGCTGCTCTGTGGATGCCAGGATCCGTTACAACCCCCGGATCCCCCATTCCTGTTCATCCTGACACATTTCAGAGCTGCACATGTTCCTCTTCCTGCGCACACCTGCACCATCCTGGACAGTGCAAGATTATCAGTGTGCAAATCAAGGCACCAAGAGATGCCTTCAGACTGTATGGGGGAGCTCAGCACGGGGATATGCAGTGCCACAGTGCCCAATTTTCAGCTGGTCTGTAAGGGCAGGCAAAGGCTTTGACTTATCCCTCACTACAAGAAAGACATTGAGGGGCTGGAGTGAGTCCAGAGAAGGGAATGAAGCTGAGAATGGAGCACAAGTTTGATGAGAAGTGGCTGAGGGAGCTTGAGGGCTCAGTCTGGAGAAAGGGAGGCTCAGGGGGGACCTTCTGGCTCTCCACAACTCCCTGGAAGGAGAGTGTAGTCTGGTGGGAGTCGGGCTCTGCTCCCAAGTTACAAGTGACAGGAGGAGAGGAAATGGCCTCAAGTTGTGCCAGGGGAGGTTTAGTTCACATATTAGGAAAAATTTCTTCACAGAAAGGATTGTCAGGCATTGGAACAGGCTGCTTAGGGAAGTGTTCAAAAAACACATGAATATGGCACTTGGGGACATGGTTTAGTGGTAATATGGCAGTGTTGGGTTAACAGTTGGATTTGATGATCTTGGAGGTCTTTTCCAACCTTAACAATCCTATGATTATAGGGAATTGCCTCAGAATAATATTCACAAAAGCAACATGAGACATGGAAGCAACAGGTGCATTTAAATCACATCCTCGTCACAGACCCAGTTAATTGCTTTATTTCCTGAGTAGGGCTGCTTTCTTCAGCTCCTTATTCCCACCTCATCCACTCCCCAAACACTGAGCCCCTAAACCACTGCCTGGGTGGAAAGGACAAGAGTGATCCCTGCAAGGAGAGAGTGGTTTGGGTTGGAAGGGATCTTAAAGATCATCCAGTTCCAACCCCCCTGCCATGGGCAGGGACACCTTCCACTAGTCCAGGTTGCTCCAAGCCCCATATAACCTGGCCTTGAACACTTCCAGGGATGCAGCATCCACAGAAGCAATGAACCTACATTTGAAGTATAGGAAATACACACTGGGTGAAGCTACTCAGCAGGACCGAGGAAGCCCTGCCCCACTGCTCCTGCCCCATCCAGGCTGTGAGAAGTGCTCACGGAAGGAAAGCTCAATCAGGCTCAATCACTCATGTCAAGGGGAGCTGGGACCTGCCTATTTAACACTCTGTGTTTTGAGGAAGTTTTAAAGGTGCAAACGTCAAGTTTTTAGATCTGAGACTCTTTCAGATGGAAAAATGAGGCATTTCTTGGATTTTATTGTGTCTCCAGGATGAATACATCATTGCTGGATCCTTCTGCAGGATGTCATCTTCAATGACTGACCCAAGGTTACACAGTGACTAAATGGCAGAACTAAAAATTCAAGTCAGAAATTGTGCTCTTCTTATTATAAAGTACTATTCTTCCTCAACGTTGCAATGTAAAATGTAATTCAAGTTCCCACAGTACACATAAAGTTCACATGATGAGTTTTGGCTGTTGCTGGGATTTTTCAGCACATCCTCTTTCACGTGTACCAGTTCTGCAGGCTGTTTTGTAGTAACTACAAAACGGTAAATTTTAAGGTAGCTGTTTTTTAAGTAACTGCTTCTACCTCAATCTCTTTATCCACCAACTTCAGATGGAAAAATGCACATCCCTCTTCATCCATCTCATTGAGATCCCACTGAGACAAATCTTCTAATGTTCTGTCATAACTGTGCACAATGTCAGCTTAAACACAGCTATATAGAAAATTTCAAACCCCTACAATTCAATAAAGAAGCTAAATTTACCATCTGAGAGGACTGGTAGTCCTTGGAGCAGAAATGTGTCAAATGCTCCAACACCACTTCCATGATTCCATGCTGAGAACTCAGCCTTGCTGGCTAGGAGAAGGTTGGGCTTCCAGTATACACATCTTGAAAAAAATCCAGGCCTGAAAACCAGGCTAATTTTAGGTCTGTAATAAAATATAGTAAGGTTTTAAAGCTATTAGAAGATCTAATTGACAGCTTTATGTTCTGTTCTTCTAAAACTTACACATTTTATGAGGTTCAGGCCACCAATCCCTGATGCACCCAACTTGCCAGTTTTTGTTGTTCTGTTTTTATCGTGGAAAACTGGCTAGGTTACAGGATACCAAAACAGCCACAAAGTTAATTTGACCAAAAGAAAAGGATTCTTTTCATTGCTCCTTTAACAATTATGGAATCTGATCCTTTGATGATGGCGGATTGATTATTCCACAGTTCCTTTGGACACTTAAGGGAATCTTAGGGATTTATCAGTGTGTAGTCCTGCCTAGTGAGGATGATGTCTTCTGAATACACTCACTCTGTGATCCTGACAGCTATTTTGCCAAATCAGTGAAATGGACACATTCCTCACCAAAGCTTTAATGTGAATTCCTGATAACACATTTGAAGAGTGACCTAGAGTTACTGCTTCTCTCATGGATTCAGTTTGCATCTACTAATCCTTTGTCATCTAAAACCTGGGGGAGGTTTAATGTTACACAGATTTTGCTTTATATATCTAAGCAGCACAGCATAATGGCACTGAAATGCAAACTGCTGTATCCAGTAGTAGTGCAGTCACACCATGAGATCATAAATTACATCACATTACAGGCATTATCTGCAAAGATGGGCAACATCAATTCTGTCTTTGGAAGTGACTAGTCTTTGGGTTGTCTGGATTTTTGGTTTTGGTCTGGTTTTGGGTTGTTTTTGTTGTTGTTATTATTTAATAAATTCATTTTTATCTGGTTTTAAGGCTAGGATTTTTAAAAGAAACTACTTCTCTTGGACAGTCAAAGGGATCTGGGAACCTGTCTTTTATCTTCTTTGAAAAGCCCAACCAGTTTTCCCTTCCTCTGTTTTGAATCACCCAAATTTCTGTGTCTAAACTGGAAGTAATCTTAAAAAGGAGGCAAATTATCTAAAAAAGCAAGAGCTTCATTCCTTCCCAGAGACGTTGGATAAGCCTCTGACTGGGAGAAATTCTCTGGCAGCTTTATGTCTGGTGAGTATCTTTGCCTGAATAACCACAACATCCCCTCCTTATCTGCCTGTAGTCCAGGGAGCATCCACCCACTCCCCACATGGGGGAATATGGAAGGAAAAATGCTAGCAACAAGCACTTTACTCCCCTGTTAGAAAAAACAAAACAAAATAATAATAAAAAAAAACCCCACAATGAAACCACAATAAACCCTACTGATTTGGCTTACACAGCTGATTTTGAAGTTCAGAGAGTATCACTGCTTTGGACTCAAGCTGTGGCTGCTCAGCACCATGTAGTGTCAACTCAAGTGCCAAGACTCTGGTGTTGAGAACTGGCTTAATACTCTCAAAATTTTAGTGAGCAGACTCATGTGAACTCAAGAACTTAACACATCAGAGGAAACTATTTGAATGCCCTGTAGTTCAAGAGCTTGTAGGCAAGTCAGCACATTGCCCAAAACAAAGCCAGCAAACAGAACAAAAGCCCAGGGTTGACTGCTCTTGAACAGATGATCTTTATGAATGAGATGAATGTTTCTGGAACAGTGAAACCATTGAAGCTGCCTCCACAGCTCACACACTACCAATTAACAACAGAACAGGGTCTTTACACCCAAGTGGAAAGAAAATGCCTGTATGGGTTGCACGTGGATATTGCAAGTAAAATTAAAAGCTTGATGAAATGTAGCAAAAGATCAGAGAATCAGACCTTCCTTTCAACTTGTGGTTAATATTCATCCTCGACGAAGCCAAATGTTACATTAGTCTAAATGGAAAAACCATGTAGAATTATGGTATCAATTAGAACACCTCATTAGCTGGTGTGGTGATTCAGAACTGCTGACGGAACTAACTCAAGGCTTGAAAATACCTTGATCAATGCTATCCTCGGCTTTTAGGCATTAAGGATGTACCTGCAATATCCCAGAAAAATCGTTTCAGGCCGAGGCGAATATCCCTAAAATGTCACCACACATGGTCAGAATCAGAGAGCTTAATCGTACTCTCAAACCCATCCTCATCAAGCTCTACTACTGCCAGGCAGCTGTCCTATAGACTGTGGGCATGTTCAGCTTTGGCACAGCTCCATCAACTTAAGTGAAGTTATGACAGGAATAAATATGGACCTATTTTTGGTACTGCAGGCATTTTGCACATTCATATCCATCTTTTGTCCCTGATCAGTATCAAATATGGAAAAGGCTGATCTCATCTGCACATTTACATTACCATTCTATGAAACAACTCGTAAAGGTGTAGAGGAGTAAAGGTGTAAACCCTGTAATTTTTTGTTGTGTTCCTCCAAGGGGAACAGTAGAGATTTGAAAGACCAATGTGGATAGAAGCATTATATAATTTGGCATCCTCTCACCACAGCAATTATAATCTGTACATGTGAGTTCTTTATATAGAGCAGTGAGTAGAGAAGAAAACCTTGGTTCTGTTCCCAGTTCTTTTGACAGAAATCTTGTCTGCATTACACTAATTCTGATCTAAAATTTCATTTGTAATCCCCTGACATGCTTCAAATTCACACTGGGTTTAATTCCACTTAATTTCAAAATGGTGTCAAATTTTAAAAAGTACACAAGCCAAGTTCCACCTGGACAAGAACATCTGTTCCACTCATTTTCAGAAAATACACAGGAAAGTTCACTGGCCACACTAGTGATACAGGCAGATGCTCTTGCATGGTGACAGAAAATGGCACCATTTTAAATTAGCATCTTCTGAACAATGCTCACATTTCATCCCACTTCTGTACCAGAATGCTTCATGGTTTTGTAATGTAAGCCTGTAGTAGTGCTTCACTCAGTAGCTTCATAAGTTTCTATTGTCACAGCAAATGCCTACTCACACCTTTGAATTCATTATGCTCCCATTGCCTTTGGATTTGTAGCCATATCGGTTTCTCACAATCTAATAAAAACTGGGCTCAGCTGTCTTGAGACACACGCTGCTAGGGGTTCTGTGATGGTCTTTGGAAAGGTCTGACTCTCTGACTTTGCATGTAAAGTTCCTTCCTTGGACTTAAACACATCACGAACAGAAAGGCATGAGGAATGCAAGAATTTATTTGAATTAATGCTTTCTGTGGTGGTGTAAGATTTAGATGCTTACTATTTGTATATGCCAGAGTCACAGCAGTGACCACTGTGTAAAGTATATACACACGAATAATCTTTATGATCCTAACAGAGGAGCTCTGTCAGGCCAACCTATAGCTCACCTCAACTTGCACACCTCAGTGTCTGTGACCATAACAACAGACATCATCTCTCCATGCCACTAACAGCACCTGGAATAAATATTGCAATACCATTTTGGAAAGAGACTTGCAAATCACATCTTCCCGACAGAGATGTGCATCTAGGTATTCTTAATCTATTCATGTGTCCTCTGTTTCCACAAGGTTAATAGTACCGGCTCCTGTATTACTTTATGCCTGACTTGACATTGCCCATGGCTTCGTGTGTTTGGAAAAGCAAAGAAAACATCTGTGACTAATGAGCATATCACAGAAGAAAGGTGATGACGATGATGATGATATAAATACCACAAACTGCTCTTGACTTTTAAGAACCATCAAGTGAAGAGGAAATATGAAGGAGAGGACTTTAAAAATGCTCTCTTTCCTCTGCTTCTATTCTCTCTACCCTCTCAAGAAGTGGCATGTTAAAAATAGCCACCACTTACAAGCTAACAACCTCACATCATCAGGTAGTTCCCTTCTGTAACCTTGCTGGTACGCTTCAAATACACCTGCTCCATCATCTGGAAGAGTTGTCAGAGCCTAAAGGTAGGAACCATCTGAGAAGCGGATTGGAAGAAAAGGCTGTATTTCAAAGCCTTTTTACAGCTGGATCTGCTTAAGCATTCCAACCCAGCCTCAGCTGCCATCAGTCTCTCCCACATCAGCAGTTCTGAACAAACACAAATTGGCCAGATTACCATTAAGCAACTTCAGCTATTTTGTAAAGAGCAAAGTGTCACTACTCAAACTAAGTGGCAAGGACCAGATTTTCACTTGTTCTAAATCGATGTAGTTTCTCTACAGCCAACATCAGAATTTGACTTCCAAATTTGAAGTATTTATTAAAATCTTCTTTACATAACGATTCCAATCCTATCATATACTCACATTACCTCCATTCCCCTCAGCACGTATTTCCTATCAATTTGTATTTTAAAAATCCTCTTGCCTACTGCGCCGAAGCATCCAGTTCAGCTGCACAGTGCAGTTCTGGAGCCATGGAAGAAGAGCTTGTGGTGCTCACCAACTGCCAGCTGGTATCAGGGAATGATGAATATCATCCTACACTTCCAGGTTTTGCCAAGTATACTTCACAATCCAAGCCTGCAGGCAGCCACTGTTCCCTAGAATCCAAAAGAAAAAGGGAGCATTTCCACAGGGCAACCATTCAGGAGCAGTTCTCTGCTGGAAGTCACCTGCAATGCACCATATAATGTTACTAATGGCAATATTACAAACATCAGCTATTTCTGAACATGTTACCAGAAAAAAATAATCTACAAACCCAGATTGTTCACAGTGGTATCAAAGGAAACACAAAAAGTGCATAACACAATGCCCTGATATGAATGTTGCCTACCTCCCCAGCTCCTTTAAAGAAAGATTTGTCCTGAGTTGATGTTTATGGAAAAAAAAAAAAGCGCATCCTTATCAGCTAAATTTGGGGGTAATGGTTCTACTGAAATTCTTAAATCAAAAAGTTCAGGGAAGCTTCTTCAGATTTACACAGACATAAGTCAACCATCAACCCAATAGCCATGAACATTCTTAAGAGCCAGCATCTGCTAAACCAATCTCCCTCACCAATGTGATGTTCTAGCAAGGGAATTTGATGAGGATTACCTAACCCATAAACTGTGGAAAAAAACCCCCAGCAAAAAGTAATAATTAATTTAATTCTTAAAAATCACATGTGCATTTAAGGCAGACGTTTACTTGCACCTGCCAAACATCACACTCGGTTTTAAACCAGAAAGCTTAAACGACCACTTTGCAAGGAAATGTACAGGAAACAGTTATTCTTTAATCTCTCTATTAACCTAGCACAGAATAATCAAATTTAAAGTGCTGCAGGGCCACTGCGCAGCCTCATGCATGGCAGGATCAAGCTTCCCTTCTCAAATTTCCTTATATTTCCTTTGTTCTCCCATTCTACCATTAGCAAACTGATAACTAACCCTCCTGCTGTTCTAACACTGATTTTTTCAAGCATTTGTAATATCCGCCACCCAAAACTGACATAAAAACCTACTCATAAATGCTGTCCTAATATTTTATTTCCTACCAAATCAAAGGAGGTTCCCAGTGTAATGATTAATGACATGTTTGTTGCCTTAAACAGCGTTGGTATTTCAACATTTAATCAATTTTATTTTTTTTAAGGTGACAGGTCTCCTGCCACCCTGAATTTTACCCATGATGAACTCACATGGTTTAAAGCTACAGTATAAAGACCTGACAGCGTTGCATTTATTTTACACACCACATCATATGATTTTTAATAACACTGCTCTCAGTGTCTGGAATATTTTGGGAAAGGATCAGTGTCAAAACACCCCATAGCCATAAGGAAGATCTGGCTAATGTTTATCACTGGAAAACAAACAACAGGACAAAGGCATAGGACTGAGAGAGAAATTTTCTGAATTTCGTGTTTCCTCTTGAAATTTTAGTGGCAAGGACACCATAACATAAAACCTTTTTTCAAATAAATGGCATACAGATGATGGAATAATTTTCTGTGTTCTGAGACATAATCACCTCCTGTATGAGAATTAACACGAGCTTTGTTTATTCCAGCGGTAAAACAACCTGTATTCAAGCTTGCCCAGCTGTCTAGAAACTCAACTGATTCCACTGTAAAAGCAGGTGTAGTCAATCATTCCTGTCACAACATTAGCACATTACTGGCTGTTGGCAAGTGGGTCAGCTTGTCACAGGCAAAGCACTTCTCAGCTGCTCTGTTTCCTTCCATCCCGGTTGGCACATGAAACAACGCTGTTACAGCTGCTGAATTCAAAAGGCATCCATCTGTTTAACTTCCTAAAATGACTTTAAAGAGTGGGATACAACAAACACATCTGCTACCTCAGCACGTTAAAAAAGATCATCTGGAAATTAACTGGGAAATTATAAATCTTTTTAGATAGGGATCCACAGTGAAGCTCCAATACACGTGTAACATCTGTTCCACTTTCAATTATAGCTCATAGCTTTGCACCTCTGGCTTTCTGAAGAACAGGGGCAAGCCTTAGTTGTAACCAGCTCTGTATCTCCTTATCTTTGTTCATGAACACACCACTGAGCATCCAGCTATTCAATTTTGTCACTCCTGAAAGGCTCAGCTGGATAAAGCCTTGAGCACTGTGGTCTGATCTCATAGTTGACTCTGCTCTGATTAGATTAGACTGAAGACCTCCTGAAGGCCCTTTCAATCTGAATTAGCCCAACTGTTCCCAAATAAAATAAAAGATTAAAAATTGAAAATTCCATTAGTATCTACTAGAAGAACCCAAAGTGGAAATCAGCTATGAACAATAAACTGGTCCATCACAAGAAAATGCTTAGGCAGGAGGGCCAGCAGAAGATAGCAGCAGATCAGATTTTAGGAATAAAACGTTAGCACATGTTTAAGTGAGATTTTCCTTTCAGTTCTTCTCTCACATCTCTCTCAAACACAAATGTGTTATCACTTTGAATTATGTGAACAGATGCTTACATCTAAGATTTGCAATTTACATTAACCTAGCCGGCATTAACAGCAATTTCGACACCAAATGCAAACCACAGTGCACGCTTCCACCCTAAGGTACAACGTATGTGTAACCTGCAGCACCAGGACATCTCAGTAAGTTCCCTGGCTACCTACCCTCTGCATTCTCAGCAGACTCTCTTCAGGCATCCCAATTTCATCTGCAGAGCACACGCAGAGCTGGTGTAACATAACCCAGGAGAGATGTGCATTGTCCACAGGTCTGTGGGCACCAGAAAGGCTGGCAAGAACACAGTGAACCATGAGAGATCCCACACAAGGAGCTGCCATATCCACTGCCGAAGTGAGAGGAGTATACAAGGACACAGAAGAAAGGCAGGACCAGAGGAATATGTTAACACCAAACTGGGAACCAGGAGAGGTGTTCTGGCTAAGTGCTTGTGAGCTACAGGCCAAGGCAGACCTTCAGTAACAGGAATTAGTATTTGATACTCAATATTAGAGCAAAACCTCTGAAGTGCAGTACTTTGCAGCAGTGCTAACACTGTTCTGCATGTACACAAATGAGAAACCAATTTTTCTGTGCTGTAAATAGTTTATGCAATTAATAGTAGTTAGCTGTTCCTGTCTTTTTCCAATTACAGACTCAGGAAAAAGAGGGCATATTAAGTTACCTCATGCAATTCTGGACCACCTACTGTTAGAAGAGCAATTTAAGGATGAGCTGCTACTGCTAATTATCAAAATTAAAACCTGAAATAGAAATGTTCACTTTTAAAAGTGAGATGATTTCCTATTGCAGGCATAACTTTCCACTGCTCTCCCCTGCCAACAGTTATCACTTTTGTCTGAGATTTCTGGACTGAAACTTTGAACACAGAAATGCCATCATCCAGAAAACCTTTCAAAACATTTTGGGTCACCATTTTGGGTCTTTCAAAACAAAGCCATTTATTTACCCTTAGCTAATTACCTTTTAGTCTCTCTGCACAGACACAAAAATATTTGTGTTTCTATTTTGTCTTTTCTCTTACATTTTCAGACAGCTGCAGCCATTTCCAAAATCACCATGATGTTTCTACCATGATGTTAGGAAAAAAAATTTCTCCTGGACAGTACTGCTGTTAGTACAACATTAAAAAAATTACAGCTATGTATGCATATGCATGTGTGCACACACACATGTATTGTGAGCTGAATAAAAATGTGGTGATGTCTAATTTGACCTGAGAAAACCAGAACACAGCACTTCAACATAAACAGGAAAAGTTCGACACTATTTGCAGCACAGCATCACCAATTCCAATCTCTCTTACCCTGTGCTGAACAAGCATTTCCAATTCAAAGGAGTAATCAGCATGCCGTAAAAAAAATCAGAGCACTAGCAAATACCAAAGCTTTAACTTGGCATTAGCAAAGATCAATGAGAATTCATCACTGTAAGCCCACCACGAGCACTTGCTGCTCAAACACACTGGGAGTGCTGGGACAGGCAGGACTGTGCCTATGCCACCCATTTTGATCACAGGAAGTTCAAACTTCATTAGGAAATAATTAAATAGCAGATATCATCCTTCTAAACATCATTATCAACTTTTTAAAGCCCACTGAGAGACTCCCCACTCCAATACCTCATTCTCAGCTGCTGATCATTTTGTGCAACTTTAACACAGTGCCAGTGCCCACCTCAGGCTGGAAATCTTGGAATGCTTTAGCCAAAATGCCAGAACCAAGGTAGAACCATACATCATCACTCAGCCACACCCAAAAGTACCAGTGACATTTGCTTCAACAGCTCAGGCACTCCAGTGCTTTGAACAAGGAACTTGTGACTGGGGAAGCTAGTTATGTTTGTGCCAGAAATAAGTTTAACTGGTTTTTATGAAAACACACACAACACAGATGATGTTAAAATCACTTCATTTTACACATGCTCCGTAAGAACACTTAAATTCAGCAGTTGAAGTCTGCTGAGTCTGCACTCCTGAACAACACACTGCTCCCACAAGTGAGGGACAAGGCCCACAGCTGAACTGAAGTCCCCAGTCCAGGGGGACCAGAAGAAACAAAAAGAGGATTCTAAGCAGCAGGAAGGATAACAAGGCTCAAAGAGAAAATCTGTATGTGGGGCTGAGAGCATGGATTATGGAAGGACATGGAGATGGAAACTGGTTCTAAAGAGGAAAGTGTGAGGAGCAGAGCCAATGATGGGAACAGGACTCAGATGAACACCCACATATGGAGAGAGAGCATTGGGACATGGAAGCTCTGAACCTGTAAAACACTACACAGTGTATGCCCCAAAATCAGGTTCACATTTCATGCATGAAGTCAGCAGAATACTAATTTTAACCTTCCCAGTGTTTCAGGCCCATATTTACATAACAGAGATTACAGCATCCCCACAACCCACCAAAGCTCATCCAGAGATGAGGTGAAGGCACATTACTGCCAATACAGTATTCAGGTATTAAACTGATCGGCACTATGCACTGGGAAGCACACGCCAGGAAAAATCCATGAGGGTGTCAGGAGGGAAGGAAAATACAAATTTTGCTGTTAGGGAGGAATTTAGTTAAGTGCAGTAAATAAAGCTGAGAGTCTCACGTACTGTTCTTTCTTAATTAAACATGCTATTAAATAACTAGTTGCTAATTCACTGTTCTATAAGACCAGCATTGGAAAAAATAGCGTATGATCATGCCCTTAAAAACTGTATCATCATGAAAAATAGGCTTTATTTCACAAAATGTAAAAAGCAGATATCTGGAACATGTTGTGTTTGGCGCTTCCTAAACTTTGGGTTCTTAACCTTAGTATTTCAGCAACCCTAATATTCTTTGAACACTCTGTTTGTTCAACAAGCTTGATATTGTATCCCAGTGTATATTGAAATCAGTGTATCAAAGAACTTCAGGCTCTTGCACAGAAGATTTACAGTGACTCTTTGCAACCTGGGAAATCAGCACACCTGCACACAGCCCACGCACCCCATCCCAGTGTTCCACACGAACACCCCTGCAGCCTGCCCCAACCCTTTCAGCACAGATGGGATCCCAAAATATCCTGAGCTGGAATGGACCCACAAGGACCACTGAAGTTCAACATCCCGCCACAGGCACAGCAGCAGCTGCAAGGTCATCTCCGCACGGTGATGCTGGGATGAGTCCCACACAACTCTCTCTCTCCAGGGAAGGAGCAGGCACAAGACCAACTCTGCCAGCCGTAACCTGAAGAGAGCGAGAGCGCATTATCAGCGCAGCCTGCACCACCCCTCCGTGCTGCAGAGGCAGCAGCTGCACCAGGCGCGCTCCAGCGCCCGTCACACCCTTCTCCACAGCTTCCCTCCCTCAGCTGACAGCCAGGCCCTTTCCGCACACACGTACAATGTCACCTGCAAATGGGGCACCGAGCCTGTGACCCAGTCCCCATGGCAGCCAGGCCCGCTCCACATGACAGCCTGGCACCCGTCAGCCCGGCTTGGCAGGCGGGGCTGGCATGGGCTCCCTGGATAGCGAGCAGGCATGGGGGACAAACAGCACATGGCTTCTGCTATCTCCACAACAATTTAATCGCGGCGGTCGTGACAACACTGACGTGCTCCACGCCACCTCCAGTGCCCCGCTGCAAGGTGAGCAAGCTGCTCTTTCCCAAGGGCAGCCCTTGTGACTGGCCAGGAGGTGTTTGAAGGGTCTGCAGTCAGGACACAAGCCACACTTACTCAACTTGAACTTCCTAACAGGAACAGAGCACCGCAGATCTGACCAGTTCAGGCAAAAAGGAAAAGCACTTGTACTGCAGGAAACTTGTGACCCTGGAAGTCAAGGATATGGGATGAAAGCCCAGTGCCACTGCCGAGCTCCCCTGCAAATGTAGGCAAGCTGGCCTGACAGCTTGGCAAACGCCTCAAATCAGGCTGCCCAAAATAGAAACAAGTAAAATTAGTTGCTGCTTTGGAAATGTATTTCTTCGTTTTCTCTTTATGAACTGTAAAACCAGATAAAAATGTCTGCACACTGTCCAGGGCAACGTGACAGCTCTGTTAGCAGAAGGAACTCAGATACTGAGATGTTCCCAGACAGAGATTTCATTTAAGTATGGTAGCATTCTCCACTATGTAATTAATGCTGATCTACATTTGTGTGACCCAAAGCCAGGTTCCTCTGCACTAAAGGGGATGTGGGGATGCCATAGCTGATATGCGAGCAAATCCAAAAGGAAGGCAAAGGCAGCAACCATACTCCTAGTAAAGAACAAACACTATGAAGTGTGTAGTCTTTTCCTAGTCTTGATTAAAATTAGGAAACAAACAAAAGAAGTTTTATTTGGTTGTGTTTTGCTCAGGTGGTCAGAGCATAGTGTTGATAACACCAAGGCTGTGAGTTCAATCACTGCATGGGCCATTTACTTACGAGCTGGACTCAGTGATCCTTGTGAGTCCCTTCCAACTCAGAATATTCTGTGAATCTGTGTTTTCAGCTCCTTAGCAAGACAAAACTAAAAACCCCAGTGCACAATAGTTGATTTTATATTTCCTGAAGGGTACAGCTAACATCAGTTCTGCAGGCTAGTCTACAAACTTGGGCTCTTTGACATATCCCGGGGATTTACACACATGGATGCAGCAGCAGCTAAAGAAAACAGCTGTAATTATTCCCAAACCTGTATAAATCACAACAGGGGAGCAGTTGGAAGCGGGAATAGAGAACCAAAGTTTGACAAATGGAAAAGACAAAATCATTGGAAAAAACCTTTGGGATGTGTAAGCAAGCTAATGAAGAGTAGAAATAAATATACTAAATAGGTTATATATAAAAATATCTGTAAAGCAATCTAAAATAACAGCTTTCTCTTTTGATGTTACTATCTGTTTTGAGTTCATGTTTATGGCACTACCAAGCCCCAAACAAATGAGATGAAAAGTGGGGAGGGTTATGCAGATAACATTGTTAGGGAAGGAAGAAATAAAGGAAGGTACTGTTTATCTTTCCTTTTACTCTCAGTATTTTGATTCCCTGCCCCATAAACAGGAGGGTGAGGGAACTCAAAAGCTGTTTGTGACTTTGAAAATTTAGTTCTGTTCCCTTGATCCAAAAATTCCACAAAATGTCCCTCCTCCTTTCCATATTATGCTTTACCACCTAGAGCCAGAGCACAAAGGGCAGCAGTTTCCAACATGTGTGTGCACAGGCACAAACCTTTGTGTGGCAGAGCTGTGCTGGGAGCAGATAATCACAGCAAATAAAAGGCAGCTCTGGGTATAACAATGTGGAAGCAAATCCAATTGCTAAGGACATTGGCTGAAAACAGCCCTCAGAAACAAAGAACCAGCCACATTAGAGCAATCTTTCATACTTGTATAAAATAAGTAATTGAGTCATGGACAGGGTAAAGCCTGGGAGCACAAAGAAAGATCACAAGTCGAAGCTGGAAACTGTCCCAGCGGTCCCATATTTCAACTCCCGCTCTGTTTGCTATTCTTCCCACTCCGGGTTTAAGCACAGCATCAAAGCTCGTTATTAGTCTGTAATCAAGGCCATTAGAGCTCTCAAATTCAACCTGAAGACGCACTGGGCAAAACCTGGCGAGGCAGCAATAACGATCTCCTCTGAGTAATCAGAGCATTGCTCCACACGATGCCGACAGAAAACGGTCCCTTTGTGCCCAGGGGCCTGCGAGAGGGCTCACTTGAGAGAAAATGTTATCTTATGCACTATAAATACGTGAAAATAAGATTAGAGGCAGCTGTTGTGACAGCAATTTGCCATGTCAATACACCCTCTCACACTCTGCCCAGATTTTTAGCTCACTAGTGACTCAGAAGCAAGAGTGGCATTGCCAAGCCCCCCACTTCCCTGCATTTCCCATCCACTTGTACTATCCAAGGACTGCCCTCACCCTCACCTGACTTCACTTTGGCTATCAGAGATGGAGTCAAGCACCCCGCCACTATTTGGGAAGTGTGCAGAACAGGACAGCTTCTTTATTGTCCTAGCTTGGCCCTGTGACATCACAGCGAATGTTAATCAGGAGCAATGTTAGCATTACAAAAGTCTCTTACAAAAGGAGACATCTGAAGCATTTCCACTGAAAATTAAATACAGTCACTTATCATTTTTAACTCCTGCCATATTATTACATATTACTAAAAATCCTCAGCATTCTGTCAGAGAATTGTCTGCATTCATTACTTCCAGTAAGAAAGAAGCTACTGAGTGGGAGAGAAATAACCTTTTTTTTTTCACATTACTCTGGGTTGCATACTTAATAGATTTACTTCCCAGATATCCCAGTGGTTATTTCTATTTATACTGTGTGTAGTTGTCTTTTCTGTAAATGAAGACCCAAAATGGGTGGCAACTATCATGTAGCTGCTACAACATGCAAGAGATGCACAAGGACACACTGCAAAATGTGAATACTGTCCATAAAGCTATTCTTGATGGGCCAAATATGGTCTACTTATTTCCTAAGGAAAAACAGAAAACACTGGCATGTCAGCTCACCTCACAGTCAGAATTTGGCTGGACACTCTCAAGAGCTAAGGGTAATGTATTTCCCCTGGGATAAAAGTATTTTAAAATACAGGTAATGGGAGACAACATCCTTGGGTAGTAAGCTCCAGATTTGAGTAAGGATGTACTTAGGAAAACCTAAATCAAGACCTATGTGCTTCCCTTAGTCTTTTAAACTTAGTTTCTGGAAGCACTTCCCAAGGATGACTCGGTATTGGTGAAGTAATAGTTCTTCTCTGAGATATCCTTCAGGAGATAGAGCAAGTACTGACTGATGGTGTGACAGAAGCCTTACATCCTTTGTACCTGTTATGGAAGGGTTGATTTCTGCTGAGATTCCTAAATTACGGGGTCTAGAGAGCTCTGGCTGCTGCTACCCTGGAACAGCACCAATTAGCCAAAAGTCATGGTGGGAGGGAAGGAGGCAGCAATGCCATGAGCAGACTGCACTGCCTGTGTCCCTGCCACCTGTGCAGAGCAGGGGGGGAACCTGCACCCTCCCAGGGCACAGCTCTGGCACTGTGCAGTACACTCCCACACACACTCCCACTCCCAGATGGCCTCCACACAACCCTTCCAACATAAATTATTTTAGGATTTTAGCAATTAAGCCACAGAGCCCAGATTTTTGTCTCACAGTCAGGAGTGCAATTCTCTTTTTTGAAAAGACAGGAAAAAAGCCCCCGAACAGACAAACATCCCTGTCAAACCAAAAATAATCATAATAAAATATTCCTGTTTCTACAGCAAGTCACCTAAAGCATTCAAAATACTGCCCATGAGTTTGTTCTGCTGACAGCTCTATGTTTACACCTGCTGCTTTTCCTTGTCCTGAGTCTGGCAGGAAACACAAGCAGGAATGGAAATCATCTCTGTGCAGGCAAGTAGCTGAAATTGAGGGGAAGGAACAGCGCAATGAAAGGCCCATGCGATGTCACCCTAATTTTAATTCTTGATTACAACGTAGAAGATGGCACTGGCACTCCAGTAATTCAGTGGAGGGGAAAAGGCAGCTACAGAGCTTCTGCCCAGTTTAGTGATGAGTTCCCTTAAGCTCAAGAATCTATCATTCAGGACACTTTCTTTTCAAGACATTGATATTGGAGCACATCACATCTGCCCTGCAAATCTATGTATTGAGGAGCTGCTTCAATGCTCAATGCTATGTATTGAGGTTTTGCTTCAAGCCTACTGAAGTGAGGCAAGAAACACAGTGAGTTGCAGGAGAGAATTCTCTCAATTTCTTTCCTTCCTGGAAAGAGAAGATTGGGCTGAAAGATTATTCAGATAAATTGAACTGTGTTAGAGTTAGGGACCAGACCTTAGTAAGCCCTCAGGTAACCACTTGCATTTAAATGCCTGTAGCAGTAAGCTCCTAGCAACATAAACATTAAACAGACATTTCTGAAGCCTAGCACAGAAAGACAAGGGCTTTTATGCTTGCCTGCATGCTTTTAATCGTGGATATACAATCCCTATACTACATAATTTACAATTTTCTCATTGAAGTCCTGAAAATTCTTATTGAAAACTCAGTAACAATCTGCATTGTCCATCCCATCCCATGACGCTGACTCAGAGACTGACAAAGTCACCAGGACCAGCTGTGTGCCCCATTCCCAATGCACATGTGAGTCCAGCTTCCCATAAGCCAGGCCTTGAGCTGCTGCAGTTCAGAGAGAGCCATGCACAGGCAAAGGAAACATCTGTGCCGCCCTAAACCAAAACAGCTCATCTGAACTGCAGTGGCCCAGCCTCTCCCGATTCACCTCAGCCACCCGACCCCAAATCAGGCCTGGAGCCGTGACCCTGTGCTGCTCCCAGCATAAGTCACCCCATGACTCACAAGTCTCTGTTACTAAAGCATCCTCCCATCTGCCAAAATGTGACCTGCTGTTTGACAAGGCTGTCAGGTCACCATGACGAGTCAGTGGAACAGCTGAATCACCCTTTTCCAGCACTGGCTGCTGTCATTGTCCCAGGTCTGACTCTGTCCTTGCCCTGGTGTCTCATCACATTGGCCTGTGTGGAGCTGGTATCGAGCTCCTGGAACCAACTAAGGCTGCATTACTGAGGGAAGGCTTTGGGAGAAAGGGTGTGAGCAGAACTTATGGGCAGAGGCTTTACCTGCAAAATAAGGAATCCACCACAAAAGTCAACAGAAGGCCAAACTTTATCATGAGCACAGATGCTCCTCCAAGCCTGCTAAAAGTAGGCTTGTTAAAATCCTTTCTAATGGCACTGTTAACTTTAATAATTAAACCCCTAGGTCAGGCTTTTGTGAAGGAGGCAAGTCCCAGTTCTCATGCTATCTCAGCAGTCCCACAGTACGGAGAGACGAGGAGCAAAAATAAATGTGAGTGACAGATTCACATCTGAGGCTGACATCTAGCTATAACATCAGGTAAGTGCAGGATCAACATGACTAAGAGGCATCAAAGGGGATGAGATATTGTGCAGGACCAATTCTTCTCTCCCTTCAAGGCAAAAGGTATTTTTAAAAAGGCTCAAGAACCAAAGGACAAAAAAATCCAGGCTATAACCTATTTTAAAAAAACTACTATGCTTTCAAACTGGACGTTATGCTAAGGAGTAGCCTTGTGACACTGAAAGGACTAAAAATGGCACAAATGAACACAGAACTCTCTTTTCTATATTCAGCTCAGCCCCACAGTTTTGTATACCACATCACTCAGGTTTGTGTTCTCCTACCTCCAGGCTGTTTGCCCTTGCTCCTTAATATCCAGATACATCTCTGATCCTCCTGCCTTGCTGTCAGGAACGAGTAGCACGAGGCTGGGCTAACATTTCTTTTCCTTTCTAGCCAGCAATAATACAAATCACACCTTTACAGCTTTTCCATCACTGCTTGCCCATTTATTTCTCAATACATTTTACCCAGGCTTGCCCAAATTTTCACTTCCTGGCAGACATGAATAGTGAAATGAATCAAATACCAGGCTGAGAATATTGCAAAGAAATGTTTCAATACCAGTAATTTTTGTGAATAGGGAAGTAAATCAAACATTAGGCTGTGAATACAGCAAGGAAATGTTTCAATACCAGTAATTTTTGCATTTGAGCTGAAAACAGGATGGAAAACACTGCCTGAGTTTTGCAAAAAAGCGTGGCTTCTCTCTACCACCCTCAGTGCAAACCATGTATTTTGGGAACAGTCAGCTATTTCCATTGCTCTCAGCTGGTATCTTCCATGCCATAACTCGGTCTCTGCTGAGAAGTTTGCTGACCTCGCATCCTCTTTAGAGCAGTCGCTCTGTCAGTCAATTACTGTCATCAACGTGGCACAGCAGAAGCACCACCATCACTTTTTGCAAGCCTTCTCCTTCCTCCCTGACAGCCGTGGGAGCCAAGCCCAGAGCACACCCCTTCCAGGGGAAGAACAATGTGCAGGTTCCTGCAACTCAGCAAAGGATGATTTCTAAACATTAGGAAAAAAAAAAGGCTATGCCATCACAAATGGCCATTTTGGGGCATAAGCTGGAGTTGGGCACATCTTATCTTCATACGAGCAACATACACACTCTGGAGAATATCTCTAAGAGAGATGGGAGTCTGGCCAAACACAGGGAGGGCCTTTGCTAAGATGACAGGATGAGGCGCTTAAGCGTATGTATTTGAAGATGAGAAGGCTACAGGGGGGATCTTCTTGTGCTCCGTAAGTACCTTAAGGGGGATCACAAGGATCTGGTGGACAGATAAATTTGAACTAAGCAGCAACAGAACAACATGTGGACAATCCCAGGCTTTAAAATAGAAGTAATTTGTATTAAACAAAACGATGGTGGTTTAGCCAAAGTGGGCTGCTACCTAGCCATGTGGGATTTTTTTTTTGTCCAGGAGACTTCTGCAGCATATAAATAATGGAATAGTCAAGAAAATAAAAACAGATTGCTTGGTTAGCAGTGATATCTATGGATACATATGGGATTAGAGGCTCAAACACAATAGTTTTGCTCATGCATACAGGGTTTATGTTTAGCATCCGTAAGGAATATCCTTTTCTCAGGTTACTACATGGAGCTGGAGAGATAGGCAGCCTGTGGTGAAAAAAATTGATATAGCCTTAATAAACAGATGATGTGGAATATTTTTCTAGCACCCAATTGTACAGAAAAATTTCTAACACACAGACAGAAACATCAAAGACACACTTATTGTATCATCCCTAAATGACAGAATAGGAGAGCAAGAAGTTGAAGTGTCTCTCACCTGGCTGTCAAAGTCTAAACCTCAGGGGTGTGAAGACTCCATCACACAGAGCCTGCTCACTCACAGAGGGCCACTGTCCCCTCTGCCAACACTGAACACTACAGCATGATCAAAACCCCCTGATCTTTCTTTAACTGCACCTTGCAGATGTTCTTAACACACTTCTACTGAATGCTCAATGTCTAGCCTGTGTTGTGAAGTAAAAGCAGAAAAAAAAATTCGAAGTCCATCATAAGGGCTAATGGTTTTAAACTAAAAGGGGGCTGATTTAGATTAGATAGGAAGAAGATATTTTTTGTGATGAAACACTGGCACACGTTTCCCAGAGAGGTGGTGGATGTCCCATCCCTGGAAACATTCCAGGCCAAGTTGGATGGGGCTCTGAGTAACCTGGTCTAGTTGAAGATGTCCCTGCTCATTGCAGGGGTTGGACTAGCTGACCTCTAAAATCCCTTCCAACATAAACCCGTTACTTTTCCCCTCTCAAAAACCACAATAGGCTGAAAACATTATGTGCCATGTGCAGAGTGACTTACTGGAATCCCTTCTGAAGATAAAGTCTTGCCAGTGGCCAAAAGCTGGTGTTTTATTTTTATTGGACTGGGAGTTTTATGTCGCTTCCCTGCAGCCGAAATTTGAATCTGCTGCTGCCGTTTCACCTCGGGTGCCTTGACTTTTTTGTACTAAACAGGAAGCCCTTGTCAATACAAAACTATTTGCACTGGCCTCACTAGCCTGTGCTGTGTCTAGATAATTCAGCCTAATGAGGGATTATTTCCTGTGTTCGTGGCTGACAACACCCAAAGACATTCTGGGACTGCGCAGTGATAAAAACTGAACTATATAAAGCCAGTAGCATGGAGCTGTTAATTTTAAATAGAGAACAGAAGAGAGAATGGATACTGCTCCACACCATCCAAAGTCACTGAGATTCATGCTTGAGCCAGGAAATTAAAACAGAAACAGGCTTTCTGGTTTAGGACTGACATCTTCACTAAACCCACTGAGCTCCATAAGCTTACCTATGTGTTCAAATGCAGAGGGGAAGCAGAAGCAATGTGTGGGTCATTACAGGCTAATGAGAGCATGACTTTTGTCCTCAGTGCATGCAGCTGGACTAAAACTAATTATCTTCCTAATATGCAACAGCAAAGCTCAGTCCAAACAAAAGATAAGGATAAAATCTGGCAAATCTAACCAGTTTCACCCCCAGGGAGCTGCTGGAAGAAGCAGGCTTGTCACAGGAGTGACACAGGCTCTCTCACAGGCACCTGGTGAGTGTGAGGTAAGGCACGGCCTTTCCTTGCTCCACCAAAGGCAGTTGAGCCCAGATCTAAACCTGTGGATTTAATAATAAATATCAGATATTATATATAATACACATATTAATATTACATTAATTTCATGTATTTCCCCATTTCACAATATGGGCCAGTTATCCAGCATCTCATGTGGACATTATGGATGGCTGACTTGCTCACCAGCAACTAAATCAGGGCTTAGCCAATATGCTGCAGACTGTAGCATACTTATAGCCTTTGGGACATAACAGTGAACCATCCCTCTGTGGAGCAGAAATACCCACTGTGCTTGAAGAAGAAAGATGGCTCTGTAAAAACAAGGCTATGTGTTCCAGATGAAGGAAATGAAGAGTGGCAATGCAGCACCTCCCATAATTCCAGCCAGCTGTCAGTCCAGCCAGGAAAACAACAGATCAAAAGCAAACCATTTTCTTCTTGTGCATTCATGCACAGAAGACATTTTATTATCTAATTTGTCCCATTTTACAGTATAATTATTAAGATATGCAGTTTATTAAAGCCAAACCAAATACTTAAGTTCTTTTCCATCCATATAGCCTCTTCACTAGTCTTTACGGGGCAGAGTTTGAAGGCTGCCTATCATTTCTAGCTGCAGTGCTATTCACTTCCACAAAAAAACAAACAGAGACCTGCATGAGACATGGATTTAAAAAACCCAAACCCTAAACTTTGTGATACAGTTGTTGGGCCACCTCCTTGGACCAAGTACAGTGTTTCAGACTTGTAGGAGCATCTTCAAGTCTACTTAGAAAAGAATGGGAGTCTGATGGCCCAGCCTCCAGGCAAGCAGCTGGGCAGCTCTATTAAAAATACTCTGTTTACTTGAGGAGAACCTGACAGGGTAATGAAACAGGAAAAGTGCAACAGCCCAGGGAACACACAATTTCATCCCACCTCCTATCAGCTGTTACTATGCAAAACTGGCACTAAAGCTAAAAAAGCACCACATAAGCTTAATTACTTCCCATATTTTTGATTGATGTGACTATTTCTTTCAACCGCACAAGGCATTTTCTCTACTTTTTTTCTGTAGTTTCTACACATCATTCTCTAGTTGCTGTTTCCAAGGCAATTCCACTCTAAAATTTCAATGGTTCGAAGGAACTCGCAGGGTTCAGTCATACAAGGCAGGCTGAGTTGATCTATAATCCCACTGCTGAGGCAACTGTGAGTGTAAAAAGCAGAAAAGCGAAAGCATCAAATACAAAAAATAGCACAAGTATTGTTGTACCTTCAATGTGCAACAATAGATGTCCAGGATGCTTGAAGGCTGCATTAGTTGAGAAGTTAGCTTGAGAAAAATCGCCTTGCATGTAACACAAATCTATCTAGGACACAGGGCGGACACAGAAGGAATGGTTATTTGAAGAAGATATGATCATGCTGAAAGCCAGGACCAGCTACAACTCCCTTTGCCATCGAAGGGGATAAACAGCCCTGCTACTGCACACTGAGATCATCCAACGGTGTGTACCTAAAATAGTCCAGGTGAATCACATCCTAAAAATGCTTATTTCTATTCTTTAGCTATAAAAGGAGCCCTAAGGCAGACAGTTCAACTGCATATGTCTAGGCTGCAAAGGTTTAAAGACAGATTAATTCATTTCTCATTAAAAGTGATTCCATCCAGAATCACAGAAAGTTCCTTTAAATTATGCAGCAGTGAGATACCCAAGGAAATTACTACCCTGAAACTGGAAATGGGGTCTACTTTCTTAATAATAATAATAATAATAAGTAGCTATCAGACCTCTTTGTCCATGTTTAAAAAAATTAAATTATCACAGTATTGCTACACCAAAAAGGCAATTACCAATATGTAAAAAACCAGATGACTTGATTCTACTAAAGGACAATTCCCACAGTGAAGCCACAATATCCACTCTCACAAAATAAATGAGAGGAGATTTAAAGGAGAAAACAGAACAATACTCTATACAGCTATTGACTGTTTCTTCAAGATAAACTCAGTTCTTAGTGCAAAACTGTGCACCTCACGATAAATGCAGATAAAAGGGTAAGAAGTGAAGAGCACCCAACTATAAGGCCTTGGCTCTACAGCAAGGTCAGTGAATGTGAAGAGAACACTTCTGCGTGTTTCAATCCAGTCTCCAGATTCCAAGCCTGGTAGCTCTCGCAAGCATTAAATATCCCAAATACTAGCATAATTTAAAAATGCTTCTAGGAAGAAAAATACACTTGACTGTACACGCTTGGTTAATTCCCAGAAGCCCTGATTCTCTCTATTACTTTTTGGATGCTGGAGCCTGTTCCTGCAATTCAAAAGTAAACAATTATTCAGGAAGGCCATTCAGGCAGAAATCAAACTGGAACCACCCGAGGAGCACACACTGGTCCATCAGCTCCCCAGCAAACTCTCTGACTCAGCAGGGGAGTCTCTGGGCCAACAGGCAGCACATGCTTTCATTTTCACAAAGTGCACTGGGCTCGTCAGGCTGCACGAGGGAGAAGCATCCAGCCTCTGCACATCAAAAGCAGGAACCTTGGAATGATGAACAGCCACCAGCAGCCTGCTGACAAGGCAGTCAGCCTACACATACCAAGTCAGGCTTACTAACCCAGCTCAGCTCAGCCCAGGAATCTGCTCAAACCTCTGCCACCAGCAAGGACTTTTGCCTTCTAAGGGCCTGGCTCACCTCAAGCAGTTTATTTGATGCTCTTCCTAACTTGCGGGAGGAAGGAAAGGGTGGAAGAGGCTTTCATCCCCTCAAAACAATAGACTATGAACCAACCAGAATATCTTCTATTTTACCAGAGTTAAAAATGATGCTCCACACAGACAAACAGAAAGTGCAGCGCTCTCATTTCAGTCTGACAGAGCAGAGAAAGGACAGTGAGGATTTGGGGAGCCTCTGCCAAGTTCAGTCCCATCACACGAAGTCCTCACTCCCAGGAATTCCTAGGCAGCTGGCAAGAGAGCACACTGAGACTAGGCAAGGAAACAGAGGTGAGATTTCCCTGACATCGCTTGCACAGGCTAAAAGCAATCAGCTCCTATTTCTATTTTGAGCTCTTCCAAACCCAGCTTGTCGTGGGCTGCTTGTAGAATCACTGCCAATAGCCCAAAACCATGTGAGCCTGTCATGATAGGTCGCAATTTGGGAAAAGCCATGACAATGGCTGCTCTGCAAAGGGTCACAGGGCAATCCCCAACTGCAGCTCAGGACTGAGGGGCAGTACCCAGCACCTGCGATGCTGCATTTTTAACTACAGTCTTGAGCAGAAATTGCCCATTCACTTAAAGCTGCTTTCTGTTTCCCTGGGGACAAGGAAAAAACAGACCCTGCCAGCTTTATCTCTGCTCATGAATCACATCCCAATCTTTCTAGTCTCCTTGACTACAGCTAAATAAAACAGGGGCAGGAATCGTTTGCAGGCCGTTAAGTGCCTGAAATAAGGAGACGACTGCATTGCAGCTGGGAAGTTTTATGGCAGGAAATATTGGGATGTGGGTTTCGTGCCCTGGGTTGTGGCATCAAGGGCATCAAGGGTTGCCTGAGGCTTCAAGACGTGTTGAGGTAGTACCAGAGGATAGAGCAGGATGAAAGGAGCCAAGGAAAACTGATCCTTGGCAGATGTTGCCGCAGCACGTCAGAGGGATGAACTGCCCCAGGACCTGGCTAACAAGGGGGGTGGACAACTGGCAGCACCGTGGCTAAGTTCACTTATTTATCAGTACAAACATAGCCTGCACAAGCACAAATCAATGATCCCTGAGGGTCCCTTCCAACTCAGAATATTCTGTGAGTCTGTGACCAAAAAACCAGTGCGTGTCCCACAAGTTGGACTCAATCTTTATAGGTCCCTTCCAACTCAGGATACTCTTTGTTTCTAAATCTGAAGATGAGATGGATGGACATGAGGACCTGAACTCCCACAAGTGATGATGAGCAGGGAGAACCTGGCTACTGAATTAACACCTCGCCCCCCAAAATCCCAAAGTAATTTTTGCTCACTGGGTTAAATAGCTCCCATTGCAGACACTGCCTCGTGCAATGCTTCAGTTTCATTTCAGTTGCAGGGTCACATCAGCCACTTCAACATACATCAAGAACATTCTCCAAAGTCTGAGGTGACAACCACCCCTTCCCTCAAGAAACAGTAATCTGAATCAGTTTTCACATCACTGAAGGGGCAAAACACTGACTGTGCTTCCTCCTGTTCTGAAGCTGAGTAGTTTATTCCTATTTTAAATAAATCCAAAAGGGCAAACCATGTTTTTGTTGAACTCCAGAAAGATAAAACCTACTACTCTTGACCATCCACATCAGTAAGTCTTTGTACACAAACTAAATGGAGAATGTAAAGCCTCAGAGCAGGAAAACAAGATTATAAAGGGATTTTGGAGGAAAACTAATTCCTAGGAGCAAGTTGCACACGACTTTCCTACACTGCCCTTGTGTAATTAAGTCTGTATCCATGGAAAACTAGTACTGCATGAATGAAGCAACCTCTTGAGAAACAACTGCATGAAGACTAATAAAAAAGGACATGTCAAAATTAATGCCAGGAAATCTCTAAATCTTTGCCATATATTTTACAACGTGTTTGCCTACAGTTGACCCCAGTGCAATATTTATAAAATACAACTACCAGAGAGCTACAGCACTTCCTTTTAGCAATCCCAAGCTGGTATGCAAGCTGGGGTTTTTCAGCTCAGCGCTGAATCCTGGGACTTTGGAGGATGGAGTCGACCCCCAGGAACATTTGCAAGTTCTCAGACTCAGACCTAAAGCTGTCAAGGCTCTGCTTTCATCAGTCCACAGAGAACAGACCGACACAATAATTTTGAATATTAATTGAGTCCTCTAATTTTTTTAATATAGTTTAAATCCACACGCTCTAGAAGCAACAGACCCCCATGGCAGCACACTGAGTTATTTGCTCTCAGCCAAGAGTCTAACTATAAAGGACAACAATCCTGCTTAAATGTCACAGGGAACTATTTGTCACTGGAGCTCATTGCAAATGCACAGAAACATGGAAGTTAATTTTATCCTGAAAACTATGCCAGAATGTGTGGAGCCTGACAGCCACTTTTGGCACCTGAGATGCTCAGAGGGAATGCCCTGCCTTTATAAACCAAGTGTTGCTCCTGGATCCCAGTGGTTTTTTTTCTAAGTGAAAGCATTATGCATTCAGCAGAAGGAGCTCACTTTTATGGCTGCTGTGAAGTAAATTAACAAAGGTTTCTCATGTAAACATAGGCTCCATCAAATAAATACCCCCAAACTGCTGCAGTACAAGTATTATCTTCAATGAAAGAAATCAAAGTCTTTGCTTGCAATAGTGAAAGATAAAATGTTCCGGGATGTCATCCAGAGGGCTTGAAGGGATCATGTATCCAGGTTACATAGATCTAAGTAAGGTAACTTTGTTTAAAAAAAAAAAATTAAATATGATCCAAAAGAAATACAAATTTTATTAGGTTGGAATTCCCATGTTCCTGCAGGGAAATGTCAACAAATAGGTACTGCGTGAGCCACCCATAATTCTTATAATTTTTACAGTACAGCACTGACTCGTACAGATTCAGAGATTTTTTTTTCAGAGGAGGGAGCATAATTTTGCCAACTGTAAAAGACCAGCTACAAAACCCCACTCAAAACTCTGCACTGCACTAAGAGCTCTGCTGTAACTGAGCAGCTTGCATTTGCTGTTCAGCTGCTTAAGCACTGTGACAGTGAGTGCCTCCCATAATAATTCTCTCCAATGTTGGTTCATTCCTGACCAGGTAGGTAACTTTTAATTTCTCAGTAGGCCGCCCAGCATCAACACTTTACCTGGAAAGAATCTTTTCAACAGTCTTATTCCAGAGACCAAGCTCTTCTTTAACTCAGATTTTTCAAAATCCACTTTGTGTTACAAACTCATTTTCCACACTGGACTGTGTGTTTCTGGTGGTTGTTTAACGATCATAAATGCAACAGCTACAGCTATAATAACACCTATATAGCTGTATAGACCTGGTTAAGAAAAAACAGCCTGAAGGGACTGCATTCTATCCAAAGCACCCTAACAAAGTCCTCAGTGCTGAATTTTTTCAGAAATCATTATCTGGATTATCAGATGGTCTTTTCTTTGTGGATTTGATTGTCAGTGTTGTCACAGAATATGAGGAAATCACCACCCATCCTGCAAGTGAGAAAAATACTAGGCAAACAGACACCAATCCCCTTCTCTCTTGGGGGTGCACAATGCCACCTCTTCCTCTTGTCCTCTGCAGTTCACACATGCAGGTTGAGGTGTCCTCCTGCACCGCTGTTTCAGCCAGTGCATGCAACAGCTGAATTCAGTATCTTCACAAAGTCCTTAAGATTGCCTGAGTAGCAGTAATTGTATTACACTGAGCCTGTTTTGACCAGCACCAAGTGTGAAATTTTGTCACACGATTAATACATCCCTTTGCCACAGGAATGAACAGCAGAGCAATTGAAAATGTTTCCTAGAGAGCAGAGACATTGTCTCAGCTGTAAACTTCCCTCTCTCCATCCCCAGAGTCAGCGGCTGGAAGTGTTATCTCATGGAGCAACAGGGACTCCTAAACACATGGTGAGCCGGGTCATCCGAGGGCAAGTCTGTTTCAATTACTTTTTATTTTAAAACCCCAAAGCCCTTTGCTGTGCAGTGCTGTACTTTCTGACTTTGTCACAGGATAGCTGCTACAATTTCTAGGTCAGTAGGACTCCAGCAGTGCCCTTGGGCTGTATTTTCACAAGGCTCAATACAGTTAACGTGTCAGACACACCACAGTAAATAGCTCCTATTGTCTGTTGCTTTAGGGAGCCATTGGTTTCACATAAAAATATCATTACTTTTATTAACAGATATTGATAGAGGTCTGGAAATGGTCATTCACAATCTGAAATGCATCTGCCTTGCTCAGACAATGAGAAAGTAAGAAATGAGTGACCCGTGCTATGGCATCTGCTTGACACCGTCCTCAGGCACACAAGCCAGACTGACAGACCACTGCAGCAGCAGAGCTGGTGTATAGCAAGGTGGAAACCCCAGTTCCTCAGCCCTGCCTTCAACACACACTGTATTTAGCCTCAGGGCTGAGTTTACAGCAGGAGATATGAAAAATACTGCATTTACGATATTGGCTTTTTTTTCCCCTTCTCTTCCTTTTAAATTAGATTAAACTAATGGGCAAACGTCCTTATTATAGGTGTCATGTCTAATGTGATTCCCAGAGTAGCACTGGACTCTTCCTCCCTAAAGAGAAGAAAAACACACATTGTGCAGCACTTAGACATGATTCCTTTGTTCACTGTTAGTACATTTTCAAAACTGGACTTCCCCTTTAGCTGCTTTGGGAATTTATCACAACCAATGCACAGGACCAGGCTTCAGTCAGTTTAGATTATCTTTCAAAATCTCCACAAAGCACAAATTCCCAAATCCCAAAGAAAATTAATATTTCATGTCTGTTGCTGAGACACCTGGAAATATTAAGAGATTGTTTCTCCAAAGCTAGGACATTTTTCAAGCATATCTCCTCAGTTTCTTTCTGTCCCTTGTTACTTTTCATCTGTATAAATCCAAAGATTTGAAAATGCTGAAGAAGAACCTCTTCCTTCAGAATATGGAAATATATTTGGAGATTAGGATCATTATGATCATCCAAATCACCAGAGACAACCTTGCCAGAGCTAGGTTTCAAGGAAAGCTCATCTCTTGATAGGCAGAGTCCAGGCAGTAATTTGTGTCACGGTTGATTTTAGTCAGGCTTCTGTTTGAAAACATCCAAATTAATTAGGTCATATACAAAGAGTGACAAAAAAACCCCCTCACTAATACATGAGCTCTGTCAGAGATCTTTCAGTAGGAGACTAAGTTACGTCCCACCAGGAGGAAATCCTCATGTTTTTAACATTTATTTTACTGTCTGATTAGAAAGACTAGGCAAAGACATTCTACTGGTACATTAGACCTATAGAACTGGTCCCTCAGACTTTAGAAAAGGAATTCTAACAATTGCTTGGTTTCCTTTCCCTTTTCTTAGCTTTCCATTCACTCTTGGAAATTCCCAGAGTGATACAGGACCATTTCCAGAATGAAGTTCAACAGCTGTGTAACAACCCATGGAACATAAAGTAAGGAGAAATCAAACCTGATGCTGCAGGAAGGCAAAGTATCACCACCTCTATTCCAAGCTGTGATCCTGTTCCCTTGAGATCTTAAGGAGAACAGAGCACAGTTAACCACTTGCTCCACTTACGGCAGCCTCTGAAAGCTTTGGGCTTTCATCCTATTCAGCTTGCTAAAAGGCAACACATTCAAAAGCCAGTGACATGTTTTTAGGTATGAAGCTGAGTAATTAAACAGCTGAAATTCTTTAGCTCATTTTAAGTCAGTTCTTTCAGAGAATCTCGTTTTTACTTTGAAACTGAGGAGCACTGTATACTGTGTGATTTACTAAGTCACCTCTGGTTCATAAAGCTGCAGTTTTAAATCATACCTCCCTGATGTGCTAAACTGCTGATCTGTGATGCACAGCTAGGTGGGAAGATTTGCCATCGGTGGAAATCCCCAGCTGCCAGCCTTTCACACATACCGGAGCAGAAGGGATGAATTCCTGATGCAAACCCATCAAATATGTATGTGTTTTGCTAGGAGAGAAATGGAGCAGAGATGCAAAATGAGCCATAAGGAGCCACCTCCGCTGCCACTACCCCTGCACCGACAGCAGGCTCTGTGTTGTGGGTTTGCTTTTTAGAAGACATCTCCACCTGTGTTTCAGGGAAATGTCTACAGACTGGTGAAATAAAAGACAATGGAGAAACAATCTCCTGGTTTGTTACAGCAACTACATCAAAGGGTCAGGCTGTCGCAGCAGTCTGCACACACACACACCACACGTTCTTCCTCCACTCGCATCATGTACATGACGTATATATTTACATATGTTGAGACAGATTTATTATATACATATTGAAAGGGGGATAGGTGCCTCTTATGCTTTGTCAGTTGACTTGGCTAAGCCTGTTGAAGGCTGCAGTTCCTATTTAATGGTTGAAAGAGATTTAGGTAATGAAGTGTCTGGATAAGGAAGCAACGGTATTTATGAGACTAAAAAATATTTGGGCTTATCCAGCTTTGAAATTACTATAATAGGACAAAATAGAGGAGTCAAATGGGCAACTGACAGCAACAACAAGCAGAAGCCTTCACAATTCAAGCTTTAATTATGTGGAATGTCCTGGCTAGAGAGGATGACCCACAATTTCACTGGATATTCCAGCACATCACCCTTTCTACTCCATCTGAAAAAGGTTATATCTGCTCCTAAAAATACAGTAACAGTAGTTATTTTCTGATTACTTCAAGAAAGAAGTTTCCTGAATCTGATTTGATATTCAGTTTTTCAGCTTTTTTTTTCCCTCCAAGATGTTTCTTGTTTAGTTTACTTATTTATTAGTAGTTTCCTTACACACTGCCTAGATTATAAAGCAGAGATTGGCAAAGCAAATAAACAGAGATTAAGTAAAGCTGCAGCAAAGTTAGGTCTTTAAGAATTAAAACCAACCTCTAAACTGCAGAGGCAACTCTTCAAAAGTCACGCTAAGCAGAGTATGTACATTTGCAGTCCAACTTCCATTTAAAGTGGATGACAAGTTTAGCAAGGATAATACCCTTCAAATACTGGCTGATTGGAGAGGCAAGGACATTTGCTCAATTTGCCCATAGTATTATCCTCCTGGCTTGCTGGGAGTTGATGTCCCGCTGTGAGCTTACAATAAGAGTTTTCCTTCTGAAGTCCCTGATGTGGGAGTATTTTTCTTGAAGATCATGGGAAAGTTTGGGGGGTTTTATTTTAAACCACTGCAGCAAAAAAGTAAAGAAGATTAATTGGGTTAGCTGCACGATTCATCTTGCTGCTTTTGGCTAATTCACATCAGTCAGCATATCCTAGAAGACAGTCTTTAAATCTCAGATATGTCCTTGTTAATTACTGTAGCATATTATAAAAGACAAATATTTTTGAGTGCTGAGAAAAAGTGGCACAGCATTTCAACCCATACACACTTTTCTTTCAAATTGTTAATCTACTGTTAATATACCTTCAAATTTATACCCAAAGATGAAACATCCTGCTACTTTTCCTTCTGATTCCTAAGAACTTAACCATCGAGATGCACAGCAATGTGTTGATCTGATCTAGCAGCATTTTAAGTGCAAACTTCCCCTTGCAGCAGCAGGTTTCAAGCAGATGGCGCCTGGATAGAGCCAATTGATACCCAAATAAACCAGGGCATCCTGACAGCTCTGGCCAACAAGCTGCACAACAACTCCCCGAGAGCTTAGGAGGCAAAGCCCAGTCTCAGGGAAAGACTAACGCTTTCCAGGGAACTTGTTAGGACTGTAAGGACTGACACGCTCATGGTAATCAAAGCCTACTTGCTCTGTGACTCACAAAAACACAAAAGAATTTTTGAGTTTGGCCCATCACAAAATTTTCCTGCAATTAATAATTAGGCAGCTCATTACTTGGCAGTGAGAGGGATCAGGTATTTAATTTTCCTGACTGATCACAAAACAGGTTAGTAATTAAAGAAAATTCCTAATGCTACACAGGAAGACATTATTATTGTATCTATTTACTACCATTTTTTTCTATGTACAGTATTTACTATTTTATTGCTCTACATCTTATATTACAAAGATCATTTTCTCCCTTTTACATATTAACTAACTACTTGCTGGTCTGCAGCAGAACATGATTGTTCACTGCAAAAGCAGAGGGTAAGAGACAATCAGGGGCAGCTCCAGATAGGGTGACACCTGGAGCAGGCCGACCATCCCAGCCACTCCTTGGGAAAGCTGCATTAACCCCCTTCTCCGGGTCAGGCTGCCTCTTCCTCCCACACCTCACCAGCACAGGCATCCAGCCTCTGTGCTGCAGCTCCAGGGAGGGCAGGTCACCAGGGGCCACTGCCCTACGGGGATGGGGATGAGGTTTATTGTGCTGAGCTGCTTTCTCTGCTGTGAAAAGGGAAAGAGCATTACTGGAACCAGGAAGGGAGCAGGGGTTGCTTTTTACACATGGGAGTGGGGAGATGGCCTAGAGCCAGAGCCCAGCTTGGATTCCTGCCCCACAGGTGCTGGGCCAGGACCAGCCTGGCACAGGGCTTCTCCCCACGTCCTCAGCAGTGCACGAAAACCCAAAAATGGACAGCACATTTATTGCATTCATCTGAACAATCTGCACTCTGCAATACACTTGCTAAATATTTTATCACTTCTGATTAATTGATGGATTGTTAATCTTTAAATATGCTCACGTTTAGTTCTAAATTCTTGGCAAGAAACAAAGGACTGACATAGTTTAGTAACCTGCACTCTCTGAACACTGTACCCATCTCCTCTTATAATCGAGACCATCACCTCCCAAACCACAGGAACGATTTCAATTAATTGAATTTTTCAGTGAAATATTCTAAGTTACTTGGCATTTCTGAGGCACGATTTGCCCAAGATTTCTATGTATGTTACAAACATGAAAGAATGTCTGCAATACCTACTACATACAGTAGCTTGGGGCTCTTTCACTCCACAGCACAGGGAAGGTACGATATAAAAAAACACTGCTTGTACATCCTTAGCCTGCACAATTAATGAGCTGAGACTAAAACTCCTCTTAATCCCTGGTCTCGTATCTGATTGAAGTACATTGGGGATAATTCCTTTTGTCTTTTTTAAACTTGTTAGTACATACAGCTGGGATATATCTTTTTTTGTAAAAAAGAACAAAACCAGCCAAAGAAACCCCACAGAGCAGCAAATGGGATCCGGTTTCCTTCTGTTTACCACCTTACTGTGTTCCAGACGGACTGAAAGAGAATTAATTTATTCTATGGTTTGGGGGGGAATTGGAGTTGGCTGCTGGTCCATAACCATATTTATGTTGACAGCTTTTGGGAACTCTCTGCAAGGTCTGCTGAAAAAGAACCAAAATTGATAAATAACCACATTTACATTCTTGAACATCATCTTTTTGCAGGGGTTTGTTTGTCTGTTTTAACTAAGACAGTTTCTTCATAGAAAACAGACTCTCACAGGATAATCCATGTGATCACAGCCTCAACTGTGTATACAGAGATGGCTTTGATTAGTCCTTTTATCAGTATTCCTGGAGATCAGGTAGGATTTGTACACATGGTGAGAAACAACTTCAGCCACAACCAGCACGCAATATGGACAGACACAAGAGACAAGGGATGGAGAAGCAAGGTCCACGTCCCTGTTGTACAGACAAGGAACAGGGACGCTGAGAAGCAGCGACTCGGGATGTGCAGAAAAGCCCCATGAAACCCTTTCACCTTGGAACGTTCACGTCAGCCTGAGAACCAACCATTCCTGCTGGAGTTTGCCACAAAGCCAGCATGACCCAAAGCACCATCCACAAGCACCCACACTTCCTATATCCTGCATTTCAACTTTCAGGTATTTACACTCAAGTTCTGCCGTTTTTACTATGTCATTGCTGAGAGGCTCCCCCCACGAGAGTGGTTGGCACCATCCCACATCGCGTGCTGAGCCAGAGCATTCCTGCACAGCCCTCCCTCCCGCCATGAATACCCAGGCTGATGTGGAGTGGCCCCCCGGGTGGCAGACACTCTGATCCACACTACATGAATAGAGAAACATCCTTTGACTGAGAAATGAAAGCTGACAGTCAGTCGGACTCCTCCTGTACTCATCTGCACAAGCTTTCACATCCAATACTACTTCAAATGCAGAAATTTAACTACAGGGCTCTTCACTTTCTTTTGGAAAATAAAGCTGCAGCTCTGTATCCCTGCTCTTTATTTTGAGGCTGGGTTTGTCGGAGGGGTTTCTGTTGTTGTTCTGCTTTACTCAGGGCACTCCTGATTAACTGCTCCAGATCCAGCAACACAGGCTAAGCAGGTAATTTCCTTCCTGCAGAGCATGCTGCAGTGATGGAGAATAGTGATCCCTCTCTGAGGGAAATGGCTGAAACATTTTGGAGACAATTCCTCACGTCCCTGAGGGCAGATGAAAATGATTCATTGCGTGAAAGTGCTGTTATCCCACTACTACCACCTTGCTCTTCCTTCACTACTAATTGATGCTTGGAGCAGTGATAACAAACTCTGCAATGAGCTAGTTCACCTATCCCTTGGTCAGGACAGCTGGAGAAAGGTCACTAAATGGGAAGAACAAGAAAGGGCACAAGGACTGAGGAACAGAGCAATGCACCGAAGCAAAAAACATCTCTGCCATCTCCTCAACCTGATGTAGGAACACTCAGACACTCAGAAGAGTGCTCACACCAAAGCAAACTGCACAGAGCTGAGAAGCTCCCATCAAGTCATAAAATGATCCCTGGGCAGGCTGCCCTGCCGAGATACCAGGGATAGAGATCCAGCTGCTAGGAAACCAGTTCGATTTGCTGCACACTTCAACCAAAGGAGATAGGAAGCAGAAACATATGCTCCATCAAAACCAGAGTCACAGCAGGACTCTGAAGTAACCATATGGTAACTGCTTTTAAATATAAAGTGAAGGGCATTCCATTAATGCTGATGTAATGCTGTAATCTCTGGCTTATACCCTTATTGATCTCGGATGCTTGCAAAAATAATTGAAGCAACACTGAATGTATTTCCAATTTTGTTGCTCATTCAGTTCTGTTTCATGGTTCTTTGTAGGCAGCTACAATTTCTATGCATATATTTTGTTATCAGATGTATGCTTTTCCCATTTCTTCATCAATTATGTGCATTAACTCCTTAATGACTTGCAGCTTGAAATCTGCAAGTCCTGTTTGCCCTATTTTCAGTTTTGACTGGCACAGTCAAAGAAAGACGTTGCAAAGTAATAGCATTAATAAAGATTTATAAAATCTGCAAATCAAATTACGTAAGTCTTCACCAAATGAAGCTTTTTTTTAACTGGACTACAAAACGTCTGTAAAGTCCTAGCACATTCTAGAAACACATACAGCAGCACAATTATTCCATAAATGTAAATTGACTGAGCAGAGCCACCTTGACTTTGATCATAGAATTACAGAATTGTTTGGGTTGGAAGGCACCTTAATACAGATTCTCTGGCAGCTCATATTTTTATCAAAATGCTTTAATCAATACTTAGCAGCTGAAGCAGCCACTGTCACAAAAACATGTAAAAATGGATTTGTACAACCTACAAGAATGATGCAGAACCTGAAATAATTCCAGGGAAAAAAGAAATCTTACATCCTAAAACCAGCTTTGGGCAAAGACTTTTTTCCTTTGTGGCAGCAAACTGCTTAGAGGGAGAAATGATTTCTTGATTTGCCAACATAATGCTCCTGTAGGAATGAAGCTGCAAGCTGACCTAAAGGGAAAAGGCAGCACGAGTTCACGCACCATTGTTTGAAGAGCAGACCTACTTGCACAGCAAAACTGCTGCTTCAAATCCACAAATGGCAGCCAGACACATGCTAACACAGCAGTTTTATGACATAGGAATACATTAACATTTATCAAACCAAACCACAATTAATTGGGTGACACCAGAAAAAAAAGTTTTCCTGCCCACAGTGGAACAAGAAAAGATCTCCTGTGGATTTGTGCCCTACATCCATACACACACCTCCATTCATCATTAACAGTCCTTGCTCTTTGTCCTTCTCAGGGACATATTCCCAGTAATCACTCCCACTGCCTCATACCCCATTTCCCCCAAACCTCTGAAGACTTAAACTTTTCTACTACCTTACTACTCCTGTTGACACCCTTCTCCCTGGCAGTATCTTTATTTCCCTTAAACTATCCAGCATTTCTTCCACATGTTCTTGAGCAACCTCCAGGATCCTCACCACAGCCTGAGGTTGCATTTCCCTCCTGGAGAAGCTCAGTTTGAACACCTTCCCTCCAGACAGCCAGCGACCTTCACTAGCCTCACTGAGCCATTTCTAGATATTGGATGCATCTGCTCTGCCTTCAGGAGGATTTGAAACTGGTAAATGGGTTCTAAACATACTGGAAGGAGGTAGAGGAGAAAAGATGAACTAGCAGAAAAAAAGGAGAAACAGAATTATTCAAAACAAATATAAGTTCTTTACAAAAGTAGCTTAAATACACAAAAGAAGGTGAAACAAAGGTGAATCAGTAACACAATACTTCCCAGTAAAACAAAAGCACATCAGGAGAAGGAAGCATAAGGCTCAGAAGAACCGAGAAGATTCCAGAAACAAGGTTTTGTGAGATTTCACATCCACTGCCCTGAAGAGTATGGCTGCTACCCGGTTCCACAGGATTTAGCAATGTGTTGCTGTACTTCATGCATGCGAGAGACAGAGTTTTTGCAATGACTAACTTTGAGGGTTTTGTCTACTTTTACTTAGAAATATTCAGCTTGTTCAGCCACTTTTTTTGTCACTCAGGCTTATCTGTTCTGAAGCAGTGGACTGTGCCTATCTTGAATCTTTTCATCATCTTTGCAGTTCAGCTCCTCATCAGCTGAGGAGGATTTTTACTGGAGGAGATGGCTTGTGACATCCCACAAACTGGCAATCCCATACATACATCTCTGTCAAGGTGCAGCTTGACAAAGTCCAGCTCTTGATCCCGTTTCATGTCACAAAATGGAACTGACGATAAGAGAAGGGCAAGAGGAGGTTCCTATTCTTTGGCTACTGGCAAGTAAAATCCAAAGGCTTATCTGGGACTTATCAACCCCCTTGACTGCACTGGCTGCTGCCTCTGTGCACGATCCAAAGGCACTGCTGGAGTCACTCCCGGAAACAATTCCGCCTCTGCTGGCACTGAAAACCGAAACCCATGACAACAATGGGGACGGTTTTGGGTGTTCACAGCAGTACAGGAAAGGGAAATGAAATCCAAAATTTAAGCAGAGTTTCCACTGGAGTGCTCGCCACTTTCCCCTTCTGTTTGACTTCAGAGCACAGACCTGCATGCTTTGAACTCCAACGCAGAAAACCACAGCAGGAATTCTTCCTTTCTAATGGCAGAAAGCCATTGCTGGTGGCTGTCTGGGATTAGAACTTTCTTGAAACTACCTACCTATGGTTTAGATTAACATCTAACAGTCTTCAGCAGCAAACTTTTCTATAAGGTTCAAAAAACATGCAATAAAACTTACTATTTTAAATGTATTCCCTATTGCATCAACTGACTGTTTACTTTTCCCTCTCTTATTTCCCCAGCGTGGTCTTAAAATAAGGATTTATCCAGGTTAGAAACTGATATGGGGTCCCCAGCATAAGAAGCGATGGACCTCTTGGAGCAAGTCTAGAGGAGGCCATGCAGATGATCAGAGAGCTGGAGACCCTCTGCTGTGGAGACAGGCTGAGAGAGTTGGGGCTGTTCAATCTGGGGAAGAGTCTGGGGAGACTTTAGAGCCCCTTCCAGTACTTAGAGGGGCTACAAGAGAGCCAGAGAGGGGCTTGAAACAAGGGCATGCACAGAACAGGAGGGAATGGCTTTAAATTGACAGAAGGCCAGTTTACATTAGGTATTAGGAAGAAATTCTTCCCTGTGAGGGAGGTGAGGCACTGGGAGAGGTTGCCAAGAGCAGCTGGAAGTGTTCAAGGCCAGGCTGAACAGGGCAGGTGCCCCTGCCCCTGGCAGGGAGTGTGGAACTGGATGATCTTTAAGGTACCTTCCAACCCAAACCACTCCATCATTCTGTGATTCTATGTAATTCAAGAATTTTCATGCCATGCTCTACCTGTAGGATGCACTGAACTTCACTGCGAGCCTGCAGACCATGTACATCCTTTCTGTAGCACCCCAAATTCCTCAGCAGCAGCACATTTTACTAGGCTGTCTATATCAAGCTATGTTTCCTCTGATCACTAAGCAGTCATCAGCCAGGAGAGACGGGAGACTCCTGTGAGCTCCTGGGTATCACAAGGTGTGAGATTGCTGGCTTCAACTGGGAGCTACCACCAGCTTAACACGACAGCCTAAAGGAAGGAATATATTCTTTCTGTAGGAAGAGTTCCTAAAATGCACACTTCTGCAAAGCCAGAAGGCTTTTGATGTGTTTGAGGTCGTGGGGCGGAGAGGGGTGTCAGCAGCAGGAGTCCAAGCTGTACCTGCATTCCATGTGGATGCACTCTTCACACGCTGTCCCCGGAGGTGGCTTCCTCTGCTGCACTGGCAGCTGCTCAATACAGCCCTGGAAGGAGCCACGGTCTGGCAGCAGATGAAACACTGCTCCCTGGAAACACTTTTCTGCCAGCCTGGGGCTCAGCCTCTGCAGAAACACCCCTGCTATCACTTCTTATTCTCGCTACTGTGACGGTAGCACAGTTAAATTGATTCTTAGTGTTATTAGCTCAATACATCCACAGGTTTATATGATGGGGGGGAAGGGCAAGATAGGAATTATGGAAAAAGAAGAAAAAGGCTTTTCATTGATTGGATTGTTAGCTTACTGTGAAGATAAAATATGCACATTCTCTATTAGGCCTTTGTTGGCCATGCATGGAGCACAAAGAACTAAAAAAGCACTAATTACTAGGAGCTACGATTAGTCTCTCCTGGCCTGTGGTAAATACAAAGGTGAGTTTTAATAGCAGAGCAAGGAGATTAAGCAACATGAATTCTGACAAGAGCCATAAGAAAACGGCAAGTAAATTACCCCTTGTGATCTAAAAATATAAAATGAAGAATTCATTATGGCTTCCCATGAAAAAGCCACAGCTTCTTTCTTCATAAAAATTCAGCCTTGGACAAAGAGGCACTTATCACATCTATTCTGCATTTGCAAAGGAACTGCACACTGATCTCCAAAATTCCCGAGTCCCATGAACTTGCAATCAGGAAAGACATTTGTTAAGTATTAGCCCTGCTGCCTAAGTCAATACCCTCTGGAGCTCGTGGTGTGTATTTCCTTTCAGCGCCTCAGTTCCACTGACACCGGCTGCTGTGTCATCGAACAAAAATGCCACACAAGAGGAAAGCACGTGGCCCACCTCTGAACATTTCCCTTCTAAACACTTATTGTTCAAACTGAAAGAGCTCAATCATACAGACCAAGTACAGCTAAGAACAACCATAAATATGCAAGGGTCTCAGCACAAGGGATAAAGGCATGTTATGTGACTATGCAACAATTCTGGTATAAGGAATAGGCACACATAAATATATATATATATATATATATATATATATAAAATATATACTTTGGACTCTAAAGAACATCTTGCTTCTAAAAATTGCCATGTATGACAAAGTTCAGCAGTTTTGGAGAATCTGAGCTGTGCTAACCTACAAGCAGATGGAAGCAGAGCTGGAAGCAGGCTCAGCAGGGTAGAAGAGAGGGAGAAGCAACAAGGCAGGTTGCAGAAGGAGAATACTCTAATTTTCCAGCAGCAGAAACATTTTTTAGCATCTTCACAGATGTTGGCCAATTTATAACAGCTCATGAGAAATACAAGTCAGAAAATAATCTGGAGCATTTGGAACAGTATTCAGCTCTTGTGTATGGTGCTCATTTCCCTTTGAGTCTGTTCAGTAAAATTAATGAAGCACTAATGATGCTGGTTTCCTTTCGCTTTTTGTTTAGTGTTGGAATTGCTGGAGTTCAGTAAAATGTGAGCTTCCTTTAACTTACATTTTGCTTGTTTTTATGTGGTAGATGCACTGACAGGTTTAAGAGAGAATGGCCTCCTACTGCAAATTTTTTGTTGGCAAAAAGAATTAATCTTAGAGCTCACCAGGACATAATGGTTAAAAGAGGCCAAAAGATTAAATAAAATAAAATCAAATAGATTCAGAAGGTGTGAGGAGAACTGGGGCAAGGAGGCTGGAAAGGGAAGGCAAGCAGGAGAAAAGACCACCAGAGTCAATTAAATTGTGCAAGTCCCACTTCCCTAGATTAAAATGGGTGACTTTGGAAGGGATGCAAGGTTATAATAAGGAAAGCTAAACGAGACACACCAGACCCACACACAACTGATGACGACAACTCAAGGTGAGTGCAGAAAAATGTCTTCTAACTCATGATTATTTAAAGGCTAAAATAATTTCTCTCCAAAATAAAACTGTCCGTTGGAATGCTGGTTTTTTGAAGTGGACCATCATTAACAGAGACGCATATTCAATATTATTCTCCAAGCTTTCAGTGGTGAAGATTTCTTTCATGTTGCTACAGGAAATGAAAAGAAGTCAGTATTTCTGCAATCCTTTCCATGGCTTTGCTACTGACTTACAGCATAAGGCAACAGAAGTTCAATCTTTTCACTCCAGAGCTCCCAAAGCAGTTTTCTTGTCTAAGTCAAATCAACCTCATTTAAAAAACCTGCTGGCTTTGCTTCATTTTCATTCCCACCAACATGATGTTCCTCTGAGACAGAAAAGCAAAATGCAGCTACTCAAGGCAGAACATTGAGCAACAAGGGAAGATTCAGCCTGAACCTCACCAAAAGGTCCATGCCCTCACTAAAATTTAAAGTATACACAAAAGGCAATAAACACCTACTTCAAAAATACCAAATAACCAAAAATACCAGTCAGCTCAACACAGCCAGCAGGCCAAAAGACAACTGGCATGGGACGGAAGAAAATCACTTTGGGATAAAGTTGTGTCTTTCTCACAGGAAATATAATTAAAAATATAATTTAAAAAAAATCAACAAAAACTCCTTTTGGTTTTTTCAAATATATACTACTAATGTTTTCCCATGTTTTCTGTCCTTAAACAGCCTGTCCTTTGCATATACTCACATTATCGACTTCCTGCAAACGGCCTCCTTCCTACAGCACATTCCTGCTTTCACTTCTCTCGCCCACATGAAATCTCTGTAAAAACTCATCACCTGGATCATTTTGAACCTCACAGACTTGAGACAAAACTGTCTTGGCACAGGTGTCCACTGTGCCTACCAGACAAGAAGATGCCAATCAAGAATTTGCCAGGCTCACCCATTTCTTCAGCTGCCTTGCAGGTATTTCCAATTAGAATAAAATCATTGAGTTCAAAGCTCTGTGTAAGTGGCTTTCTTGGTTCACTGAGATGTTTTTGACGTTCATAAGCTGCGAGTTGGTTCCATTTCTGCACCTCTTCCCCGTCACAACTTTCCAAAGCACATGAAGTGCATTCATTTCCATACGTTAACCAGCATCCTCTGGACAGTATTCTGCCTCCATGAAATTGATTTATTAAAACTCACTACCAGCAATTTAGTAAAAGAAAGATGTATTTGGGGCACAAATAGGAGAAGCAAATACGAGCAGAATAATTCTTCTGCCTCTTCATCACACCTTTCAAAAAAACCCCAGAGCATTCATCATACAGAGAATGTGTCCTCCCAGTAACAGCATATTCTTCATACATATGCACACTTACTCCAGACCATAGTTAATTATTTCCCCAGGAAAATTACTTCTATGCAAATTTAAATAATGTTCATAGCTTAGTGAAATGAAACACATGCACAGAGAATAACAGTAGTCCCAGACATCCAGAACAGATGCTATTATTTCTCATTTGTTATGAAAAAAATTGAAAGTGTGTTGCAGAAAAATAGAGAAAATGACACCACCATTTATAGATCTCTAATCCTGAGTAGATGCAGGAAGTCCTAAACCACACAACTGGGGGTATCAGACCACCTTCTTACAAGCTATTGAAGGCAATGCCCACATTGCAGTTCACAAAAGCAAATGTAAACCCAAACTCCTCACTCCTGGAAGTCCCACTGCAAATGTAAACCTGGACAAAGCAGAAGGGCAGCACTTTGTGATAATCTCAAATTATGTTTAACATTTTTTCTTACAAGTGTCCTTCATACAGGTGCTCACAATTTCACCGCAGTAAGCACAGCCTATGCTAGCAAGCACTGATGATGGCTGCTTAAATATATGTTCTTCCAGCAACTGCAATAAGAGGATTTAAAGACAGAATTCTTCAAGTGATTTATGATTCATTTCTGCATCTCAATCTAAGCACTGAAAAGCTTCAGCCTTCATTTTTCTCAACAAATGTGCAATTTGATGCATAAATGAATATTCAGCTGATGAAGTGAACAAAAGCATCTTAGAGAACACCAGACTGCAAATGCTGCTCCGTTTTGGGAGCCAGAGAGTGGCAGATAATGACTCTCTCAGTCTGTCATTGCTGGGGAGCATGGGGAAGGCTGGAGACAACACAGCGCCCACGCTAGCAGCCAACCCAGGGCAGAGATAATGCCCCACAGACCCAAAGGCCACTGCATTAAATGCCACTGCAGCAGGCACACGGCAGTGCCAGCCCCACACACAGACTCTGATTAACCCAGGACTTCTGAGGAAAATGTGCATTTTTAGTGAACATCCCAGTGGCCTGGCAAAAGTAACAACCATCCTGATTTACCCCTACAAGGCAGGGAGCACTTATGACAGTTCACACGTCCTGCTGGCAAAACAACTTTAAGCAGGAAATCCTGTACAAGTATGTCCTAATACAACTCCTTACATACTTTCCAGTTCCTCCTGGGCTGCACAAAAAGGGTTTATAAGCAAAAGTCTGACCAGAGACACTGAACTGCTGCATGATGCACAGTTTTACACAGTATTTACACCCAAGAAGCAAGCCCATGACAGACACACAGTGTAGTGAAGGAAAAAGCAGAAAGTGATCTTTAATTAAAAGGCTCGTGACAAAATTATTCCAGCTGTTGAAAGAAAGTCTAATTTTATTTCCATCATGCTGCACTGGATTAAGTAGCTTGGGAGTGTTCACATCACAAGGCTAAAATGCAAACAGCTTGCTCAGGACAGTTTGAGTCTTGGAAGGTGTCAGTTACAAAACTGGGAATAATTTTGTCCCATCAACTCTTCTCCATATTGTGTCCTTGAGGAATCCCCCCCAGAACAACACACACCAATGAGCAAAGCAGGATCACTTTGCTCCACGCTGAAAACCAACAGTCTTTTGAATTCTAAGAGCATCTCATGTATCTTAGGAGACAACATAATTAATGGGGTTTGCTTGCCTTTCAACTTGAAAAACCTTGAGAGTGCAGGTCCAGGCCATACGAAGGGCACACTCTCAATCATTAGGACTTTTAAAAGCACCTCAGATTAGACACAGATAAAAAAAAAAAATCCAAAACTATTAGACATTGCAGGAATGTTTATAGATACGTGTGCATTTACAATGTACTGCATTTTTAAACATCTCTTGTTGGCCAAAATGGAGAGTTTGAGATTGAGAAAACAGGATTAGATTTTATTAGGCTGGTCCAATACATAGGGACTGGTCTAACAACCTGTACTAGTGCTATGTGGTTTTTGTAACAGTTTTGGAATGACTTGGTAATTATTAACAACATTCTTTAATTCTTTATTAACATTCTCCAGAGGCCCTAAAAACCTATTTTTAGAAGCATGAAGGCAGATTCTATTTATTTGAACTCACTACTTCTAGGTCTACCTTATTCATTCACCACAAATGAAGGAATCTTTACTAAGAGATTATATGGACATTTAAAAAAAAAAAGAAGAAGGAAATAAATCAAGCTTACTCTAAATCCTTGTAGTTATTTAGCTGCCTCACTCTCCATGAATTTCTTAAATGGTGTAATTGCCATTGACCTTCCCTGTCATTTAAGGTCCTTAAACATGCAGGGAAGGTCAGAGCCAGTGAATTGCCAGCACCCTTGACTGAAGCACATTGATCAAGGCCAGTTTAGTACTTGCTTAGTTTAGCAGATAAAGTGTGGCAGTCAGCATTTCTAAATAAATTATACGATTTCCAGATAGTGATGTACGATTTTCATAAACATGATGACTCAGCATCTGAAAGAGAGGAAAACAAAAGAAAATCTCAGGAGTTTTAAGAGCGGCCAAAGCATAATTTAGCCTGTCTTTTTACCACATTAAAAATTCCCTAAAGAATTGGGTAAAAAACACCTTAAAACAGCACCAGTAATAATCAGGATGGTTTGGCACAGACCAAAGACACAAGCTGCATAAAAGTACAAGAGACTGAAGTTTGCAGCACTGCTGTGGAAACACAAATGCTTCGTTCAAGTATTTGATGTGATGCTGTATTTAGAAACTATTAAAAGATGAAGGTCTGAAAAAGACATTTGAAGACTCACTTTATTTACAAGTGGCAATTTGCTTTTCTTTTGAATAGATGAGCTTTAAGATCAGGTGAATTCTCCAAATAGGTTGTGGTTTCTATTTTTATTTGGCATGTCTTTGTCAGTGTTGCCAGTAGGTGTATCTCCTGTTACCTGTCACTGTGTGATAGCACATTCCGCTCTTTGTTATGATAGCCTGACCCCAAGAGATATTAATCTAAAATTCAGTGCTGTGTTAGCAAAGCCCCAAACAACAAGGTCCAACAGGGTTAATAAACTAGAGTAAAACTCCCACCAAAGATATGGCTGCAGCTGGAGCCATCCATACCAGGCACCAGTATTTAGTTCTGAAGGCTTCAAAAATAGCCAAGAAGAAACCGTTTTCTCACTTGGCACCAGAAAATCCAAAGATGAGGCGAATCCAGAGAGAATCAGCCTTGCATTGCTTTGCTGCTCACATGAGGGCTTGATTTAATGGGTATTCCCACTATTCAGAACCTGTATCCCTTTTGATCCTCCCACCTCACTGGCCACGAATCAGAGGATGTCCCAGCATCCCTTCATCGAAGGAAGATGCAGTGGTGGGCTTGGCAATGAGGCAGCAGAGCACACTCCTAAGACTTGATTGCTTTACCCATCAGAAGCACCAATTTTAGTGTTAGGCACCACAGCCTAACAGGAGGAACAGAAGCCAGCTAAGGAAATTAGCTGACAATGTATTTGTTGAAAATTCAATCTGATAAAAGCCAAAATACTTTAATCCTTTGTATCAAACTACCGAAGTTATAGATGAGAAATGTTATTTAAGAACATGGTACACTCAGGTGCCCTGCCATGACTGCATGCTACTCATACATAATTGAATTCAATAGCAATTGTTTCTTGGTTGCTCCTTAAAATCTTAATATGTCCATATTTCTGTAGCAACTGCTGTCATTCACTCTGCAAATTCCTGTCCCTTTCTGCTTGTTTGACTTGATCATATGAAAGGAACTGCCAACTTTTATTACTCAGGTAAAGGGACAGTAATGCAGAGAGAGAATGTAATTATTTACTGTGTTTCATATTGAATTGGGGAGACTCAAACTGATCCTCCTATGCCTAATGATGCGTTTATTCCTATCCACCTGTAAAGCCACTTATTAAAATTCCAAAGCTTACTGCAAATTATTACACAGTTCTAATAGTTTTAGATAGGAAAACTGAAGTGGAGGTAGCTGGCTTACTTGGGTTACCAGACCTGCTGTGTTTGATGTAAAAAATAATGCCTTGTGTTTATTTATTCCTACTCATTCGTGGTTTCTGCATCACATCCCGCCGGTAGCGTCCTCTGCCAGCTGCACTTGCAGTAACAGCTCCTACATGACCAACAACAGAAGGTTTACTTTGGGACAAGAGTAAGAATAAGTACATCTTGCCTAGAGCTAGATAAATTTCACACCAACATTTTGCAACACCAAGTCTGAAGAAGAGTGTGTCCCATGGCCTCTGGTCCTCACCTCCTCCGCTCTTCTCCAAAATAGGTACTTCAAGAAATACCGTCAGGATTTACATGTGTGCCAGGCAGGAATGCCAAATACTGCTCCTGCAGAGTCAGGTGTGGCACTCCTGGGATGGTCAGAAAGGTCGAAAGGGAAGAAGGGAGCACTGTCCTCTTTCTGAGGCAGAGATGAGGCCACAACTCAGGAATGCACTTGAGCACATGCTCACTTTTAAGTAAATCCTCAAATACCAACTCAGTCAAGAGGAAGCAAAGGGTGCATATGTGCTTCACCAAGCATGGGTAATATTTCCTTCCCAAAGGTCAAGTTTGGACCTTTTCATGCTTTTTAGCTCCACTGATACCAAATGTTTTTTCAGGCAATTGCATTTAGTAATTTTGTATGGTGAAGGGCTGGAATACAAACTTGGCATATCTGCTAACTTCTGCAAGATGCCCTTGCTCTTGGAACTGCAGATTTCATATTTCAGATACAGTAAAAAAGAAAAAATAGTGTTAATAATAATAAAAAAAAAATCATTAAACCATTACATTTGAAGATTCACTGTCATTCAACAGGACATTCTCCAGCAAATGATTAAAATCTAAGGGATTTACCAGACACTCGAGGTGAAGACTTTTTCTCACACCAAGTCTTAGGAATAGGAACAAACCTAAGACCAAAAATCACATCCAGAAATTTACAAACCTGTGAACTTCTGGTTGCAGTATCTGATAGAGAGGTTTGCTTTTATAAAAATCCATTTAATTCAAATCTAGAAGCAAACCGTCAATGTTGAAGTTTCTCAAAGCCTGGGGTTTCTTCAGACACAGGTTTTGATCACTGTCTTTTGTCAGACATGGAACTTACACACAGTAAAAGATGAGACTTTTCAAGACAGTCTGACCAGGTATTAAGCACCATAAGTGGACTTTGCCTACAAGTCAACAAGTCATAATTTAGAAAAAAAAATCAAATACCACAAGCAATAAAACCTCAGTTTTAAACTATTCAGATTTCTTCAACTTGTAGAGACAAACACAATGGAGTTTTCCATTTGGGGAGATCAAAGTCTTACTTATCCTAATGGCTGTCACTGTTCTGGCTCCTGTTCTGAAGAATGTTAGAGCTACTACAGCTTTCCATCTAGCAAGTGATGGGCTTCAGAAGAACCCCAGTCCCTCAGAAAAAGTTATGATTTACCAAAAAGCCAGAAAACAGTCTCATTCAGAGATGAAAAAAGCCCAGTAGCCAAGTCAGACCCTCAAGCCTGCAGCAGCCCATCCCTTCATACAGATGACGAAGCATCAAGGATGAATCAGCAGGGAAGACCTGGTGGAGCTGCCAGCTCCCTCCTTTATCAACACCCAGGACGTGGATGCTCCAGGATTCCAGATAAGCCTCAGGGAACATCAAGATAAGAAAGTAGCTCCTCTTCCTCCCTCTTCTGTCATCCTGACCACAGAAAGCAAAAGGTTCTCCATGGACAAGCAAATATAAAACTTTAACCAGTTAGCAAATGTAACAAACAGATCTGAATATTTACATTTGGATATATACACCCAGTGTATATGTATCTTGGAACAGATTTGTCAATGTTTCCACTGTGTACTGCTTGTAAAATTTCGGGGTTTGGAAAAGTGCCCAGGCTGCTACGTCACTGCCTCTGCTGCAAGGGTAAGAAGGGGGCTAATAAAATAAGCATTAGCAGGAAAGCACAACGTGAGAAGCACGTTTTGTTAGAAGGGAGGCTGCCCTCAGGTTTAATGCTTTTCAGTATCAACCTCAAAAGAAAACTAGTGGGGAAGAGGAGAGGAAAGGAAAGGAACAGCAGGTGGCTCGAAAAATGATATATTCAGATCGATGACAACTTTTCACAACAAAGACATCACAAGTAGAAACAGAGATGCTGAAAGCCCAACTTACATTTTATCAAACATCTGCTGTGAAAGATGTTCTTCCAGCACAATGAAGATAAATTTTTAGAAGTCAGTTTTTAATTAAAAGACCATAAAGCTCACAAGCTCTAAAACTTCAGTGAGGCTTATTCCACATTTTGAGTTTTGTTGCATTTATCCTCATTAAGTGTTTTCAAAAATGCATTGTACAAGTGGCTGCGCAGATGCAGGAGGCAGCACTGGAAGCTACCTCCATTTTAGGGAGGATTATGGCTGGGAAGAGGCTATCAGCATCTCTTTAGCCCCCTCATAACCCCACCTGGCATTCTCTTTTCCCAACAACCTTAGAAGACACAGTTTCCAAGCCTCCACAGTTTCCAAGCTGCCAAACTTTCCAAGTTTCCACACGGTGTGTGGAGCACTGCAAAGTGCTCTGCTTGTGCTGGGTGGAAGTTGTAGCAGCCCCTGATTCTCACCCGGGCAGTGAGGTTAAAACAGGCTTTAAGAGTTAACTGGCAGAGGCTTATTCCTGCAAATAACAGAAAACTCCAGCTCCTGTCATAAGGACAGTAAAGTTTCATTTTCTATTGATCCCAAATGTGTTATGAAACATTTTTGTCCTCATTTCAGCTACATAAGCAAATTGTGACACAGCGTATTGAAGACCACACAGTTTTATATGAAAAGGATCCTTAATTCAAATGGACAACAGACAGAAAAGAGTCTTTAAAGCTTCTAAATTGTTTATGATAAATAACTATGTGTCTGTACAAGTTCATTTCATGATAAAAAAATATTGGACGAGAATCAGTAGAGTTGCACAAGGAAGCAAACATCCAACACACGTACAGAGGCCTATCAGAAAATTTTCCTTTGCTTTTCTACACCCACTCATGTGCAATTCACTTTGTTTTGTATTTAAGCAAGGAGAAAACAGCAACAGAGATGGCATTAATCTTTGCTTGACTAATTCCAGATCCATAGATGACCTCTGTACACACTTGCAGTTAAAACTAGCACAGTAATTTTACAGAGATTTATACAGCAAAATAAAACCAGAGGAAAACCAGAAAGGACAACTCTGTTCTCTAGAAAACAGAGTTGCTTCACTGTGTCTACAGTATGAGAGGATCTACACTACCTACACAGAAACGGGATGTTAAAGCCCATTTCATCCAATGATAATGTGCATTTGTGGAGCATTATAAAGTCAGAGAGCTGATGACTCAAACATGCAAAAACAGTGGCACTTGCACACCCTTGCACCACAGCAGTTTTCACATGGGTCACTACTACCCTTCACTGTCCTACAGAACATGAGACTTAAAAGGTCTCATATTAAACCAGCAATTTCATCTTTAATTCTTTATTCTCCCCTCACTTGGGCCAGCACAACCATCACCCCCAGAACAGATCCTGTCTTCTCAGCCCCTTGCTCCTGCCCCGTGTCATTCCCCTCAGCACACCAGAACATGGAGAGCCAGGTGGCAAACGAGAGCACCTAACCCAGCTGAGAAAAGACCAAAACACAAAAATCCAGCAATTTCTCTTGGATTACTGTTACCTTTGTCAGTTCCTCAGCCCATGTCAATGCTCAGCTGCAGATACCCTCACACTGGCACAGTGGAGGAGGCAACAAGGAATGTGAACAGGCTGCCAGGGAAGGTGGGACTGTTTCTCTTGGCAACACCACCAGTTTATGCCAGTTAAGAGCAACTATTATTTAAGGCCATAATAACTGCAAGATGAAGTATCTTTTGAGATGTGTTTGGTTGGTTTCCTACTTCCCTTTTAGCCAAAAGAATAAAAAAGTCAAAGTTCAGTAAAAAAATAACCCACTGGAATCCTTCAAATTCCTTTCAAATCAGACGTTGTTCTTTCAGCCATCACCTTCAGTGTCCCATGCACCTGAAGAAGAACGGCAAATCCTCCCAGCTACTTCTTAAAATGCAGAAGTTACTTCAATACCAAAAGGGACCCTCCAAATCATACGAAGCATGAAAGCCATGTCTCAGAGCTCTTAACTGTAACTGTTCAAAAGGATTCTTCTGGCATCTGAGCAGTGGCAGAAACCAATGCCAGCCTTATCCTGGGTGGGACTACAAAACAGATTAAAAAGGTTCTTTATGTTCTCTGTGTCTCATGCACATTTTATTCTGGGTGTTGCAATACTACATCACTGCAACCACTGATAGCTACCTACCTCCAGCTGAAGCAGTTGCCCTTTGGAAGTAAATAAATTGATGTTTTCACAGGCCTAAAATTCTTATCATTTTCCTCAAGAACGTAATTCATTGCAGAGTCACTTTCAAAATCATGTATCAGTTTGAAAAAGGATTTATTCAGCTTTCTGACACTAGTATTTCCTACTCATGCGTGTATGCAAGAGCCATTCCCCTGCAGCCACACAGACACCGTGACCTAAAGCTGTCATGATCTGTGCCCACAGAAATGGGCACATTTGCTGAACTGCCACAGCAGTGAACACAAACCTCGTGCTGAGCAGCAAAGACATGTATTTTGCTTCCTCACACTGATAGAGGCTTTCTGAGATGGCAGTAACAGGGACGTGAAGTCATCATCTAGTCTCAATCACAATCAAGAGTGACACTAGTGACTTCAAAAAAAACCCCAAATTCCAGTGGACATGAACAAGAACAGTATTCACCAAACTTTTCCCCCTTCTAACTGTTCTTGCCAAAGCTTTCCAAGGATTCTAGTTCTCAGAGGTGACAAGTTATTTGTACAGAATAACAGATGTTTCTCACTAATAAAGAGGCAAATACTCATCTCTTGCAGTGACAATACTGCATACCAGTGAGCCACAGTCACAAAAAATGAAGAAGTACTGAAGTTTGGCAAACCTTAGATCTTCTGTGACCTAATCAAACTCTACCATCAGCAAACCCTTGTGAAGAACCCAGGTCTGACACAAGTGTACCAACAGCCAATGCCTGTCCCAGTCCAAGGCCAAGCATTCAGTGGGTGTTTAGCCCCAATAAAACCCTTGTGTACAACAAGGCATCGAGCTCTCACATGAAATACACACCCCTGTCCCTGGCAGAAAGACATTGGGGTGGCCAATAACCTGAAAAATACAGAAGAAAAAAAAGAAGAAAAAAAAAAAAAAAAAAAAAAAAAAAATTAAAAATTCAGGAAGAAATTACTAAATACTTAAAGAAATTGTCTGCCTCCACAAATGCTACTACCTGCAGAGCAAACATATTTTCCATGTTTCTGTGATCCCAGTGCCTCACCCGAACATTCTGTGACTAATGGGCATCTGGAAAATCATGTCCCGTGTATCCACAGTACACAGATATGGCACAGCACGTGGAGAGGTCCAATAGCTGCAGCAACTCTAGTGTTTACCTTTTGGCTTGCTTTTAAAAAACATTTCAGTCTTCCATTAGATAATTGCAGGTTTCATATTCTCATTTTCAAGGTTTATTTTCAAAACACTTCTGTCACTAAAGCAATTTCTAAGTTATCTACTTGCCAAAAGCAATTTAGGGACTTTCATATGACAGCAGTGAAGCACACAAAGTATTCCCTTCTTGCATACAAAACAGTGGTATTTAACTACTTTTTCGTCTCAATATTATAAAAATAAGCATGTAAATCAATCTGCTATTTTAGAACTAGTGAGAAAGTGCCTTACTACTATAATGACACTCACCTGTAGTACACTCAAGGTAAATGAGAGACTTTGCACATTCAGTACAAGGGTTCATGAAAACATGTATGATCCTGACAAGCAGATAATGAGATGTTTAGATTGAAAAAATGCATCAGACACACAAGACAAATCCTGCAATTGTATTCTTTTCCTCATGTTTAAGGAGCAACACTGAGATACTTGGATAGGTCTTTCCCCTTCTCATCCTTTAACATAAAATACCAGAAATTTTAAGTCTATATACTCTCTTTTTTGTCTTAGAAACCTTCTTAACAGAAACCTTCCCTGAAAAGCCTTGAGAGAATCAAGCTCAAACTGAGCTGCCTCCATACTCATCCAAAGTTTCAGTAAATTGTTCTTTAGATGTTGATATTAAGTAGGAGAAAATCCTTCAAATAAAACATATCCACATAAAAACCCTATTGACTCTCAGATAACTTTTGTTTTTAATAGAAGACGAATGTTATCTTAGGATTCAGGTATTAGCAAATGCAAGACTTGTTAGAACCCATCTTCAGATAAGGATAAGGCTGAACGTTTCTTGTTAAAAGGACAGGGATGTTCCAGATCAACAACGGATTTTAAAACAAACCCCAGGGTATTTCTAAAGGCATGTTTAGGTTGATCAGTTCTGTCTAATCCACGATAAATCAAATGCAGACCCGTTGGGGTTTGTGTGAGCACAGTATGTGTATATATGGGTTCAGAATCATCAGGCTGACATCTGCTCCATTAGGGAAACACAAAAATTGCCAGCTCATGGCTTTGATGGTGGATTCAGAGCCAGGGGGGTTGTATGAATGTCCAAGACCCTACCCCAAGAAGATCAGGTTAGACAAGTTCAACAAACATCAGTTAAAATCCCAGTCTGGAGGAGTGGAACAGCTCTACCTGGGAACAAATTAAAATTGAAAACTTGAAAATTTGCACTTTTTTTGCCTCTTCTGCATTTCTAATCTGGAAAGCAGATTAAGTTTATTTATTACAAGTTTAATAAATGTACTGGCTGGCTGTTGAGTGGGATGAAGACCAAGCACTTAGGAAGAGTGTCTGATAGACAACTGAGAAGTCATCTCCTGCTCCACCTCCAAGTCTGAAGGAAAGGTTATTTCTGGGGAGACAGTGAAGAGCGAGCTGAGAGGCACTGGCAGATAGGAGGGATGGAAGCTGCTCCCAACACAGGCACGACCAGGAAAGGAGCAGAAAGCCTAAGCAGGGTCTCCTTGAGCTCAGGCTGGTCCCACTCCAGACAGGCTCTCTGTGCACAAGGTAAATGAGAGTCAGAGGGCAGCTGAGCATCCCCTGAAAAGCAGGGAAGGTGGGAAAGCAGCTGTAACTTCTGTCAGCTGGGATGCCCTGGCAGCCCCCTCTGACAGCCCTGCTTGGGTAGCAATGGCAATGGTGCAAACCCTGCCTAAACCTGAGCACCAGAGGGATGGGGGCATGGCCACCTTGGGCACAGACCTCAGAGGAGGACAGAAAACTTTGCTCAGTACCGTGGAGAGGACCAGGGACCGCGGGTGTAGGTGAACGCTGCTGTCCCCCCTCAAAACCCGAAGTACCAGCTGCACCTGCAGTAGGAACCTGGTCTGCAACAAATACCTCCAGCTGAGAGGAAACAGTGAATCACATTTTCTGTATTTTTAAGTGATATTTGTTTCTTTTTGTTCAATGATTTATTTAAAGCTCTTCTTCAGTCTAAACTTTTCCACATATTACACTGGAAACAAAAACCCAATCGCTGTTCTTTTTATAATGTACATCAGACTTCTTTCTGCTATCTTGGTTTTAAAAAGCCATGAAGTTATTAGTTTTTGAGGTGATGCAAAACTAAACATGCTGCTCTGAAAAAGCCTGTAATTAAGCAGGCTATAATCATTTTTCACTATCTGGCTCTTTTTCAAAGCACACGTCATTCTTTTGTTCTTCCTGCAGTATATTCTCATGGCAGCAGCAACCATGCTGATCTTGGGCATTAATTACTGTTTAGGAGAATGGAAAGGAGGAGGGCAAAGAGAATGGAGAGAGCAAAGAAAACAACACTGCACATTTCCACAAAACACCTCACAGTGATATTTGAAAAAGCAGCTTACAAAGACCTACCCACACAGTGCTTGTTGGAAGATTTATCTGCTTCTTTTAAGGACCTAACCCTTGTAACAACGTTCTTTAGTTGCTCAGTCTAAGGAGGATATTGGTATCAAAATCTATTTTTAGATAACCAAAAAAAAAAAATTAAAATCACTGCTAAACTAATATACACATATATATTTAAGGAAACTATTTGCCCAGGTTATTCTGAAAATGCCCCAGAGAGGTCTGGTATTAATCTAAATTAAGATCTATTTCTACATGAGAGAGAATAATTAAAATTAGCCTGGGTATTAATGAGTTTCTAATGTAGCCTGTCCAGGTGCAAGTGACAACTTTTGGACAAGTAATGACAAGGTGTTTAATGCACATAACAAGGGGAGCCACAGACTCCTACCACAATCTTCTAACCATGAGCTACATGCTAGAGGTTTTCACATGAAGAAGCTGGAATCTGTGGAGTTGTCTTTTTTTAACCATATTAATAGCTCAGTAATTATTAGTGCAGAACAGTAATTACTCAATCATTCACTAAGTCTGTTTCGAAAGATCCCCACAGCAGCCAATGTTTCCTACTCTATTCCACCCTCAGAATTGCTATTTAACTTGTATTGAGCAATATTCTCTTTGAGGTGAAGGTTGGAATCAGGCCTGGGAAAAAATGATTATTTGAAGGACATAAAAATTTTATGTGTTTGGCACTCAAAAGAGTACGGAATGATCCGAGGCCCCACAGGGTGGGATTTATGCTATCAGTGTTTGTGTTCCATATTCAGCTGATGCTCAGAGCCACATCTGCCTGAGCCAGCTGAAGTTCAAAGCTAAGAGCCTTGGCTTACAATCTCAGGTACAATAATGTGATAATACAGCTATATATGTGTTCTAAATTGGATCTGCCTCACGCTTAACCAGCTCAGAGCAGGTGCAAAACAAGCCAAAGGTTATCTCTAAAAAAGCAATACATAACTAAGTTATTTATACAGATGGTTATAAAGAAGATTTGGTGACCTTTTTCAGTGGAGGAGAACTGAAATTTTAGTGACCGTATTAAATTACCAAATTTATGCACAGCCTTTAGGTTTCTGAACTACACAATGCACACATGCAGTTATTATATATAGGTCTCTGTTCCATGATTATGTAACTCAACTGTAATGAGAGAAACCATTGGCACAAGAAAAAACTGAGGAATCCAAAGTATCCAGGAGAAAAATCTGAAGGAAATATCATCCAAAATTCTTTCACATCTCCAGACGCTTTTTAAGGGACGCTATAGTCCAGAATCTGGATTGAAAAAGAAACACAGATGTTGCATAATGTCTATGTATAAATACTTCAGAATCTGCTCTTGCATGTAGTACCCTAAATAGCATCCCAAGCCCCAGATACTATATGCATATATGTATAAAAGCACAGATGTGTGTGATCACAGCCTTTAAATCAAACTAAATAGAAGCTTTGTACTCTCTTGTACAGCCTGGCTTGTCCCTATCTCGACTTTCACCCATGCTGGTGTTAGGCAGAAGGATGTGTGAGCTCTTGGTAGCTCCTGAACTCTTGACTTCTCTTGGACTTGTCAGGCTCCTTCGTTTCATCTTCAGGAAATTTAATCATGTTTATGGATAACACCAGAGTAGCAAAGCTTGCAAACAGGTGACAGGAGGGTCTGTGAATTTATATCACAAGTCGGCAGAAGGACATTTTGCATTTCCTGATGGTTTTCATATCTATGTATCTCAGTACTTTTCATCTGAAATAGATTCTAACCCAACATCACCACAGCACAAAGCAGCACTTGATTTACAAGCTGTATTCCTGTGACGTGACATCCATCAAGGAAAAAAAAGACGTATTTTCTAGGATCAACAGAACAGTTAATAAGAGCATAAATTATAAAAACATTCATCTAAGCAAGCTAATCTATCATGCTAATCTTGAAGCATTAAGTGTAAAATACAACACTTAACAGGCCAAGAACGTCAAACATGCAAACTGATAATTGTTTGAACCAGTCTTGCTATGCCAGATCCAACTCTGCCAGTTTTCCATCAACCATAAAACATAGATAGAAACTTAAATAATTATGGCATGCAGAAAATATTGTATTATTTGTGTGTTGATAGATTATGTATTAGCATAGGAATAGGTTTGAGGGATAAAAATTTCTGATGGAAAGAATTCAAATTCAAAACAATTCATATCTGCTCCAGACTTCTAAATCATTTGCAGCTGGTAAACACGATTACCAGCAGTACAAAGATACCATAAGGCTTTGTTCTGAGGCACTAAAACCTGCTATTGTGAGAGAACACATAACCAAGTTGATCCAAGAATATGAATTTCAGAAAACAAAGAAAAAGTCAACATTTTCCTTCACAAGGCACAAAATCCTAGAAAATATATGATGTAGCCCAAAGCTGTGAAAGAAACTGATTTTTTGTAAATGGCATTTGCTTCCCAGTCTTCCTCTACAAAGGATAAAACTTATCAACTCACTCATATTTCTCTTCCCCCTTGATTGGGATGGAAAATTCTCTTCTTACTTGAGGAAACTCTAGCCTAGGGTAGCCCTTCTCAGCCAGTCACAGCTCCCAGCAGTTTGCCGGCCATTTATTGTGTGATTCATACCCAGACTCTTATAAAATATGGGTATGAATCAGCAGTTTAAGGAAAGACAGAAGGAACATCATTTTAATGATTATTTACTGAAAATTCAGACTTTCTCATAGACACAATTGCATGAAAAAAGCCAAACTACCTCCAACAAAATGATATTACTGGAATATCACTGAAGTCACTGCTAATGAGAAAAGGTTGCTATTCCCCCAAAAGTGGAGTCACTGTCTTAGTCACCAACCTTGGGCCAGACCCAAGGGGCCAGACAACTGCATTCAGGTTAAAGGCCAATCCAAACTCATTTGTGTGACAAGATTTGATCCTGCAAGTCAAAATTTCATCTGCATTTCTTGCAATGCAAGTTATTAACACTGGAACAGCTTATCATAAACCTGGTAGTTACTCCTCTTCTCTGTGCCTCCGAAAGAAGCCTCCAAGGGCTCAATGGGATGAATTTTTCTTTCATGCAAGAAGGAATAACAAAAGAAGGGCAAGGCTGCTATACTGGGGGCTGCTATACTACAAGCAAAAAGCTCCACGTTTCAGTGATTGACTGGGTTTTTCCATTTTTTGAGGAGGAAAATACAGAGGGGAATGAAAGTTCATAAGATGCAAAAACTTATTTTTAACTATATTTCTAACTAAAAATACTACTGGGGACTTGTGAAATACCACTGGAGTATCCAACTCATCTGTGGGTCCTGTTCCTCTGCATCCCTTTTTTCTCATCCTGGGTTTTTCTCATATATGGTATATGGGAATGCTGCCTCTTTAACATTTTAGCCATATATTCTATTAAAACAGACAGAAACCTGCCCCCTCAAAACAGATAAGCAGCAACCACAGGATCTTACTTCTTGTTCCTGTGACTGCTTCCCTGGTATCACAAGTTCAACTTCATTAAGAGATCTCCAGAAGGCTGAGGAATCTTTCCAGAAGTTACACACATTGGAAACACCCTGGCTCTTCTCAGCCACTATGAAGCAGTGAACAGACTGAAGGTGTCCTTCACAATTCAGGATCACAGAATGGCTTGGGTGGGAAGGGACCTCAAAGATCATCCCCTTCCGACACCCCCTGCCAAGGGCAGGGACACCTTCCACTACACCAGGTTACTCCAAGCCCCATCCAACCTGGCCTTGGACACTGCCAGGGATGGGGCAGCCACAGCTTCTCTGGGCAACCTGTGCCAGGGCCTCACCTCCCTCACAGGGAAGAATTTCTTCCTAATATCTAATCAAACCCTGCCCTCTGTCAGTTTAAAACCATTCCTCCTTGTCCTGTCACTCCTTTGTCAGAAGTCCCTCTCCAGGTCTCTTGTAGCTGCTTTAGGTACTGGAAGGCTGCTCGATACTGCTCCTCTAGATGAGTTTTATGGGTGCATTTCAGACAAAAATAGGTCGAACACCACTTGGTTGCTCACCAAAGCACTTGATGTAAAGAGAGAAGCACAACTTCCAGGGATTGTTTCAAAGGATTCTGTGAGCTGAAGTTCCTCACAGAGCTCCTCATTACAAACCACAAGGACAGACATAAAACCTTCACCAATAGAGCCATCCTTCCATTTCAGATAAATTGAATCAAAGGAATGTGTGTGCATTAGAAGTGGCTGCTGAATCACAGCATCAGGAAGGTAATTGCTTCATTAGGAAAAGTCAAAATGGAGACTTAATAAAATGAGATTTACTATCAATCAATAGTTTGGAAATTATTCAAATTGTTGGGGTAGAGGAAATAAAAAGGCCTCTTGGTCTTCTGACTGAAACATTTTACTGCTTTGGGTACATGCAAGTGAAACACAAAAAGGTATGAAAAAGAAAATTTTTTTAACATTTTCTAACTCAAGCCATTACAACAGCAAATTGAATGATATTCCCCTCAGGTTTATTTCATCATAATTTGATTTTTCAGAGGCAGAAACTTAGTATCGCACATGGATGCAAACACTCCTATCACAACTGAATGTCTACTCTAAGTGTACTATGCACATATAACACGTTCTTGACAGACTTTGTTCTTCAACTCTTTGACATCATTGCTAACCTTCACCAGTAAACAAAAATAACATTATAATCAAATTATTTTCAGATAAAATTTCAGATAAAATTAAATTCAGATTATTTCAGATAAAATTAAACTTCACCTCCAAGTCTTTAGAAGACCTTACATTTTGTGCATTGTGTACAAAGAAAGCCAAAGGAAATACAACCAGCTTTACACATCCTTTAAAGATGACTTAAATTGAAAGGATCACACACGAAGTGTCATTTTATAACTTTAAGTATTATAGGTATTCTTGTTTTTTTTAAATTTTATTTCATTTTTATTTGGGCTTTTTTTCCCCCCTTAAATATATACAAGAACATACATATCTGCCTAGTTAAACAGGAATATTTCATACAACAAGGACTGCTGGGTGATGGATGTGGTTTTAGTGGACCTGGTACTGGCTGGGTTCATGGTTGGACTTTCCAACCTGAGTGACTCTATGACTCAAGAATCTACTTGTCTGTAAGGAATGTTTATATATTTACATTTAAATTAATAAAAATATAGTGATGGATAGTCAAGAGCTATGCTAACTGAAGTCTAATTCCCTCTTTCTGTCCTTTCTGGCTTTTAAAGCACAGACAGCAGAAGATTCTTTCCAAAATCCCTTACAAGTTATCATAAAACACACGCTACATTGTGAGGTACTGGGAAGCTAAGAAATTCATGCATTTTCATGTCTGAAGAATAAACAAGTGGAAAATGCAGTAATGAATCAAGACATGTAAGTGAATTATCTCAAAGGTCACTGTATTTATGGTGCTCATTATATATTAATGAAACATGCCTAATGAACATCTTTTCAATTATGACTGCATGATGTCCCACAGCAAATGCAGCAATCACAAATGTGTGAATAGGATTAAGCCTCCCCACAACTTCCCAAATTAAGCTTGTGTGTGAATATTGTATCAGAGCCAGATCAGGGCATTTAATACTGCACAAGTACACTTAATTCAACATTACAAAATACTAAATGAGTTTATAGTATCTATGGGCCTTAACTCAGACCTATTAACTTATCCTTTCCAAAATCATTAGTAAAATGTGGCATTAATAAATGTCTCAGTGCCTTTGCAAACAATAAATGACTCATGATGCTTGCTATCAATTATAATACTGAAGAATACTCTGAACGTGTAATTTTCTTTAAACTTAACATCTGCAAAATTGATTTAGAAATCTATGTGGTCCATTAAGCAAGACACAGAAATAAAACAGGGGGGAAAAAAAAAGATACTTTTATCCCTTCTTCCCTCACTCCACCTGGAAGCATGGAAGAGCCAATTCTAAGAATTTGCTATTTCAGGTTGTGCAGGACTTCTTCACAGTCTTTAACAGGTATCTATCATGTCTGATATTTCTGTTCAAGTCATCCATGCATAGATTAAGGGAGGTTCATGCTAAAATTATGCAAGTGAAACAAGCTCAAGTGTTTGCTTAATAGGAAAGGATCTAAAATTCAGAGGAAGTTTCAGCTTAACATGAATCCAAAAGAACTCCACAAGAAATCTTCTCTCACTTATGACTGGAGTTAAATCATTTAACTAAGAAAAGGCTCTTATTTATCAGGTCACTTGGCTTAATTATTAAAATTTCACAGTGAAGAGAAATAAATTAATAAAATTCCCCTCATTTAAATATAAAATAGTTTCTTTAGCGAAAACCCATTATACTTGCTGTAACTTTTTTAAATTGGAGGTTATACAGTTAAAATATCTGGTCTAATCCCACTGAGTTTTCTTCCCCAAGACAAAGTAATGTATACTGAAACTCAAGAAAAAAGTTCTCAATACACATGAAATTGGTTCAAGATCACACTTTCTTAAATAAAAAAAATTAGCCTCAAATAATATAAAACACAGTCATACTCTTTATCACTAGTTTTGTTACCTCTTTCAAAGAATACTCAATAACACAAAACACTTGGTTATAAATAAAATGACAGGGACTTGTTTGAATGCTGCACTAACAATTGCAAAAAATAAAACGCTCACTGCCTGAACACCAATTAATTTTTCTTTTGTTCCCCAACGATGCCGAGCAACCAACTATAAATTAGGTGAAGAAAACTGCACATAAGCTTTGTCAGGGATGTCCATTTAGGAATCAAAACTAAAGGAAACAGGCTGAATTCTGAGGGAGCTAAAAGGAAATTTAATTGCGTACACAAATCCTCTAATCCCAAGGACATGTAATTAGCTACTTTCAACCCTGCACCTCACTGCTGTCAGAGAAACGCTGGAATGCCCGCTAATTCAAAGCATATCTAAGGGAGTCTCTCAGCTGAAAGAAAATAGAAGATAATTATATGTCTGCAAAAATAACCCACTGTGTGCAAGACATCACATTGCATGTGCAAACCCCTGAGCGGGGAGCTGATCCTCTCCCACACCTCTCTGTCATGGCCCACGGGCTGTGATGTCCAGAGGAGGCCACAGGGAAGGTGAAGGGCCTTGAGGGGAAGCCATGTGAGGAGCAGTGAGGGCACCGGGTCTGTTCAGCCTGGAGGAGACTGAGGAGAGACCTCATCACAGTCACAACTTCCTCATGAGGGGAAGAGGAGGGGCAGGCACTGATCTCTGCTCTCTGGTGACTCGAGGGAATGGCCTGAAGTTGTGTCAGGGAAGGTTCAGGTTGGTATCAGGAAAATGTTTTTCACCCAGAGGGTGGTTGGGCACTGGAACAGGCTCCCCAGAGCAGTGATCACAGCACCAAGCCTGACAGAGTTCAAGAAGCATTTGGACAGTGCTCTCAGGCACATGGTGGAATTCTTGGGAATGTCCTGTGCAGGGACAGGAGGAGTTGGACTAGGTTGTCATTGTGGGTCCCTTCCAACTCAGCATATTCTGTGACTCTGTGTTTCTGACATGCACCCATTGTCCTGCTGAGCTCTCAGCAAGCCTGTCCCATCTCCTGGCCTCCATGTCTCATGCCTGGCACAAAGGACATATGATGCACCTATGATTGACTCCCCCTTTTTTTTTACTTTTTAAGAGTAGAACAATACATATAACCATTATTTGGCTCAACCCATCGACCCTTTCTCCCATCACCAAGGAAGTAGACCAGGGCAGACAGCCCCATACAATGGCAAACACCTTGTGGTGCAGCTGCTGCCGAGGCACTGGCTATGTCAGTGCCCCTGTCATTTACTCAAAACCCACATCCCAGAGTAACACAAAAAAAGCACAACTGACCCTGCCACTCATCTGAAGCTCTCCAGCTAAGCTGAGACAGCCTCAGAAGCTGAAATACAGAGCAAGTTAAAAATCTGACAGATAAGGTTCCTTCAGCCTTAAGCATCACTTACAGACAGACACTGCTTGGTCTCTGTGTACCACAGCCTTCTAACAATGACAGATGCACGTAAAGAATCAGGTAGCATTGCCCACTAGTGACCCATTTCCTTTCGCTTTAATTAGAGATATGCAAATACACCAGACCTGACTGCTGCTACATGAAAAGCAGAAAGTGCTGTTTGAATTACTGAGTGCTGCAGAAAACCTCCAGGTGGGATGTGCTGAAAATGTGGAGCTGGTATCAATACAATGATCAATAAATGAAAAACTATGGAATGTTTTCTAAATGAATTCTTTTCTTCCCATCCATTTAAAGTAGTACCCTGGTCCCACTTCCACTATCTGGCAAAGTACATAACTGGAAAACAAGCTGCACATTTTATGACCCCCTAACCTGGCTCTACCACACAAATCCAACATGAGACCTGCCTGGGATATTATTGAGCAGCAAATACCCCACAGCACTTCCTCCTGTTCTGTGTGCTGCCTTTACATGCACAGTCCTGCCCTCCTCGCACACCCAGTGCTCCCATTAATGGTAAAAGCATTTGTTATTTGGTGTTGATTGATTGACTCTAATGGATATACTTATACATATCGTGAAAAGAACACATACCAAAGCTTTTAAAAAAAAGATAGAGCAAGGTCCTCTCAGGACACTGTGATGGGAAACAGACTAAGAGACCTAGTTTGGAAACAAATACACTGATGGCAACCAGGAACTTTTAACAAGTTGTTTGCCCAGACTCTCTGGTTGACATCTTTCTTGTTAAAATGTACCTGGGATTAAACACTGCTAAATATATTGCCAAATCAAATCAATTAAAAGTGTTGAAAGCATCATTTGTAATTTTGTATTACAGTACATTTGTATTAGTCCTCTGTTGCTCACTTTGGTCTCGTAAGAAACCTTACGAATCTCTACCCCGTAACTCTAATGCTTCCTTTACACGCCTTTTGCTTGAAATTCACAAGGCAGGCTGAAATCACTCCTGACAACTTGGCCCATGTTACTATTCTATACCTATTTACTTCAAAATTAACTTATTATCCAGAAGCAGAATTATCGCTAATATGATTATCCACAACTTGCTGCTAATAAACAAAGGCAAAGAACCCTGCCACTGTTCATGTTGTAGCTTAATAACAAAATCATTCTCTATTACCAAGGCAGCAAACAAGATGTACAGACAACTTTTGCTTACAAATCAGAAATTTGGTCTTGAACTACAAAACTTTGGGTCTAAGTAATTTTGAATAGTAACTCTACCATTTTAGGTGCTGGCAGACATTTTTCTACTAAACACGGCTATTATTTTCTGTAGTGTTTCCTGCAGTGCTAAGAAGTCAAGAACACCTGATGCACCCTTTACAAAAAGATTTTCTATTTATCCAAAACAATTTTTTAATACAAAGAGATGAGTTGCAAAGCTCATCCACAGCGCTGCTCTTTCACCCCACAGCTGTGATACGACACAGATTTTCTAATAACTGAGAAAACTCAGTGCCAGAAAGACAAACCGGATCATTCAGTAACTCCACAGGCCTGCATATTGACAAAAAACATGTTACCTAATGATCACTGGAAAATTCCAGTTATCAAAGCTGGACGCTCTTCAGCAAATACATTATCCACTCAAACCTAATTTTGGTTAAAACATCCCTGGTGATGACTTTGAATTGAATGCACTAAAACAGCATAAATTTAAAAACATGTTTTTTCGCAGGCAAATCTAGAAAACAAAAAATGTGGCAGTGGTGGTTCTGGACTCCCCGGCAGCACTACGGTTCAAACTCTCTGCTGGCCCCACCCCAGGCTGTTAATCCTTGCACAAGCCTGTCAAGTGTTGCAATCCCTGGCTCTTAGGGCATGCCAAGGTGGCTCCTCTCCTGTTGACAAGATTTCATTTGACTCCAGTGTCTGCTGGCTATGGCACTCACCTGGAGGCAAGGTGGGAAGTTCCCACACCTGGTAGAACCCCAGATTTTTGTTTGTTTTCCCATGCTGTAGAAAAGAAGAGGCTAAAGCAACCCTATCCTGAATACTGCATCCGGATGCTCTTGGACCCCTCCAGCAGGTGTGGGTTCACACCTCATCATTTGAGGATGGGAATCCAAAACAGGTTCCGTGGCACTGTGACTAAACATCTAAACCACAAGACTTGTGGCTGGAAATCCCTTCTCTTCCATCTCACTTTTTTCATGAAAAATGGTGATTGCACCATCATTTGTTCAGATTTCCAAACTGGAAACAAGGCAATTTATTTATTATAGAGAAAGATAAATCTTGTTTTCTCTTTTCTTCACTCCTTGCCCTTCCCCACTCGACAGAGCGTATTTTAAAAAGCCAGCTTTAATTGATAACCCACAGCACAAATTATGTCAGCTTTCTTCCAAACAAGTATCATTTGTTTCTCATCCTCTAGATAAGAAATACATGCTAGTGCAAAAAGGTGATAAAGCTGGCCAGAAGCCTCCAAAAGTTACAGGCACTGGCATAGAGCTTTAGAGTGAGATTAGTGCCAAAAGAAAAAGAAATATCCAGATTTCCCATCGTTTTTCTAATTAACTTGATCTTAACACCCTTTAGCTCAGCATGTTTCCCAATGTGACAACGTGAGTGACCACTGTGAGCTGTAGGATGCATGTGGGAAGTAGATTTGGAAGTTTCATAGCTCCCTTCAGTAACACTTTCAGGTCAAATATTAGATACAGAGAATCCTCTGTGGTACGAAACACAAACTAGTCTAGATGACAAAGCACCCGGGTATCAGTAAAAAGATAAAAACACAAGCAAAGCTTTTAGTTGCCTGACAACTGAAATCCCACTGATATTTCAAGGTTAGTCAAACTGAACAAGGGGCAGATCTTCAGCTGCAGCTTACACAACAGCACTACAAAATCAGCTTTGATTTCTCCCTGTGCTAGGATGTAGGTGCAATTTGGTGTTCAATGCAATGAGAAGATCCAGAATTCTCAGTACAGATAGGACCCCATTCAGGGGCTAGTTCAAGTTTGTCTAAAACTGATCTGTCCTGCTTAGAAGAGAGAACTTAATCCTGACACTCACTATTAATTAATAGCAACTGCCAATTACAGCAGTGTTAATTTTACAAGTATTAATCCCTCAAAGCCATAATTCTATTGCAATCAAAAATATCCAAGGGCAATGTCAGGGCTTGGTTTTCTTACACATTAATGCATGCATCAAAAAAAAAAAGGGTACCAAATGCTACTGAGCCCAAAGACAAAGAAATGATACCTTGACATTTCCACTGAAGAGTTATTTTCAGGTAACCATCTTTATTTCATTAAATCAAGTCAGATATTATACGCTATTATATCTAGAAGAATAGAAGATAAAATTAGTAAGTGAAACCCATTGTTAGAGATTCAATTAAAAAAAAAGGCACAAAAAGGATATGAGAATGCTGTGATCAAGATAAAGGTGAGTAGTAAGAGCATGGCATAACTCAAAGATGTGGATCTAGGGGAAGAAATTAAAAACAGCAACAGAATTCTTTGTACTGTGGGAACAGATCAGGCTGAACACTGAATAGGGGTACTGCAGTAACATCACACCAGCTCCTTTGGTTAATGATGCTACATTTCCGAAGTCAACATCCAGTTTCAAATTAAGGCAGTAATGTAATGGAAGTTGCAATTTAAATTTGGTTTCAGAGTGACTATCCATGCAGCATCATCACTAACTACACCACCAATACAACAACGTTTTGCTGAATAACAAGATTCTCAGTAAGGTTAACATATGTTAGACATCTAATTTGTCATTTTTCTCAAGAGCAAATTAATCTGCAGCTAAATAATTTCAAATGACCTTCAAATACAACCACAGTCAAATTAATGTCTGTCAGATTCCCAACTCCATCCCCAGCCTGCGTGATCTCCCTTGGACTCAGACCTTTCAGTTTGGAAACCCATTTTTCACAGTCAGGCTTCAGTACCAAGTATGATGCATATCACAGTTTCAAGAAAGTTTACTCCAATTTAATGTTAAAATGTCCTACAGCTAATGCATGTCAATGCTGTGCATGTCAACATTAACTTAAGCCCTAACAAAGTGAGGGTGTTTAAGAGATTAAAAAGTGCTTATATGTTTTTCTTCCCTTTACAATGTAGTTTGACATATGATACACATTCTTCGAAATCAGTACCTGCTCTGCTACTACTCCATGTATTGAGTTTATATAAAATCTGGAGAAAATGATGGCATTTTCTGGAAAAAGCTTTCAGGATTCAGAAAAGTGCTCATTCCAGCAATGTGCAGAGACACCTATGTAATTCCCTCCTCCACATCCCTATTAAATTTCAAGCAATTATAAATTTAGTAAACCTCCATAAAAAAAGAACAAAAGCTCCCTGGGAATCTTGACAAAAATCCCCCCAGAAAGGTATGAAGCGGAACAATTACTTTTCGAATTGATGGAACAGCATGCAAAAACCTTCAAAATTATTGAAAATACTGGGTTATAATAGACCATAACAAAGAGCACATAAAGAAGCACATATTGGCTTAGGTGGTCAGGGCATGGTGCTGATAACGCCAAGGTCATGGGCTTAATCCCAGTATGGATCATCCACTGAAGAGCTGGACTTGATGACCCTTGTGGGTCCCTTCCAGCCTGGAATATCCTGTGATTCTAGGATCACGTTTGCTTGAACAACAGGAACCCTTGTTTCCATGCTCCTGCTGTGCAGACTGGAGATTTTTCAGTCCCCACTTGTTTACAGTGAGTTTTTTTTTTTTAGACAAAATAGCAGAATCCTTAAATACAGTAATCACAAATCTGTGCTATAGCTTCCACTCTTGCCCTGCAACTTTCTCTACCAGGTACTTAGATAAGAGGCACCATCACTCTAAAACAATTAAGGGGGGAAGATATCTAAAAATCAACAAAGATCATACAGGTGATTGCCCAGCCAGGCAAACTGGAAAAAATAGTTACGCTGCTTTTTGACTCATGGAACATATTTTACATTTATAAAATTTAGTATTTTTTCTGGGGTTGGGTTTTTTCCTTTTCTTTTCCTTCTCCACACCCCTGCCCCCCCCCCGCCTTTTCCCCTCTTCAAGGCACAATCCTGCTGACATGGGAGCTGTTTCGCTGGAAGCAGGCGAGAAAAGAGAAGGGTTTCTGCAGCCCTGCCTCTCACCTCCCACGCAGCCCGCACCTACTGTACCCCAGCGCGCATTCCAGCTCTGGCAGCAGCGCCAGCAGAACTATTTACCCAAGGAAATAGCTGTGATAAGGGGACAAAAATAGCCCCAAATGACGGAAAGCATTTTGTTGATAGATATGTTGAAAAGAGAGGAAATGAAGCTGTTAGGAAGACAGAGCTTGGGGCAGGGCACACGCGTGGAGGAGGGCAGCGCTGCGGCGGGAGCTCTGGCGCGTTCCTTCCCCAGCCGCACCGACGGCTGGGCCGGCTCCAAGGCAGGAGAACTCCCCTCCACAGAAGGCCTGCTGCAAAGACATTGCCTTACATAGCTCTCCCACCCACTCTGCTCCCAGCACCAGCAGGTCAAAGGAAACTACACCTATAGCTACCTCTGGGATGCAGAGTGAAACCCCAGTGCGCACTCCCGGCTCTAGGGCAGCCCAAGAGCTTCATTAGGGAGCCCTGTGCATTTCAAATAAAACATATTTGTGGATCTGACAGCTTATAGGGAAGGACATTAATACCATTTTAAACAGTTTTTGTTGGCATTCGGGGTGTCTGTGCAGGGCAAGGGACAAAACCAAAACAAAACCACCCAAGCCTCCACAGTACCCAAAGAGAAAGACAGGTGCTTGCCTCATCAGAAATTAAATCCCTTATTTTGCCTATTAAATAGCATCCATGGCCCTATCAGGCAACCAAAACATGTTTTTTTCTCTTGTTTCTTTGAATATTGACTTTTTAAAGGTTCAGTACCTTCCATAAGCAACAGCAAGATCAATTTATTGCTGCAAAACAGAAATAGCAGAGCACCTTCATATTCCCAGGGAAAACAACATAAAATATAGCAACTACTGACTGTGAAAGAGGGCAGGTTCAGATTGGATATCAGCAATAAATTCTTCCCTGTGTGGGTGATGAGGCCCTGGCACAGGCTGCCCATGGAAGCTGTGGCTGCCCCAGGATCCCTGGAAGTCTCCAAGGTCAGGTGGGACTGGGCTTAGAGCAACCTGGGATAGTGGAAGGTGTCCCTGTCCATGGCAGGGGGATTGGAACTGAATGATCTTCAGGGTGCCTTCCAACCCACACCGTTCTGTGATTCTGTGGTAAGATATTGCTGCTCCTTAATTAATAACTTTTAACATTTGGGAAAAGCATTTCTATTTGAGGGAAAGCCTTAAGCAGATACCAATTCCAGCCAAAGTCAGTGATACTTATTCATTCCAAATACTTCAGTGTGGTTTCTTCATCCATACCTGAGCTGCAGGAGCTGGTCCAACTGCTCAGGTCGGCGTACACTGCACTGATGTAATGAAGGTTTGCATGGTATCTGTAGTAGTTGGGCCCATCAGTGATATGAAGTTCAGAAAGGCAGTAATGGGGAAATAGAGAGCTGGATATGTGACATTTTAATAAAGAGAAGCCAAGTTAAGACAGTGAATGTGGTATGTAAGGGGATATGCTGCTACCATTTCTCCTTTAAAGTGAGAAGAAAATATTGGAACATAATCTAAGCTAAATTATTTACATCACAACTATAAATATGACAGAAAGAGCATTCTGTTGTGCTGCTGTTGCCTTACTTTCATCCCTAAAAGCAACTGTAAAACAAATAGTTTTAGAAAAGATTTTTTTGAGCACATGTGTAAGCACGAACAGCAAACATGTTTGCAATTTTTATTTGCAGTCATTTGAAATAGTAAAAATTATTTTGGGAAACACTGTGTCTCTTCTGCAACACAGAGACCATGCAAAAGTTTAGACATTAGATGAATATTGTCTTCAGGAATTTATGAATAGTAGCTGTATTTTAAATAGCTACTACACATGCTATTATAATTTCAAAGTGATTTCACTGTAATTTTTGCAAGATGCGGCAGAATTTTAATTACAACTTCTAAGGGATTGATTTGTCCATCATAACATGTAGGTAATTTGCCTCCCTCCCATTTCAGAAAAATGAGCTCTGAGGCATTCAAATGTGGGAGCTCCACATCCTACTGAGGGTAGGTAGCTCTGCGATACAATCTCCCCTTAAAAGGCAGGAAATGAAAGGACTTTTCACATGCGGTTGCATATATATAAATATATATTTTTAATATGTATATACATACACACGCACACTGTTTACCACCATTAAAACACTTCATCTATTGTCTGGCATGATGCATTGTATGGAGAGACTGTCCAGATGAAAAAGAGTTGCTTTCCTAAGCAGAAGTTTATATTGTATAAACATTTCCATATAAAGAACGTACATGGAATTTCCAATGTCTTATTCTAAATGAAGACTGTCCTTAGCCATTGCCTTAACAATGCCCCTAATAATTCAGCTGGGCTCAGCTAAAACGAAGAAGTCAGAACATAAGACTGTACATCAAATGCACTGGGAAATCCAAGTCCAACATAAAGAGAGGGAAAATCCAAGATTCTGGACTATGCAGCACCGTGTTACCTGTGAGCTGTTACTCACAGTTCTGATACCTGCCAATATCATCCATAGGTGATTGTTCATGTCCATATGAACATGAAACTGAGGCCAGGAGCACTGGATCCACAGAAAATAACTAATAATTTTAGAAAAAGCCTTCAACATGTGCAGTTAGCTTGTCCCAGAAGCAATGTGTTACCTTGTCAGATAATTATGAATTCTTGAGAAATAATACAAGTACACCCTCAAATCTATGCTTTACCCATTTAAATAAAATAAAGCAGATATTACAAAGACCATTTCAGATGCTTTAATGCATTTCTTTAAGTGCAGTAGAAATGAGGTTGCCACTTCATCAGCATCAAAGTCCAAATTAGATCAAGGAGTGTGGAGGTAATAACGGCAGCAACAGATTCCCTTCCTACTCCTTTCATGGTTAAGTGAAGTTTGTTCCTTTTTTATTTTCTAAGTATGGTTAGGCGCCTCAAGCATGCCTGTTAGGATGGAAAAAGCGTGCAAATCCCAGACCTAGGACCCTGCCAAAAGTCTCTTTAGACAGTCAAGGCAGCCAGAAGTATGCTGAGAGCTTGCCAGAGCCATATTGGGTGGCTAAAATTAAATAAACAGTTAATAAAAAGATTTTGAATCGACCTGAATAAATACAAACTTATAGCTTAACTGCCTTATCTGCTTTATAAAAGAGGATCCAAGACAGCAACCAAGCCTTTGAAATGCTTTGACATCCACAAGTTCTGCACAGCAGATTTAAACAGAGGAGTACTTGCTATTATCTCTTTCATAAGACAACGCTTACATTTGGAATAAAAAAATAACCATTGACTGCTCTGACAGGGATTTCTCTTCCTTTAAAACACAAACTCGCTCTGCCCCCTGTTGTCAGCGAATTACACCTCAGTCCTAGCAGCAAGAGGCCACCAGCAGGACCCCAGTGCTAGAAATACCAAGAATTAGCTAAAACAAAAGGCAGCATGCCCCAAAAGTATTTCAGGAATACATTTCTGCATAGTGAAAAATGTCCCTTGGTCATTATTTGCGTGCTTGAGGCAGTTTGTTTTCTTTGCTTGGTATTCTATCGTTTTTGGAAAAAATATTATTATGAGCATTCAGTGTACACAACTGGCTGGTGTTTTTTGGGTGTTAAAAAATATTAGCTGCTCTAGGAAGAAAAAAAAAAATGCTTGAGGAAATAAAAGATGAGTTTTATGAAGGTTCAGAAGCCTTTTCTTTTCCTTTACCTTTGAACCCTTACACTGAATAAGGCAAAGATCAGTGCTCTGAGTTCAGCCATCTACCTTCTTAGCTACAATGTGAGTTTATAGCCCCATTTTGACAAGCAAAATGAGTGCAATGATTTGTCACTGATGTTTTTCCATATCACAAAATCATGCAAATTCGCTGTGGCCAACCTGTGGCGAGGAGATCAAAACCAGATCTGCACCCATCAGATACCTCAGAAAGCTTCCCAGACTTCTCTTGCCTGCAGAGCTTCTGAGCTACTTAGACCTTCCCTGGTACTTGCAGGAGATGAGGATAAGCAAGGGGGAAAGAACTTTTGGGTGATCAAACATGATCCAACAGAAAAGGAATAACCAAAATCTTAGATCACAGCATTCCTAATGAACACGTTGCTATCCCTTCAAAAATAAAGGGGCTGATAAAACAAACTCACTAGCGACAGAAATACACATTTCCTACCTCCAAGTACAGTTAACAATAATATTTGCACTCCTGTGTCCTTCTTGGAATAAAATTGTTTAAATAGGCAGAAGGAATGGCTTAGTGGGCTAATCTCAAGTGAAATACTCCTTAAATCCACAGGTTTAAATGCCAGTGGGGTCACTTACTTTTCTCCTTTCCAGGACAGAACAGATGAACGTGGCTCAGGGATAGCTGTGGCTTCCACGTGGTGCAAATGGAAAGACAGACTTTTTATAGCCCACCAGAGCAACTAGGAATCAGTTACATCTACCCTAAAATTCAACGTTTGTCTGTTGTCCCAGAATTTATTTTCCAGTTGTGGTCCTTTTTTCCCCCTCAACTACCACTCCTTCCCTTAGAAAGCAGTTGTCAGTTATTTACTTTCAGTACTCAGCCTTCATTTTCTATAAACACTTCTAAATTTTGCTGATCTATTATTTTAAAGCCACTTGAATTGCTCACTTGCTCCTCCAGAGCAGGACTAGTATCTTTATATATTTATGTACAAGCATCCTCAATAGCTGCGCTTCGGCAGTGATTTTGATCAACCTTATTTTGTTTGTGACACTGTGCCTATTAAAAAAAGAATAAATAATACAATCCTAGAAAGCAAAACAAAATGAAATCACACTGGAGAAGTTAGCAACACCTACTTTCTATTCATCTACAAATGTCTGCCTTTAAACACCTTTTTGTGCATCTCAGTGTTTTCTCACAGGAGAAATCAAAGGATCATCAAGAAACATATTATGCCTTTACTTGTTGTATTAAAGTGTCCATAAATATCAAAACCATTGCTCCAGCAGCAGTTTTGGTGTTTATTTCCCCATCCCAAAAGAAAACCCTGGCAGGAGACTGAGGCCCTTGGCACCTTCTAACTCCCTGACCAGAAAGCAGAGTGGAGATGGATAGATATATATATATATAGATATATATATATATGTATATATTAGAGTCCACTGTTTGAATAAGAACTAAGCATTTTTTTCTCTTTTATACATTTTTAGCTAATACACTCTTTCAAAGTGCATATTTAGAAAACATCCACAGCATAACAGACAAGAGCTCTTCTATAACCTTGCTCTGTCATGCAGTTAATTTGTCTGGTTTAAAATACACATACAGCAAACTGCACATAATACATCAGTCTTTCTATATAAATCTAATTTTTGGAAGCTACTGCAGAGGATGAGGAGGGTTTATGAAGGAGGATGATTTAGCAGATATTCCTGATTACATGCAATTTAATTGCAGAATATCTGAATTACCCTAAAATCTGCATTATAATCTGGCAAAAAAAAAGCATTGCACAGGTCTTTGGCTGACTTTTCTTCGTTCGGACACCTGGGCTACAAACTTGAATGACACGCCCAAGGAGGGAATGAGAAAGGGACACCTCTAATTTTTTTGCTGTAAACCAGTTAGTTGGCCACATTTGTAGGGGAAAAATTAAGTTTTAAAACTATGTAGCTTGTTGCTATATGGCTTCTCATGTTTTGTCTTATACACACTTGTAGTAAGACTACCACTACCACTTCTTTAACTTAGTTTAACACAACACTTCTAAAATACACAAATCAGGACTTTAAGAAGAAATCTATGTTTGTTCAGCTATGCAGCTAAAGCCAAAAAAAAAAAAAAAAAAATTTAACACCTGAGCAGCAGTTTTACAACATAACTAAGCCGATTTAACAGTTTCCAGAGGTAGGACAGACACATCAGCTGCCCCCACAGCAGCATTTTGCAGTTCCTTTTCTGCTATTTTTACCTCCTGTGCAGGCTCATAACTGGCTTGGACAACAAAACCATCACTACAAGGAGTGTCAAGAGGTTTCCTCCAAGGAAAGAGATGACGGTGGCTCCATTCCCTCCTGCCTCGCTCCAAAAGGGAAACCCTAGAGCTGTAATGGATGCATACACCTGGTTTTATTAGCAGTTCATCAGCTCATCATACAATCCTAGAATGGTTTGGATGGAAGGGACCTTAAAGACCATATCGTTCCAATGCCCCTGCCATGAGCAGGGACACCTTTCCCCAGACCAGAGCCTTGTCCAGCCTGGCCTCAGACACTTCCAGGGACGGGGCAGCCACAGCTTCTCTGGGCAACCTGTGCCAGGGCCTCACTACCCTCTCAGGGAAGAATTTCTTCCTAATACCTGACACCAACCTGCCCTCTAGGGAGAGGGCTTCACTCCAACACACCATAGGAAAGCAAAGCACACATTACAGCTTCCAGGACAGGGAACACACAGGAACCGTAATTCAAAATATAGGAGAAGTTTTTGAGAAAGAAATAAACTAAAATAAAAACTGACTTTAATGCTGGTTCAAAACTACCTGCTATTACATTTTATAACTTAAGGGTACCGTAAGTCCAGGACAAATTATAACCATTTCAGAAGCCTAAAATTCAGGTATTTCCTGTCAAAAGCTTTGTTTCTGATTAGAAGCATTTTAACCCAATCTATGTATTCTTTTACTTGTTTAAAACCTTTCCTCAATGTTCTACCTATATTTTGATAGCCTTATTTAAATTTTTTAGCATTAGCTTGCCCAGTGGGCTGTTCAACCTCATTTCTGAGCCACCTCAATATGGAAAACTGGGCTCAGGGTGTGTTTTTGTTCCTGTAGCTGCCAAAGGCAGATGTAGAGTCAAACCCAGCTCACTGTGTGCTGCAGAGAGGCCTTTCTCTTTCACAGCACACTGTGATTTCCCAGCTGCAATTTTCTACAGTATTTATCAAATTAACTCAACAGAATAGCTTTATATGGGATTCCCAACAGATATACACAGCCAGGACTTCTACATTCCCTTTCCCCTGCGATGCTATTTGCTTGTCACTAACTCTTGTCCTGGGAATAATGCAGAAGGCAGAGGAGGAAATGATGCCTCGTTATTATCCCTCCTCACAGCGAGGGGCCAGAAACATTTGTGCTGCTCTTAGCAAACGCTATCTCAGTCCTGCAGAGACAAGGGTTCATCCCAGAGAGGCATCACTAGCCCACATCTGCACAGACCACTGCAAAGATTGAGGCAACCCTACAGACATGGAGCCAGGCATACAGAAACAGCACACAGCAGTTTAGAGAAATTATCATGGTGTTCTAAAGAGACACTCATTTAATGAACTGGTTAAAAGATCCTCTTGTGAGGTCAATTAAACTAAAACTAAATACAGACAATATCTTTAAGAGAGCAGAAAAAAGTAAGGTTCATTCAGGAAAGCCCTGAATTCTTCCCATCTTCTATGCAAAACCAAGTTTTAAGATGTAACACCATAAATCAGCTGGATAGCCACAGGCATCAGTTTTGTACTGCTTCCTTAGCTATTTTTCCTCCAGTAATTTAGGAAGGGGGAAAAGAAAAGTATAACCAAAACCAAAGTTCAATAGCAATCCTAAATATAAAACCAGGCTGGATTTAGCTGCTGAGATCTGTTCCTTGGGTTCAACTTTAAAAGGTGATTTCTGGTTACAAGTCAAGTGAGCAAGGTGATTCAGCCACCTCTAGAAAAGGAGCACCTCCAAGAGACAAGGGCACCATCCACCAAAGGTTTTCCTGAAGGAAAAACCTCTTTCCCACAAAGAACAGTTGTTCTTCAAGCCTTTGGCTGTTCTTTCCCTTTTAACTTCTTTTCAGTTTTCAGTGGCCTCTGTTGCCCCCAGCAATGAGTTTAACCCAACTTTTCACATGAAAAAAACACAAGCCTGCTCACACAAAGGACTTTCCAGACAGGTAAGACCTCAGGATGGGATATTCACAGAATCACAGGATGGTTTGGGTTGGAAGGAGTTTTAGAGGTCATCTAGTCCAACCCCCAACAGCAAGGACATCTTCAACCAGATCAGGATGCTCAGTGTTTCCAAGGATGGGGAATCCACCACCACTCTGGGCAATTTGTGCCAGCATTCTGCCACCCTCAGTGTATGACCATGACCCCCATAAGACAATGACCAGCCCAGAGCCATTTCCAACCGGCTCTTTGCTCCTAACACTTCACTTGTAAGTCAGGCCCTGCACAGCCACTCCTCTGGGTTGGTTTGGGTGTGTATAATTTTTTACAAGACTCCTAACTCCAGCATTATACAACTACTTTCAATCCAAAGCCACATTAAAAACTCACCTCTGACTGCTGTTCCAAGTTACCATCTACACATTCTAGTTAAACTCAAATATCCAGGTTTAATCTGCAATTTATAACTTGGAAGTCATCTCTGAGGCACCAACAGTGCTCTTTTTTGCCTGCTCATTTTCAGTGAGTTAGTTTAAGGTATTTTTAAAAAGCCAGCATACTGAAACAAAGAATAATAACTCGCCAAATGTGGGACAGACTAGCAAAAGTGGATTATAGCAAAATACGTATTTTATTAGTCTTAATGTGAAGCGCTGTAAATTATCAGTGTTTCAGTACTTGCAGAACCCAGCAGAGGGCAGGTTCTGCCCTTCCAAACAGCAACCAAATCGTATCGACGACCATCTGCTGTCATTCAGATGGAAAATGCCCTCACCTAACAGATCAGCAAACATTCACCTCAACAGGCACTGGGAAAAAAAATTATAATTTAAAATTTCCTTTTACAGCTCAATACCCACCTGGAGCTACATTCCCAGTGATTTACAAGACAAACTGCTTAACTCAGACCCGCTTCAATGAGCTTGTGAGTCAAACCAAGCAAGAGCCACAGACACAGTCACCTGATTCAGCTCTGATATACAGGCAAATTATGCATACAAATGTTAATTACAAATACATTCACCACATATCCTTTCCATCGAGAATTCTGGGGGTAGGATGAAGGATATGCATAACTTCCCTGCCCTGTAACCTTTAGCAAGAAGGGATCATTTTTGCCACGTACCACCACAGTTAAAGCATTTTTATTAGGTGACTGTTATCTTTTATAAGGAAAGACAGTCTCCAGTTAGACACTCATAGGATGTGCATGGGTGAGGGCAAAGAGAATTAATACTTGAAGAGTATATGCCCCTCCTCACAGTTACCTTTAAGGGTCTATCTAAGGAGGTATTTACAATATTTTAGCGACGTTTTATATGCTCTGACTTATACTACAACATGAGGAAAGCAACTACACCAACTGGGCAACTCTATCCAGTTTGTTCAAGTCACCTGTCTCACACCTTCCCTCTGACACACAGAGCTCACCTGGCTTTGCCTTTATCAACCCACCTGCACACTGAACATCCCAAGAACAGTGCTATTGAGAAAAAGCATCCTGTAGAAAATGGAGAGATGTTTTACAAATCCACTGGATGAAAACTGCCACTCCAGAAGCTTCTTCTTTGGGTGCCCGGGTTAGTATTTCTTCTGTGATTTCAAACCAATTCATAATTACTTTGAAAAAAAAAGTTTTGTTAAAATGCTTTAATAAGTATTAGCATTCCACTAAGAAGTAACTTCCATTTGAAATAAAAGTATAAAGTATCTGCAAATACCTGCAGCATTACTGAAACACAGCCACGACCAGGGCTAGGGGAGAAAATGATAGACCGTGCTTGAGCAGACCAGTCAGAACTGTTTGAGTTCTGCTTTGAGAAGCCTTGGGAAGCATGCCAAGATAAGTCACAATAATTATTTCAAGCAAACAAACCTCTTAGTTTCAATACTGAGAATAAAACCCTATCGAGGTGGGACAGCTGCTGGGGTATGTCACCTTGGAAGAAGAAAGAGCTGAGTCAACCTTCCTGGGCACATTTCCTCTTGAATCTGGATTTTGGAAAAAGCAACAGCTCTAACCTGAGATTATGCCTTTTAGCTGGGATGTACTGCTGACTCCTTTACTGCCCTACCCATGTAATAGCCAAAATAACAGAGATTTGGTGTGAGCACCTACAAGAGTGATAATGGAGGGGGAAAAAAGCCTCCCCCTCCCCTTTCTTAGAGATTACACAGTAAACTATGATACTTCTAAACTAAAACCAGCCTTCATAGAGATTATCAAGTGTTAACAGCTACCAAAAAAATCTATAAATTTATAAGAACCCTACAGCATTAAATAATTCAGTTAGCACTGTCACTGTTTCCCTCTAAAAAAAGAAAAAAATATATATGCAGTGAACACTGCTGTTGGTTGCAGCTGTATATGTGTCTCATATACACGAGAGATTTCTCAAGGGTTTTATGGCAAATGAGCAAGCTGAGGATTCTGCCAAAGGTTGTATTTATCACTTTTGGGTGGGTGGAGAGAGACCTGTCTCCAGATTACCTCATCATTCCTCATGAATCACAGAGCGCACCGTGTGTCAATAAAAAGACATCAGCACTGTGCAGCATCTAAACCAGCAGGCAAGTATTAAACATTAGGTGTCCTTCCCCCACTGCAATTCTGTTAATTTTGAAAGGGGAAATGCCAGACAACATTTTAATCAATTTTCAGAGGTTTAAGTAAGAATAAAAATATTAAGAATGCTAAACTATCAACAGCTATAAAGTACAAATTCTCATTGCCACAAGCTCTTCTCACATATTCTATCCATCTGTTTCCTTTCCAGCATTGCTGCTGGAAAGTACCCTTTTGTCCTGCCCCCAGGCAAAAAGAAAAAAATTCAACATGGGGGAACCTGGCGGTCACTGACCTGTGCATCCCTGCCATCTGCACCCCCTTCAGCTGCTCAGGGCTCCCCCAAGTTCCCCCTGCCTGTGCTCCCCTCCCAGCACCCCCACCCGCTCTGCCCGACCACCCCACTCCCCTTTAGCGGCATCATTAATAATTTACCAGCTGCAAGAGACAAAGAAAACACTCTGGTGACACCACGTTAGGGCTGCTAAGATTTCACCAGGATTGTGAAGCTGAGAGAAATACCCAAAACACAGAGCTTATGAATTTGGTACACAGCAAAGAGTGAACATTCAAAATTAGGTATAGACACAACCTTTTAAGTGGCACTATGGATCAGAAGAAGAGAAATGAGCAGCCAGACCTGAAACAAATACACACTTAGGAGTGCAGCCTGTCACAGCTGTCAGGATAAAATAAATTTACAGGTTATACTTTCTTGAAGCAAATTGCTGTAATATAATTTACTACTTTGAACCGCCTTAGTGCTGGGAATTTAAAAGAAATTTAAAAGATTCTCAGTGAGCATATTGCCTTGTGGTTGTTATTTTGACAGTAAGTCTGTTATATTATTATTTATAACCAATTAGAGCACTAATTACTGTTTTTACTGCTTTGTTAAGTTCTGGAAAATACCGGATAAAGGAAAGAGAACAAGCTATGGAGATGGAAGCAGTAGTTTTGATCATTTAATTAGGCTAGCTTTGAGGGTCTTAGAAACTGCCAGAGATGACAGACCTGGGAAAGAGAAAATGTGACACCTCAGCTGCAACTGAAAACTACACACAACACAAATGTTTAGTTTTTAATTACATGGGTTTGGGAGATTGCTACAGGCTACGACCTGCAGATTCCATTAGATCTGCTGTACTAAGTAGTGTTGGACTCAACTATCATGTGCACAAGAGGCCGTCAAGAAAACCTGGAGGAACTGGTTTTGCTTCAGCAGATGGCTCCGTTTCCCTCAGAGCAGTGACCAGATGTCCGCACACGGTGTTAGCATGTCTGGCATCCTGGAGCCAGGCATCTTTAAGACACAATTATGAAGAACTGTAAGAAAGCTCTTACATTTCTATATTCACATAGACACACCAGCAAATCCTCCAAGAAAATTAAATTATCCCCTAACCTCTACAGCAATCAGATCGTTCAGCTCTTGCAGATGTAAGTATTTTGTCAATAAGCCGTTTTCCATGGCTTGCTGCAAAAGAGCAATGTTGTGTGAAACTGGCAGACAACCGAGTCATATATTCAGCTTGATTTTATTTGATAACACCAAAATCAGTCCCCAGCATGTAAGAATGTCATACCCTCTAAATTGCCTGTTCATTGGTGGCATGGATGGAAACAGATATCCCTTCAGATTGCTTCCTGACAAGGTCTTGCAAGAGGTTAGTCAGCTTTCTGAAATAGCCCACCGTGGGAGATAGCCGGCACAGGACTGCATCGAGATCTTCCTCAGAACACTCTCAAAGCAGGCAAGCAGTAAATACCTGCCCTTCAGGATTTTAATGGATTTAGTACTTTAAAGCTGTCCTGCAATAAAACATCCAGTGGAGTGCATAAATCTGAACTGCCCTTGGTAGAAATACTAAACTCTTCTCCAGCCTAGTGACTCCTGCCAGGCACACACCCACTGTCAGTCTTTGGTCACACAGCTTTTTATACAATGGTTTGGGTTGGAAGAGACCTTTACAGGTAATCTTTTCTGCAATGAGCAGGGCCTAAGATCGGGCTGCTCAGGGCCCTGACCAACCTAACCTTGAATATTTCCAGAGATGGGCTATCTACCACCTCTCTGGCTGGTATTTTACCATCTTCATTGCAAAAGAACGTGATTTTATCTAGTCTGATCTACCCTCTTTCAGTTTAAAACAATTCCCCTTGTCCGCTCGCTACAGGCCCCATTCAAAAGTCTGTCCCCATCTTTCTTATAAGGCCCCGCGAAGTACTGAAACGCTGCAATAAATTAATCCTGGAGCCTTTCCTTCTCCAGGTGATCAACCCCAACTCTCTGAGCCTGTCCTCATTCAAGAGATCATCCCTCTGATCATTTTTTGTTCCTGAAGAGTGGCTCTAAAGAACCAGGTAAAACTCTCTCTGGGAGGTTTTAAATAGCTTATTCCTCTCCTGGCTGGCAGAGCACCAGGCCAAGAAAATGATCTTGGCATTGAATATTTGAGGTCAATAAATATTCATGTTTAAAAAGATGCACAGTACTTCTAATTAAGTCTGTCTTCAGCAGTTTCCAGGTAACTTGAAAAATTGACACTGCCAATATAAATTAGTCTGGCAGCATCAACGGCCTGGTTTTGTTCACTGCACACAATGGATCTGTGTATATTGTTACACAGATAATTAGTATCAGACTGGTTATTAATAGACAGGTAACCGCTACAAAATTAGTCAGTGACTGTTTCTGTATGCATCTGTTCTTCCACAAGATGTACCAGTTTTGCATTAAACTAGCTAAGGAGAAGTAAAATGGAATAGAAATTGCACAGGGAACTCCTTGGCGGGAGATAAGAACAGGAGCTAGTATTGATTGCATCGGTTTCCAAAGCACATTAGCATCAAATGAATGCAGCTGACCTTGAGAGCCTGCAGCAGTCACGGGAAGGAGTCACTTTAGGCATGAGATTGGGTAAGTGCTGTGTTTCAGCTCAGCAAAAAGGCCTGGACAATTTTATAATTATATTTCTTTTACTTGGTAGCACACCGTAAATGGCAAAGCTTTTGGTCTGTGCTAACAGCTGGACTCCATGACCTTAGAGGTATTTTCCAACCTAAACGACTCTGTGATTCTGCGATTCAAGACAAAAGCAATAATTCCTTCTAGTTTTACTCACAGGGGTTTCTATTTCAATGACTGAATGCTCCTTCATGCTATTAAGAGTACATTAGGAGAGAATACCTGTAAAAGGAATAAATTCCTATTTATTACCTTTTAAAGGTTATTTCTTCACATTTCCTGAAATTATTGAAAGAGAAGAAATAATAATAAAAAAAATCTTCTAATCCCAGTGCACATTTAGATCATCTCCTCTTGCTTCCATCTTTTACATCCATAAATAAGGACATAAAACACAAAGAGAAAGAGGTGATTGCTGCAGCATGGACTGAAGGCAAGGAAACTGGTTCAGCTCATTTCTGGAGGTTCATTTCACAGCTGAACTCCTTTTTATTATTAACTTTTCATTTGGCCATATCTGAAATTGTTTAGATCCACATAAATCTGGGGACTTGATTGCCACTACAGCTCTCTAACTATCCAGCTGCATGAGAGACCACTGGCTGGCTGTGACTTCAGCCTACAGACATTAATCCTATTCTCCATCAACTAAAAAGGTATTTTTTTAAAAAATGTATCTTGCTGTTTTTCATAAGCAGCATGAAGCCACCCTTTTGGTGACATACTGTGTCCTTCTGTGATTAATAAGTATGAAGGCTTGTTAATTAGTTGGCTAATCACTTTCCACATCTATCATCATCGTTTCAAAAAGCAAGTCATTCAATGGACTACAGAAAAAATCAAGTAAGAAAATGTTCATTTGATGTCACAACAAAGTTCACTGATTTTAGCATTTTTTTACAGCATTGTTTTCTGCCCTTTTTCAAAAAATGAATACTTTTCAGGGACAAACTGAAGAGGCCTGAAGTCAGTGGAGACACTGCTCAATAAAGGTAACATTTAGATTTTACATGGAGCTTCAACATGAGGATAAAGTTTATATTTTTTAATATTATATTAGAGCAAGAGTAGCATTTCTGTATAGAGGGAAAACATTTTGAGAACTACCAATGCCATAAAACTTATTTTTTTAATATAAAGACAATTTTCTTAGAAGACTGCTAAGCTGCACAGGCATTTTATATAAAGCAGTGCTTTCTCCTCTACGCTCCCCAGCTGACTTTCAGGAGTCAGCCCAAATGGGAAAGATTGTGTCATCTCAGACAGTAAACATCAGCCTTAAGTAAGATACCAGGTGGCTTGGAGCTCAAATCAATGATAGCATCCAATTATTACAAAATAAAATGACCCTCTGAAGAAAATGGCTCCCATGGGCACCACAAATCAGCGGGACATGTTTTCTTCTGGCATGTTCTGCATTTTAAGTCCCTACAAATGTTACTAATAACCTGTCATCCTGCATGAAAATAGATGGTACCTGCTGAAGGCACCCAGGAATTCGTGAGTAAGCATATTATGCATATTCTCTGTGATTTCTTTTCACCATCTCCAAACAGATGACCAAATGGCAGGTTTAATAAATTACTTTCAGTATAACAGCACGTCTGCTTTTTATTTCCATTTACAAATGTGAGAAAGGCTGACAACTCCCCTACATTTCTCTGTACCACCTCAAGTTCTCAGAGCTGCAATATATACATTATGTGCTTAAATTCCCAGGATACCTAAATGGTACAGGCATGTTTCACAGTTTGTCTCTGGTTTCCAGGAAAGCAGATGATGCTTCAGCAATGTGGTTCTCTCCTCCTTCTGTGGCTGTGAAGTCCCTCTTTGCTGTCGCAGTTTTGTAAGTCTATGCTCTACAGAGACAGGCAGTTGCTCAAACAGCCTGGAAAGTTTCATGCTTATCTACAAATAGATGAATTCATGCCAAGGTACAACAAAAATTAAATGGAGAGGGCCTTAAAACCTTTGGCAGGAATCTTAAAAGGTTTGACAGAGGTTGACTGTGAATCAGGTGAGGGGAAAAAAATACCACAGGCCACAATTTGAGTTTGCTGCAATATCCAGAGCTAAGGATTGGGATATCACATCTGTTCCTTTGAGTCAACTCAGCTTGCCACTGGTGTAGCTAACAGCTGGCTGGCACTAGGAGGATTTTCCTGATACAGACTGGAAAGAACAGGTTTAGAATGTAATATAAAGAGGAGGGGGGAAAAAAAGTTTGACACTCCTCAAGTTAACACAATTATTAGATCGGAACAAAAGGAGATTCCTCTTGCCACATGGCATGGCAGCAAAGCCTGCTTTATAGCAAATTTCAATATCTTAGCTTTACCAGTTCTACTCTTACTGCATCCAAAGGGGAAATTCCTATCACCAGATAACTTAATTCCTTAAGGAGTCCCACTGAAATCAGTCTGAGCAAAGAGACAACCTGAGTTGATTGCTATTAAAAAGAAGTTTTTAAAAAATATTATTTAGAGATGACCCATGCTTGTTAGTACCTTAATACTTTTATTCCCTGACAATAAATAAATCCATTAAATGGCTAACAGAAGTTCTGTGAACCAGTTCCTGTTTGGAAAGCAATGTTGCAATCACACTGATACACTTTCTCAGTATGCAGAATCAAGCTAATCTTCTTTGACTCAAGAAAGCATCAGCTCTTACTGCACTTTATGGCAATGAACACCAGCAGTTCAATGATACAAACAAGTCTTATCTCAGCACCGTTGCCACTGCCACTGGGAATGAATTAATTGCAAGAACAAATTAAACATTAACCATTTAAGTGACTTAAGTTGTGAATACTGTTCCATTGCTCATTTTAGCACTAACACATGAAGCTGCTCAAAGCCATTAAAACACACACAGCAATAAGACAGAGGGAGATAAAAACAAGGCTGGGCTGTTTCTTTTCTTCTGCTCAGATACAGGGGCTGGTTTGGCTCTGTTTCTTTTACCAAGCCACTGATGTACAAAACTTGCATACACTTCCCCGAATTTTGAATTTTCCCCTGCCCGTCCAGCTACAGCAATGGTTGGGTAATGGAGATGCAGAGGTTAAGGTGGGATGGGAAGCACAACTGCCTACATTTTCCTGCAGAACTCTGTATCCAACTGTATGGGAGACATCACAGATCATTCTCTTGGCTTTCAGGTTACCCAATTTGCAAACAAATCAGGCATCAGAGATGTAGGATAAGGAAGTCTGGCTTCCTGACTGCTCACTGCCATGATCTCCTGATAAACCTTCACTGAAAATGTGAAATACACCCCCGGCATGATAAGAATATTTGTACCCAGGGTTTCGGGCATCCAGATACAGTTACTGTGTTTGTAGCCTCATGAGCAGGAAATAGGTGCAACAGAGAGCACGTAGGAAGAAAGGCATGACCTTTGTGTCCATACGTACAAACCATCCTGCCCTTGTTGCAGGTCTTTTCTTTGATCAGCATCTCTTTCAGGATTATTTTTATTTCAAACTCTTTTAGAAAACTATCTGCTTCCAACTTAATTCTACACCATTGAACCATAATGAGCCCACACATTCTTGTTCAGCTATTATATTTAGACTCAGCCCCTTGGATAAAGTATATCATAATACAATGTATATGTAACTTTCCTCCTCCTTCATGTTTGCAATATATAAGTGACTAGCAGCTTGCAGTTCTGCTGTTTTCCCTCCAGGGATCTAAAAATGTTTTATAATGGGGAACTTAACTTCAAAGTGCTTCTGTGAATGAGATGCAGCTCTTGATATTTTCCCCCGTTCCATATACAATGAAGCTATAGCAGAGAAGGATTACATCAAAGGTCAGGCAGAAGTTCACTGATGTAGCTGAAAGAGTCCTTCCTACATGTTCCTCTTGCCTCAAGTGCAGAAGTGTTATGAAGCAATTATTATTAAGCATGGAGTATATTCAGGTAAATGAACCTGATCCCTGAAGGATTTACAGGCCTTAAACTATTTCAAGCCACAGAGACCTTTTGGCTGGAGTGATTTCTTACACTCAAAGTGGTGGCATTTGAATTTATGGAAAAGAGCAGAATTAATTTCTACTTCTATTGTCACGGAACACGTGCGGAGAAGATGGGCCCCTCTGCCTACAGCAAAAGGGAGGATGTTTCAACCCTGGCAGCTCTGCGGCACCAAAAGGGATAGAAAAAAAAACTGTAGCAGCAGTATAAAGGACCCTATTTCCACTGCACACAATCTTCTTCAGAGGAGGTTTCAGTCTTATGTATTGCAGGAGATGAGAAGCCCCTCAGGTCAGCTAGCCTTAGGGAAAGGAGATGGGTCCAAAAGAAGAGCCTGAAATTTCAGCGCTCTGATACACAGCTACCTAGAACAAGTCAACGCATATGTCAAAGTATCCTACAACAACCATTGTTTCTCATGAAGTTCTTTGATTCCCATGAATTCCCTATTTATTTGTTGGTTTGGGGGGCTTTTTTTCCCATCATTATCCCTCATTAGAGGAATACTTCCCAAACTTCAGTTTCCTAGAAGCAAAATGTTTGCTCACTTCTCCCTCGGTCGAAACACATTTCCTGGGGTTTAATAAATAAATAAATAAATAAATGAAAATCGATGGTAACAGATGCCATAAAGCACTGATATCCCACTGCCAGAGTTCCACCATGAGGTCAAGCCCCCAGGGATTCACCGACGGATGACCTCACCTCGCTCGCTTAATGAACAGCCACATATGAACAGGCGAGAGTCATTCATGAGGATGTTATGATACTCAGAATCACTAATTCCTCAAACTGTGTCCAGGCATGTTTCCTTGCACTGCCACAGTACTGCATTTCAAATGCCAACAGGGAATGAAACTCTGTGCCTCACCAGACCCTGCGATCAAAGTAGTCAGCTCAATCTGAACCATGATTTATTAATAAGGAATAAAGAGAATGCAAATAAACTAATTATACAACGGGGTTGATAAGAGCCAAATTCCCAAAGTAAAACTTTAAGCAATGTTCAAGTGATTATCCATCTAATTAGGAACACATAGCCAAACACCAGCGGCCTGATAGCCAACTTCAGTGCAGTTAACATTTAAAATACAGACCCCCTGCACACGTGGCATGGCAGCAGTGCACGAGTCAGGTGGCATGTGCTCAACCTAAAAATAAAAAGCATCTAAACCAGCTTAGAAAATCCCACACTGTCCATGGAGAACACCAACAGAGCCCACTGGACACACTGCCCTTGCACTCTCCAGCGGGCTCTTCATGGATCCCACACGATGGGCCATAAAGTCCATTTTTCAGCTCGTACCCTTTTGGATAGATCACATGACATACTCTGCACTCGCATATTTTACTTACACTCAAAAATTCATAAAGTAATGAAAGAATCTACTTCCAGAAGCAGCAAAGTCATTTAAAATAATTATGTTTTATCAGTACAGAAAATGGAAATGTGTCTCAGAAGTTGATGCAGCTGTACTCTGAGGAGATGCCAGCTGTACTAAATGGTCAGAAGACCATCTTGTTGTGCTGTCTATGTGCAGAACAAAGTTTTAGCTACAAGAGCAATGTAGAGGTGATTTACATTAGAGATTTCAATAACTCTTAATTTTTCTGTCTCTAAGTAGAAAGGTTCACTAAGCCACCTCTTTAACTGCTGCAAACCTGCTAAGACTTCTGAAGCCTTTTCTTCATTTTGATGGCATCGCGAGCACCACTCCTGTGACGTCTGTAAATAATAATATTAATTTAAAAATAAAAAATGTCAAACACCAAGTTTTACAGGTTAAATCCCTCCAATTTCAACAGCATCTGTCAGCAATTAGCCAGGCATGACATGCATTTAGAACATCAGATCACTCTCAATATTCACCAAAACACAGTATTTTGAGGGAAAACAAGTCCAACCACATATGCTGCCTAACTGATTTGAACTCCACCAACCAGGTGTTGACCAAATGAGATATTAAGGCCTGCATTTTAATTTTAAACACTGTGCTATTTCATTAAGGCATTGGTTTATCCAGTCAGGCTTAGCAACATCTACAGGAGCATACACTGAAAACCCCACAGCTTAGATAAATTACACTATTTCCCAGTTTAGAGGCACAGAATCATTTGCCAGATTGCAAATGTTATACTATATACAAAGGATATATGTAAAAAAAAAGTTAAGATCTTTAAACAGATTAATTTAAGGGAAAACACAAACAGTATTTACCATCTTTTAAAACTGTTCACTGAATTCTTATTTACAAAGACATGATGGGGATCTTCAGGGTTACAGCACACAACAGCTGTCTCTATAGAAAGTGCCAACCTTGATGTTAACAAGATGATAAACTGACTGATTAGTGTTTAAGTAGTATTAAAATTGAACTGAATTATACTAAGATCCAGATTCAGAGAATTGACAAAAGCTCTTCCTATTGAGTACAGCTATTGGGCTGGAGGGTAAGGAGAGAAAAGGACAAACAGTAGTGAGCGTGTAAAGGACACAGGCCAGCAAAGGCACCCTACTGAGGGCCAAAATAAATGAAGCCCAATGCATCGTGGATAGGAAATGTACCCATGCATACTTGATAAGAATCCAACTGGCTAATGGGAAATGTAGGTGGGACTATGGATTCCTGTGAAATGCAGCTGGAAGAGACCTGCACTGCGACCACTGCTGGTGGCCGAGATCTCATGGCAGCTCAAGGTTGTGAAGTGATGGAAATCAAGACATGTTTTCAAGCAAGAAAAAGCCAAAACTGGAGATACTGTACCCAGTTACTATGTACAGCTGCATTGATGCCTCATGTCACATCCATGTCTACAAGTTCTGCCTTACAGAGAAAAGATACTCTGAGGCAAGACCACACATTCCCTTCCACAGGCACCAACATCCCTCCGGACTCCACCAGAACTGCAGACACCGCAATGTGATCAGTGGAAAACAACCTGCTTTATTAAAATTGGACAAGCTATAGAACATAAACATTTATGCTTCACTTTTAAAATGTCTGCAATACCACAATTGGCATTATATTTGACATTTGTGACTGACTAGAGTCATATTTACATTAATGGCAATACTGTCTAGCCTGTAGTAGAGGTAAGCAGGAATTTTTGTACCTATTTAACGCTTCAACGACACAGAAATAATAAGGGCACCAATGTATGATAAAATGGTTCAGCTGCCTTATTTTTAATTAAAGCACAGTGCAGCTGACTTCTGTGGAACAATAACCATATTCCACAATTGTACAGACTTGCGTATTTTACTAGCAAAAACTCCCATTAATTTAAGGCCTCTTGACTCCAACAGATTCATCTCAGATAGTGTAATGGCAATAGATTCCTTTTGCAGCACCCTTCTGCTGGGAGAGACACCATTTTCTTTCTCTCTAAAAAGACAGCACATAGAACCACACTCCATCAAGTAAATAATTAAGACAAGGAGCATAAACTGAGATTAGAAAAAAATGCTGTGTATAAAATTATGTTGTGCCCCGAAATTTGCAGCTCCCTATAGCAGAGGTATAACTCCTGCACAAACAGCTAAGCTGGGCTTCCAAACCTTGACTAAAATCTTTAGCCTTGCTGAGAAGTGACGGAATGAAAAGTATTTGCATAAGCTTGTAACTTGAGCAAGCATAATTTAGGTGAAGCATGGGAATACAAAGCAGTTTTCACCAAGACATAGTTCTTCTGAAACACAAAGATACTTACTCATTTTAAAAAGAAGACACATGTCCTGAGAAGTCATTTAAGACAATAGAGTTTAGAAAAAATACCTATGCGTCCTACATGTTTTAAAATAATAGTCCTCACCTTTCAAAAGCAACAGTCCCACAAGGCAATCCTAGTGCAGTTGGTGCTGGGAATGGAATGCTAATCCTGGAAGCACAGTGTCTGCATATGAATGAGCCCCTCTTCAGGTCCCTAACATTTAATAATTTTTGATAAATGCAATAAACAGGAGAATTTTATCCAACGCTGCTGAAACCAGCAATGTTTCCTCCCATGTCGGCACTTTATACAAAGGAGTATTATTTGTCTCCCTCACTACAGGCTGGAAATTTGAAAGTGTGTTTTAAGCTAATGGTGGGTCCTAGTATTTTCCATATCAAAGAAAGAAATCCATTTTGCAACTCTTCACATCACTAGTTTGTGCAAGAATTAGGTTGCTTCTGTCTGGCCATGAAGTAAAATCAATCAGTAGCAACCCTGAAGTTCCTTCCTATGTATTTCAGATCACCACCAAAAAAACCCCCAGAACGCTGCAGTATCTTTCGCCTACTTTCCACTGCAATCCACTCCATCATCCAAGCTGCTCATACGTAGTAATCTGTTCTTGAGAACTGTAATTGCACAGTGGGAAACTCAATAAACCTGTATCTTATCTGAAAGAGAGGCCGGTAATTGCCTGAAAGAAATGGATCTTTTTGCGGAAGGATATAAGACAGTGTCAGATGTATTGTTAGCCACTCTGTTAAAAAAAAAAAAAATAAGGAAAGAAAGAAAGAAGAAAAAGCATGTTATTTTTGTAGGGTTTGGGGGAGCGTTGTGTGGATTGGTTGGTGTATTTTTTTTTTTAGATTAACATTTAGCAAAGATTGACAAAAAGCTCATAATTTTTCCGAAAAAACACCAGACAATTTTTTTTTCTTTGGTCAAAATAAAAACCTATTTTTAAAGTTATTAAGTATTTTGGAAGCTCAACACTGCAGAAAGAATGCTGGCAGATCAATACATACTCTCACTATCAAACTAATCTTCCACTGGCTTCTGAATAATTCAGGCTCATTAGACTTCCAAGCTGTCTGGCCTAAAGGTTATGTGAGACGTGCATCAATCTGTCCGAAAGGTGGCAAACATTATTTCACCCCTTTTCCATCCACACACTCTAGTATTTGTACGATAATAATGATCATTTTAAAGCCTTTAGTTAAATCATAATTAGCCTGCAACCTCTCTCTCAAATATACTGAATATATTAGTTAAATTTAAAAAATAATAAAAAAAAAAAAACCACCAACCAAACAAAAAAACCACAACATGCATATGGGGAGCAAGAGGAATACAAGCAAAAGACTCTTAAATGTTATTTTGTACAAGGCTACAGTGGGGGCTTTTTATTAAAAAACCCAGACCAAGCTTATTAGGTGTAGCAACAATATGTTTAGAGAAATATTAAGAGAACAGGAACACTGATGCAACCATATTTGATTTACCAAGTGTATTACTTGAATCTTGCATTTATCAGTGGGCTTTAAATATTCTTGCCTTTTGTTTCACTGCCATTTTACCAGCACTGCCAAAGACTCAATTGTCACCTAACAACCACAGGACAACACTGTTTTGGCTCCTCGGACTCATAGCAATGACGATGCTCAGGTGCAGACTCCTCTGCTACGGTTAGGAAGCCCTAAATCACACCCCTACAACCTTTTCTTCTGTAATATAAACAGTAACAATTACAAATGGATGTGGTCCAAGTATTTTTATTTTTCAAAATGTTGCCACACCACAGCCAAAAAATAATTCGCAGATGATTTCTGAGCTATGGCTGTGGCTCAGTGGTAGGAGCTGCAGTCTTGATCGCCTCCAAAGCCTGGTTATACGCCACATTCAGGTGCCCACTCCTGATAAGATGTTTTCTCCAACTTCTCATTGTATACAGAAAGTCAATTTTCCAGTAAGTATTTCTGAAAGAATGAGCTTCCCCATGCAAAACAGAAAACAAAGAAGAGAATGGTGAGACCATTGCAGCAGCTGCTGTACAACAGACAGTGCCACTGCTCATTCTCTCACAATATACTCTCTGAGGGACATTTATAAAGTTCAAAGACTGTAAAACTGAAAACTTCAAACAACCTGAAATTTTAAACAACAAATCCCACTTACAGGACTCATCTCCACAGCGGGTCACAGAAATCAAAGACTTGATATGCAAAGCTAAATTTTATCACCTTCCAGGCCAGATTCAGTCGATTTACCTCTTGTAAGAAAAAAAGAAAAGACAGAAACATTCATGGTCAATAAGCAATTGGCTGACTTGGACTAGCACAAATTACATGACAAAATTCCTTGAACTGTGCTTAGTAGGACATTTATCACTGAAAATTAGGAATGTTAATTATTTTGGCTTATCGCAACTTCTATAAGGAAGTTCTATAAGTAAGAGAAACAGGTTTTCAGAGACTGGTCCTGCATTAATCTCTGTGCCCGTCCATCAGTTTCTTACAGGGGGTTAATGCAGTTACCACAGTTTCCAAATAACATGGAAGATGAGCACCTTTCCCATCCTAGTGTGAAATCCTATTTTATATTAAAAAAAAAAGAAAAAATTCATCATATCTGGAGCAATTTTTAAAAGAGCAGCACTAACTTTGGAAAGCAGAGATCTTGTCTCCAGTGGACAAATCACGCATCACTTCAACCTATGATTCGAGCTGAATGCAATAAATGACTTGAAAAATTGAGCCTCAATTCATTGGTTGCCAAAAGTGAACTGACAGTGACGGTTTCCTTCAAAACCAAGCATGCACTTCCCTGAATGAGGATACCTGTGGTACTTTAGTACCTACTAAGCTCACAGTACAGACCAGCAGGGGTACTGGCCAATTACAAACTGAGCTGATCGAAGAAAAATGCTGGTCTGAAGAAGAAAATAGAAAGGAAAGAGCACGGTTAACAGCTGTTAAGGGCAAAAAGACACGAACCACATATCTGTTAGATGTTGACATTTTCAGCAGACTCTGTGGTCTCAAACAGCTAAAAGTATTCAAATATTTTCCCTCCTACTGGCCATAAAACTGAGCACAGGCCAGGAGACATCTATTTCCATTTGCAAGGTCTCTTCCACACTGTAACTGCACATCTTTCTTCTGGCCAAGACGTCTCAAGATGTCTCATCTTATACATGTTTGAACCATCTAGCTGCTGCTGTTCAGTTCCAGGCACAATTGAACTGCCTAAATCCAGGCAGTCCAAAAATCCACCACTTCTTCCACCACCTGGGCCGTGTTTGGAAAGCACAAACTCCTAAATCCCTTAAGGTGCTTGAGGACCTACCCCTACACCACTTTCTCCTCTTCTCTTAAAACCCTCCTCGTCAAACACATTTGGAATTACTGCAAGTACTAGCGAAGACTAAAAAGGGTTTTACCTCCAAGTTTCAAGGACATTTCTGCTCCACATAAACATTTTCAAAGAGCACATTGTACACTCCTGTATTCCAATGGTTAATTATTGTTCTGTTAACTTCTTTTAGTTATGGTCTAGTTGCAGGAATGAACTTCTTTTATTACTACAAGTCTTTAATAATGATGCAGGTGAAAGAGGGGTAACATCTCATTAAAACAAACCTTCTCCAACATGCTACTGCAGGACATCTAACATTTTCACCCTTGATCAGAAAACAAAATTTCATAGGGCAGCCTTTTCTTCTGTTTTTTTTTTTTTTTTTAACAGACATTTCTATCAGTTTCTGTTAAAGTCTGTATAACTCCTTGAATGAAGAGCTCAAGGTTCTGCATTTCTACTTCTCAGGCTTTACAAGCACTGAGCTTCCTGCCTTCATACAGCCCCCCAAATTCTGGGCAAGGCTACGACCCCATGGCTGAACTGACTCAACCCTATAAACCTTCCTTTCAAAATCCTCTACAGCTGTCTCTTCATTCAAGAAGTACTTTCCAATCCCATTACTACTTAAACCATTCATAATCCAATCAACCTCGGCAGCATCATGTCAGATCCCTCTGTCAACACTGTAACCCTGCAATATTTCATTCAGGGAAAGCGCAGCACTACTTTCCATTTCCAGAAAAACCATAATTCCTACCCTTGACCCAGCTTTGTTCTGGATTCATCTTCATTTAGCACAACCCTGTTAGAAAAATCGACTGGATCTTCCAGATATCTTTATTTTATTTGGGGTAAAAAGAAAAAATTAAACTTCTCCAGCTATTTCTAAGGAAAAAAAACATAATTCAGACAAGACTGGCTTGCTTTACATCCTATTTTTGTAGTAGAGAAACCACTATAAGATACATAAAGGAAGTAAACTGAAGCTTTACAATATTTTGATCAAGGTTTCATCATTTCCTCTAGTGATTTTTTTCTTTATTTGACTTAAGTTAACTGCAAACTAAAGAGAATCACAGAATTATTTAGGATGCAAAAGAATTTTAAGATCAAGTCCAACCGTAAGATTACCTCTACTTCTTTAATTTAGTTACCAGAAATATGACCTTCTAAAAAAGAATGCATTTATTAGATTTTATTATTTATGTGCTTTTTTCCTAGTTATTAATATTCTTTATGACTACCCTATTTTAGGGTAGTTCAAGACCAGCAGAGAGGTCTAAAGGCACTCTCTGGTCCAAGACATCAAGGATTTTGTAAACCTATGACATGTTCCTGTTTCCCCTTACGTTTAGTACTTAGCTTCCCTTCAGGTTTAGTACAGGATGATCATATCCATTTATCATCCTTACAGTCCAAAAGAGAACACAATCCTGTAACCATAGAAACATGGATGTTCCTGTGGACATTTTCTGCCTATTATATTTAAAAAAAAAAGAACCGAGCCTTATTTGCTCTCTCCACAACACTGTCACAACCCCAGGTGAAAAGAAAAATCCTGTGTTCATTTTAAACCAGTGCAGCAGCTCACAGCCCCTCTCCTTCCCTCTCTTCAGAGATGAATACAGCATGGCTTGGCCTGGGAACCTTGAACCCTGGGATCTATAAAATTGTCATTTGCCACAATTAATAGCTGAGCAATCAAACAGAAACTCGACAGCCACTGCCACGTCAGCCACCCCCTCCCTGTGTTGAGTAGCCCAACAGTCCATGATGGACCAGGAACACTCTTCCCGCCTAAGGCAATTTGCTTTTTTTTGCCCCCTCCCTTAAAGAATTGCCTTATTAAAGTAAGCAGAGTGCAGCTGCATAATATTAGTCTTGGTAGAATAAAACCCTAAGAGAAACAGTAGGCATGCCTACCATATATTACAATTCTAAAAAAATTAAACCATTATTCACTGTTGGCAGATACATGTTTCTCATTTAACCATGAAAAGCTAGCACATTTAAAAAATAATAATTTTCCTACTCTCCATGCCAAGCAGTGAAAGCCAAAGCATGCTGCCAGAGTCTTCTGTTAGGAGTGATGTGGAAGGAGGTTTAGGAGCTATTAAAAAAAATAACACATCAAATTAGATCTGAGGACACTAGCAGCAACAGCTGTTTTGTGTGGTCCCAGAAAACGCTTTTACTCACATGCTGATTTTCAACAACCTAAATACTACACAGCCCCTTTAAATCTCTAAAAATTCAAGGTATTGCTTGGGAAAGGATGAAGTGCTTTGCTCCATACACAATTATGCATTTACTAAAGTCAGATGCTTGGAAGAATAAAAATCTACACACCCCACCACCAGCAGCCTCTGGCAATACAATTTAATAACTGTAAATCAGTAAAGCATTATAAACAACTCCAGGATATACAACACAGGCTTTACTGAGCATAATACTTCAAGGTAATTAAAGATAACGATTGACTCAAACCTATAGTCACAGATATTTACCAAAAATGGACACCAGTCAATATTAACATGGAAAAATTAGGGAAATTAGGCACAGGAAAGTTAAAATATTAGAATTATTAAGCTCCTAGAGGGACTTTAATGATGCCTATTTTATGTCTCATGCAATACATCTCACAATGTAGAATATTCCCATAAATTCCTGAATGTCTGTGCAACAGTGCTATGATAAACTTGCTACCCTTGGATCTCATGAGATCTGCATGTTCTTCCTATTTTCATGTTAAGCTTTTTCACTACTGTACATTATAAAACACACAAAACCCCTCTTTGTCACTGAGGAAACATTTAGTCCTTAGAACAAAAGCTGTTCACTGTAATTCAGCCTTTTTCAACACTGTAAGAAAATTCTGTACATATTCATTCCCAAAGTGCCTAATCAGTCAGTATTTAAAAAAAAAAAATCACAAAGGCTTTTTGAAATTAAAATATGAACTATTTATCCATCCTCTGTGAAAGAAACTCTCTTACATTTCCAGTGACCAGTTCTGGACATTGAGACAAGGGTGAAATCTTATTTTTATTTCATGTTTTTCCTCTGCCCATTAGATGTAAACCCTTCTGTGCAAAACCAAACCCAATTCCATGTAGTTAGTCTAAATTGCTCAATAAAGCTGAATTGTTTTGTGAGCATTTTATGCTCTATATGAAATTGCCACCTACAGACTTCAGGGTAGCTACTTGCAGGCAGCCAATGCTTAACAAGCAAATTTTACATGTTTAAAAAGGTTTTTGGCTGCCTGTGTAAATCATCTCCCAGCAGAGAAACAGGTGCCCTTGGTTAACTGAAAAGCAACAGGAACAACATCTAATTAAGATCACAGTGGAGCTGCAAATTCCATGAAGGGACAAATATTCTTCCAAGTCAAAAGGCAATAATTCATGGAACCAAACCTGAACACACACAGAGACCCAAACAGAAGCAGTTCTGCTTAAGAACTATGTCCATGTTTTATTTCATTTAAAAGGCCAAATAATTGAGGTTTTAGTGTTTAGTTTGACACTGCTCATGGCTCTTTTTAATACCAGGAATAAAGTGTTTTACAGAGGTGCAGGTAAATAGTTAAGCAGTGCATTTGGCAACTTCTTGTTCAGAAATTCATGCTAATATAATGGATTTAATATTAAAACTTGAGTGGTCCCAACAAAAATCAATCAATCTAATAGCAATAAACACCAACCTCATTATTTTATTTGTTATTTTATTTTAGCTTCTGATCTACCTTACCAAAACTGAGTTCTTCATTACAGCTTGCATCTCAAACATGGTTCTTGAACAGCTGTGACATCTCAGAATTTCTTTATTGCCATAACAGATATCTAGAAACTACAACCAAACAAATGTACCTGAAGGCAAAAAAACCCTCTCCAGCCTAATAAACACAAGTCAGGATGTTAAAATATTATCAAGAGCTTCACTAACTGCAAACAGTTGCACCCCATGAGACAGCAGTAACTTCTCCCATTGGATTTTGGCCTAAATGTTTGTAGCATGATTATTTTCACAGGCTTAAACACAGGGTCTGGGGGTTTGGTTTTTCATTTGTTTGCTTGTTTTTAAATAGCACAGAGTAATTCCATTTCATAAGCACACAGTGAAGCCATTCTTCGCAGCATTTCATTTGAGCAACAACCTCCCCTGAGTAGCTGCTCCCCTTTCTGAATGGAGCCAATCTCAGCACAGAGGTTTCCTCCATTGTTTGGAAACAGGATGCCAAAAGATGTAGAAAACAGTAATTTCTAACAGAAAGCGTGTACACAGCACTGAGAAAAACCCTGAAGCTCAAAACCCACACTGTGACTCTCAGGATGGGGCATAAAATCCAAGTCAGGAGAGGGAGCTGCTCGGAGAAGGGCAGAAGGGATCCCTGGCCCTTCTGTTTCCCCTCTCAAACTCTGGCCATTAAGTTTCAATCTGAGCCAAATAACTTGTAATAGATTAAATCTAATGCTCTCACCACCATCCAAGCATTGAATTAAAAGCACCAAGGGAGGTACTCCAAGTTTTGATAAGACTTTTGCAATGTTAACACCCTCACTTCTGAAAATATTCTTGATTTCACAATTAAGATTACCTGCCTTCTGCTTCCAGGGGTTGATTTTTGTTATAACTTTCCTGCCATTCAGTATTCTCTCACACTGAAGTTAGTAATATACTATAATCAAGCCACCTTCATTTATTCCTTTTGATAGGCAGAACATAAAATCTGTATGTCAAAACAATCCACAACCATCACTTCAACCCCAGCATTGACTGAAAACTGAATAGGTTAGATAGAAAAGAACAGATTTTTATCTCTTTATCTCACACAATAGAGATAACCCCCACATTAGATGCACACCTCAAATCTGAAGGTCTAAATGTTTTGGCCTAAAATGCACATTTCATATTTTTTTTTGTGATCACAGTGAAGCTTTTACCACCTCACCTTGTCATGGACATAAAATATTTAACAATATTCATAACTGGGGGTAAACTGATTACAGCCATATAAATGTACATTCACACCTTGGAACACAAAGGAATATAAACTGTGTGGGACAAGAACTGGAAACAGCAGTATTTTATTACACTTGTAAGCTTTCCAGCTCCAATTAGGATAAATTTAAATTTAGAACTTGGCCTTTTTATTGCCCGTTTATACAAGGTGACATAAAAAATGTCTCAGACTCCAACGAATCAGATGGAGCTATGAGGACCACCTTCGTGGAAACACTTCTGTGTCCCAGGCACAGGTGGGACACACCTGGGAGAGCACTGGAAATGCTGGTGGTGGGATCACAGCAGTGCAGGAAGTACTTCCATTCACACAGCAGTGCAGGAGACTGAAATCTCACTAAGTCTGAAGGCGCAAAGATGATGAGATCAGCACAAAACAGATATGAAGTTGCTGGAGAGAGTCCAGAGGAAGCCACAAAAATGATCTCCAGATGACTGGAGCACCTCTGGTATGGAGACAGGCTGAGAGAGACGGGGCTGTTCAGCCTAGGGAAGAGAAGGATCCTGGGAGGGGGCATACAGGAGAGCCAGGGAAGGACTTTGGACACCGGCATGATGTGATAGGACAAGGGATAATGGCTTTAAACTCAAAGAAGGGAGGTATAGATTAGAGATTAGGAAGATATCCTTCCCTGTGAGGGTGGAGAGGCACTGGCACAGTTTGCACAGAAAAGCTGTGGCTGTCCCATCACTGAAAGTGCTCAAGGCCAGGTTGGATGGGGCTTGGAGCAACCTGAGGTGGTGGAAGGTGTCCCTGCCCAAGGCAGGGAGTGTGGAACTAGATGATCTTTAAAGTTCCTTCCATCACAAATCACTCTATGAAAGTGTATTTTCAGCTTCTACACACCTTTCATCTACATCCCCTCCCCGAGCAGAACAGTGACCACCACCAGTGTGGCATCCAGCCTGCAGGAGTACCTTTTGCCTAGAGAAGTAAAGAAGGGACAATCCCTGCTGTCAGAATCACACAGCAAGAAAGAAGTTTAAATCTGCAGGCAAGATAGCTGGATATGGCCACAGAAGGAAGGCAGAGCCAACAAACCAGGTACTTCTGTAGCTGTGTCTGGGCTACATGGGGGTTGCAGCAGTAGGATAAGGCAGGACAACTTCGTGCTTTCCACCAGCCATCTTGAGATGTTTGGGGGTTTCCACACTTAAATCCCAATTCTGGCAACATTCAAAGAGCAGGGAAGGTTTGCAATGTGTATATGGGGATTTATGGGTCAAAAATGGTAGGTCTATATTTTATTTTATTGGTACATCTTCCTTTCTATGAACCTCATGTGAAAGCAGGACAAGGGGGTTTTTTGAATGCCTCAGGATTCAGCCCAAGGAGAAACATTTCCTAGACTGGGACTGGGCAGCCAAGTGTAAGCAGGAAACTACCATAATGAAACATGAAGGGATTTGCATCCTCCTTGCAGCAAACACAGTGCTCATTTACATTCATGCAGTACAAGATATTTCCATCTAAAATTCGCTTCTTCCCCCATTAGAATCCTACAGGGCTTGATTAATTACTGCTAATGAGAATGAATTTCTTCTCTTAATTTACGCGCTACCTGTTCGTTTACTTTCAGATTTATTTTTAATATCGAACCATTCCCCTTGGGAAAATGACCATCATTATCACAGAGTCCTCCCAGGAGCACAAAATAACAGCTGTCACTTTGGGTCACCATAGCAACACTACTGTAACTACACTGAATTTGGTTCAACAGGAGAGAAAAAAAATAAATATATATATATACACTCATGTACATGCAGAGATAATGATGATAAGGGACTCAAAACACAATTCAGGAAATTCTCATTTCAGTGACCGCGTGCTCCTCCCTCCTTTGGCCAAAATAACTCAGTTAAGGTCAGTGCATCCCTTGCCAGCAAGGGATGCAATTGTCCTGTGGTGAATTCATTTTAAAAAAACCCTGCCAAATACTGTCAGCAATGCCATCATATCACAGGAGAGCAAACAGGTGATCTAGTCACACACTGGAACCTGGGGTTCCCAAGGGATTTCCCATTTAAGTCCCATTAACATTGATGGAGAATCATGTGCAGAGTATGAAGACATCTTTAAAAAAGGCTTGTTAGAGCAAATCCACCACTATAAGCAAAAATTAAAAGTTTGCCATCATTTTCAGCGGGAGAAAGGTTGGATCACAACTCAGATAAGCAAGCTAATCAATTTTAATAGAAACAAAAGCCCAAAAGGTAAATTCTGAAAATCAAACATCTGGCTTTTTAGTTGTAACTTCTCAACACAAAACACTGCCTTTATTTTTTCTCTTTTTTCTGCTAGGACACATTTTTCATCTGGAAGAGGACAAAGTGTTTTACCAATACTGCATTATGGTTCATTAATGAACTAACAGAATGAGCTCTGAATCTTTTTTCTTACATTTCTTCCTGGCAGTTTCTGGCTTGATGCCTTGTCGTTAGTTAAGAAGAGAATAGAGCAGCTTGGGGAGGGGAAGTCTCTGCAAAGATGAAGCTGGCTATGAAAAGCTGATTTCCCTCAATCCCAGCTGAATGAAGATGAACTCTCCAAAGGCTGAAGGGTGTGCTGGCAGCACCAGGAACCAAACACAGCTCTCGAATTTCTCTTACTCCCTTCCTAAGAGAGAAACCCAAGCACCGATAATCGTGGGGACCAGGTCTGGGTTTTGATATCCTGTAGCTTTGCCCTGCAATCAGAGGTTCTGTGTCCTGTTCAGCCACATACAAAGGGAAAGATGCACATGAACTGCTTTAAAAAACCCCAGACAAACAAAAAACACTACTACTTTCAGTTCACACTCAGCAGACAGCAAGAGATCAGAGTGAAATAGCACCAGGATTTGGTGTTGGGGCTGCAAGGTTTTGACTATCCGTTCTCTACCGCTACATCTAAGACACAGCTGGATCAGATTGAGTCAATTAAGAAAGCTTTCGTTAGAGTTTATTAGCCAAATCACAGCCAGGAACTAAGCTTATATGTACTTACTTAAGGCACAGTTACAACAAAAATTGCATGAATAAACCTTCAGCCAGGGTGAGATATTTCAGTCGTTGTCTCCGTGCTTTCATTGATGTGCAATAATTATGGTTAATAGTTGCTAAAAGGCTTCTAACAAACCTCTAACAGTAATTTATCATAATTAACATAACCTTAGACACGTTTCAAGCTTTTGGTCCTCAGCTCATTATTTATGGGCCTTTCAAAATTGTTCCAGTACATTAATTTTTCTATTTTTAAGCAAATCTATAAGCAGAGCCTATCAAGTGCTGAAAGAATTACACTTCCCAGTTTATGAATATGGGTACTATACATGTACAGCTTAGACTTTTTTTTGAAGCAGTATTGAGTCATTAATTCATGATCTACAGAAATTATTAGAGTCAGGTAGGGCCTGCTTTGCAAGAAAGGTGTAACTATGCATAACTTGAAAGGAGCAGAATTTACAGACTGTGGAAAAACTGAAAAAATGTAGCAAACATTTGAAATATTTTGCATATAGCTTCACATTAATAGTACCTTCACATTATTATAGAGAAGAGTAAGTATGAATGTTGCTCTGTGATACTTCTGAATACTTCTCCAACACCTTCATCCTACTTTAAGCTCAAAAATCAGCTACAACACAGAAAAATACATGTTAAGTGGGGTCAATTTCATTTGGAAAAATAGAAATCAATGTAAGGATGCTCAAGTCAAAATTAGCAAGGTATAGCTATGTCAGATTAGAGGACTGAAAGTATGAATTTCTGGGGAGGTTTTGCACTCCCTTCTTCAATTTAACCACGTTTATCATTCTAGCATGCAGTACTACATGAAGACACCCAAATTAGGAATGACCAAAAATTAGACCAGTCCAAGAATATCCAGAAACTACCAAATCACCAAATGATTCTGTGATTCATCTGAACAGATACGATACTGAAAATACATTTTAACTATCTGATTACCTAAAAACCGTTCAGTTGTGTTAAAAAGTTATGAATATATACTGTATACAGGAAGTTTGTTCACTCAGGACAGTGAAGTCTCTGTAAGGAGGCAGCCAAAGTAGAGGAAGGCTGTTCCCCACTACAGCAGTGCCCAAATACTCACTGGAGTCAGTCCAGAATAGATCAGACTCATCCCAAAGCCTGCAGCCAAGGTGAACTCTTAGTTCCTTTTCAAATTCAAAATATCTAGAAATACTTTGATTAGAAGCGAATGAAGAGAAATTAGTGCCCAAAAAGAAGAGCAGTCAATCATAACCTTTGTTAACACAACCATAATTGGAGGTCCTGACTCAGTGAGCCCTCTTGCAGCTCCTATTCAAGCAGCCACACGGCCCCTGGAGGCATCTGAAGACCAGGGTGGCTTAATCAGGCAGTCCAGTTTATCACCACATAACAAAACAGAATTAAACTCTTTGTCTTTCCCTGATTACAAAGTATGGTGCAGTTCTGAGAAGGAAAGGCCTTAACTGCTTTGTAAGGCAGACATTTCACCAGGAGATGGCTATTAGCCAGCATCTATCTCTGTCACTTTTTAAAGATAATCTGGTTAAACAGCTACATCTTTCCTTCTTATGTTTTTGTTTCCACTATACACATGAAAATTAGCTTAGAGACTAAGCAGGCTAATTTACATTTTCAGGGATATGTTTTATCATTGTGTGCAGATAGGATTTGCAGTCTCTTTGCTGAATGCATTGTGTTACCAACCCACTCGCTTTTCTCTGCCCAAAGAAAGAAAAAAAAGGATATTTGCATCATGTGAGCAGAGAATATAGCCCAGCTTTTCGCTGAAAGAAGAAAAGCCTCAAATTATCACCCCCTACCTAGTCAAGCCAGGGAAAACTGAGGAATAATAGATGCTGAAAGCAAAATTCCCCCAACACTAATAAAATGGCAAGAGAAAGTACAAACTTTCATTTTTTGGTCACTGCCTTTAAGACTGCACTCTTATGAAAGTGACATGAATCCCACAAGAAAGAAACACAGCATACATTCTTTCCCCACAACGGCAGGTAGTTGTAGGTGTAAATAAAAACGAGTGATTTGCTGAAGGCTTGCTGCCAATCTTGTCACTAGCAGCAGCAAGTGTATGAGAATTGTACTTGGTGCTTCCCTTCAGGCCAAGCTTTGAAAAGCGGATCTGAGATCTGAAACAGCAAAGCACCAATGTGTATTTACCACAACTCAAGCAAAAAAAAAAAAAAACTTAAGGAAGGGGATAAAATACAACAAACCCTGTCTCAGTTTTTATTCCACTCTCTTTACTTTAAGAGGGGAAGAATAAGGAAATTACCTCCAATTCCCTGAATTTAATAGCTATGACCAAGGAATGTGAAAAGGTTCAAACAGAAGATACAAATGGATGCAAGTGTTGTTACCAGTTTTCAGTAGTGTTTATCAAGGGGGGTTCACCTTCTTTGACCTTCCTTTTCTGATGAACAAACCTATAGAAGCTGTTCCTGTTATTCTTGGCATTCCTTGCCAGATTCAGTTCCAGCTCCACCTTGGCCTTCCTCACTGCCCCCCCCCACCACAACTACACTTTGTCTCTGTGCTCTTCCCAGGTCCACTGGGAAGAAACTTCCCAGTTTCCACTTTGAATTTGCTTCTTTCCCTTTAGTTTGACCAGCAGGTCCCTACTTGGCCATGCACATACACACACATGTAAATGATCAAGCAAAATGCCTACACATACACACATCATGAACAGCAAGGTCAGTAGCCTGATTTATGCTGAATTTACACAACAAAACAGGCACTGGGAGAGCTGCATCTTTTGCAGAGGAGAGAAACTGAAAGAATAAGCAGTTTTCACCATGACTGTATATACATGTTAGACTGGCATAAAATTGCAATTCCATTTCATAGACATTTTGCAGCACAACTGTTCGATCTTGTTTAACTCGCAGATGTGGAAAATTCCTGCAGAAGTCAATCAAGTAACCAAGAGCTGGATGTTGGGAAAAAGAGAAGCCAGCTGGTCCAGGTGCTGACAGGAAGCTGAAACCTTTCCAGCCTTCACCTGGGTGCCACCAGAATCACAGTTCACAGAATCACAGATTGATTTCGGTCAGAAGGGACCTTAAAGACCATTCAGTTTCAGCTCCCTGGTTCCCCTAGACCAGATTTACCCAAGCCCCATTTAATCTGGCTTTGAACACTTCCAGGGATGGGGGTTCTCTGGGCAACCTGTGTCAGGGCCTCACCACCTTTGCAGTAAAGAATTCCTTCCTAATTTCCAATCTAAACCTGCCCTCTTTCATTTTATAGATCTTTACTGCAAACAAACACCATCAATGAGAATGCTGCAATGCCCAGAAATCAATAATTTGTGTCATAGAGTTATGGGTGCATATTTTTTAACCCTCCTTTCCACATATCTGCTACAAATCCCAGCAGTCTGCCTTTTTCTGCAAACTTTGCATTCAGTGGAGGATCTTGGGCTGACATCCATCCACAACTCCAGACACAAGCCATTAGGGCTATTTATTAAGTTTCGCATCTCAATAAGTCACACTTCATGAGTTCTTACTGTAAGATTAATAAAATAGTATTGGAAGGCAAGAGCTCCATCGTCATAATGATTTAGTACACACGCCGGAGATGGAAGTATAAATAATTAAACCTACCAATCTGAAAGACAAATCTGAAAAATCACTTCAACTGCCACCAAAAAGACAATTTCAAGTTCATTTAACACCTAATATCAAAAACACTGACAACAGTATAACACTGTATGGAAATACAAGAGAATTATTTATTCATGGAGTCTGATCTTGCATGTCAGATGCTGCATTTTAAATATCGAGCTATCTCAAACTGGTTCCCCCTGCATTGCTTTTTTTCCATTTTTGTAGTGAAATAAAACAACTTATCCACAAAACTTTTAAGTAAAAAGAAATTCCCACACATAGCATTTAATTGACCATTTTTGTCTACTAGTCTTTCGACACAATCCACTTCCTAACTCCATTTGCTTTCCTGCTGAGAAAATTCAAATAGACTAATAGGCTTCTCTGTCTCTGCTAACAAGAGTATTTTGTATTTAAGATCTTATTTAAATACAATTACTGTATCAGATTCAGTGCTTTTCACTAGGTTATTCAATGTGTCCTTTGTAAAAAAAGTTATGTAGGCGTTTCAAGTTTAAATAAAGGTTAGGGGCTAAAGCTAAAACAAGAAAATATTTTTTAAACAGAATCATAATGAAATATTAACTGATAGAGGGGAAAAAAGGCTTTGTTTAGACTCAAAAACTATGACATAGTTCACATTAAATTCAAGAAAAAACACCAACAAATGACTTTTCTAACAGATAGCTTATGTTCCTGGGAATGTTTTGCCAATTAAACTGGCAACACAGCATCAAACACAAATATATGGGGATACACAAAAAAAGATAGCTGACCTAATTCCAGGAGGTGCAATAGCTAAAACCCCTGTCAATAAAATTTCAATTACTCAAGAATATCAGCCACAATTCCTGTGACTGCAGGTGCAAGACTTACAAATACACTAAATTAATGTTAATGCTATTTCCAGCTATTTGTGTCTTGCTTCTCGCAGTTCCAAAATGAATTTAAACCATATATTTCAGACAACACCCAAAACACAGTTTTCTAATTAGAGGGAAGTACTTTCAGTCCAGGGAAATAAACCCACCATCCACAGGAGTACTAGCAAAGGGAGGCAGGAGCTGCAGAGGGAGGGTGGAGGAGGACCTCAGAAGGGTGATGAATACTGGAACACAGCTACAATTTGTGATAACATTTAACCCTCTGCCCTCAATTTAGGCTCTCTAAGACATTAAATGAATACCAATATGTCAATAAAGCAGGACAAACACAAGCCCAGAGAGAACAACAAAACCCCTGCCCCTAACAGCATCCATCCCTCTTTGTCTTCCAGATTACAGAAGCCACAGAATAAGGAGTCTTTAATCCACCAGCGAGAGCTGCTGGGGAAGAGTTAAAGCAGCAGAGCCACCTGCACCTGCGGCAGCAGCTCATCTGCTCTCCCCATGCAGCAGCCCTGCAGGTCACTGCACTTCCAAAAAAAAAAAAACCTAAAAAGAAAAATCTGTCTGCTAGCCAGTATCTGTCACCGCCGCAGCTGTATTACACAGCAGTTGGCATGGATAAAATAATTCCTTGTTAAGGAAGGATTTATAAAATATGCAGGACATTAACTAAACATACACAGCTACTACTTGAGATTATAAATTCATTAACCCAGGCACAATCACTGGGTAGGAGGCAGGCCAGAGAACCAGTCCAGTTTCCCTTCACTTTGTGCAGAATTTGCACGATTTGAGACAAGTACAAAGACCATGATATCAGAATGGAATTCTCCGGTTAATGGGAATTAGGGGTGCAGTATCAATACCTAGAACAGAGTCCAACACAGTAAAAAACTTCAGTAAGTGTTGAACTGCCTTAACATCCCCAAGAGTACAATTGCTAACACCTCCAACATCCATTACAGTAACCATTTGGCCAGCAAAACTCCCTAAGGAAGGGACAGTGCCAAATCTCTTCTTCCAAACATGACTATTTGAAGCTGCTTAAACATCTATCACGCCTCTGCCCAAATGCTGCTGTGAGATGTCCAGGTCTTCTCAAGAGCTTCTTTCATGCTGCCATAATCAAGTTGTAGTTTGATTTGTGATGCCGTGGCAGGCCATGTCTTAGTATCTTCTGCATGGGTGGATAAGAAATGAGGGAGCACCAGTAGTTGGCCACTGGACTATGGGGACAGGGAGGAAAGCCACCTTTGTTTGATCCAGGGATCAGCTGAGAAGAGGCCAGCTGGAAAAAATCCCTCCCTTCCAACCTGCTTTGGACACCTGGACTAAGACATGACAGCCCTTCTCAGTAAGGCTGAACATGGCTCCTGCTTGCAGCCACCAGTCCTGCAGATACCTCTTATCACTCCTTAATTAACAGCAGCAGTTTGCTCCTCATCACTCCCAGACCTGTGCTGGCTTGGTTTTTTTGTTGTTCATCAGTTTGGGGAGGTTTTTTATTTTTTCTTAAGAGCTGACTTGCCCTGACATTGAAGGGCTACATTTTATTCTTCAGCTCCAATTAAAGGCTGCCGAAATCCGTCATGGTCTTGCCTCCCTGCATGAGGAGTCAGCTCTTATCTCTCAGTGGGGGGAAGTGAAAATGGGCTCGGTTGCCTAGAAACCTGAATGAGCATCTTCTAAGTGAAAAGCAACTTCTGGACTGTTAATTCGGGAATGGAGAGTCCAGGCAAGAGGACGGTGCCAGTCACTTTGCTTTCAACACCCACAGGGTGACCCTTTCCTGGGGAGAACGAAGGGTAAATAAACACTGGCCTAACACTGACAAGAGTCCAGGTTTTTTTAAACCAAGTAGTTGCAGATGCTGCAAGCAGGGCATCAGTCTCCCCAGGTCAAGGCCACTCCTTCCTGCTGGGCCACAGGAGTTTGCACAGCCCACACCCACAAAGACTTGCTCATTCATTTGATCTGGGTGTGGCACCACAGGTACCTATTTGCTGGGAGAGAACCCAAAATTAAGTCAAAGGACACAACACTTACCTAGAAGTGGATATACAATAATAACTCATTAAATATAGTATTGTCTATTTTGAAACACACATAGGTTTGTCTGCCATCAGTGAGAATTAATTATATCATACTTTATGCAGAGATCCAACCTATTTTTAATTCAAGAAAAAAATACTCTCCTCCTATCTATACTCCAGTATTTACTATGTAGGTACTGAGTACATTTTCTCTTAATTTACAAAGAAACCCATTATTAAGAGCCTTTCAGGAAAACTTTCTATGAAATTTAATATTAGATCTCAAATGTGTTCCTATCTGAAATGTTTTCACAAGCGAAAACAAAATCTTCAAGATATTCCTATAAAGTTAATCCAAACTCATATACTGGGCATGCTGATAGCTATGCAATAGAAGTACAGAATGTCAAAAATATTGTTTTGAACTTTAGCTGAATTTTGAGGCTACAGATATTCAAGGCTAAAATCAGGTAGTGCAAGGCAGCAAAGTACCGAGGCAGGGACCATGTTGATGAAGAGTATTTAAGGTAAGACCCTAACTCCTCTAGTAGCTATTGCTAAAATGGGTGGCATGAGGCATCAGCAGAGTAAACACCAGGTCTGACTGCAGCTCTCCATCAAATCTGAGTCAGTGCATTGCCAGAGGAATCCCAGTTCACCTGGGATGCAGAAGGAGAGATACAAGAAGGGAAGCAAAGACCTGTTTCCAGCCCCTGCACCCAGCAATTGTGGATGCTTCCACTAGGACTTGATATTAAAATAAATATATTTAAGTCTAGAATCACTACAGGCCTAGAATATTTGAATTTATTTTTGGGAAAAGCAAATAATCGGCCTCAGATCACATAGCTCTTGTGTCCCTCTGTAGTCAGGGTTTTTTTTAAGGTATCTTCCCCATCTTGCAGAAACACTGAAGATAAATACACAAAGGGTTCTATAGTGTTCAGGTATTAGAGTAAGAGACCAAAACACAGCTAAGGTGAAAATCTCCCAACAGCACACAAAGTTCCATCCTACTTGCTCACCTACTTGTTGGGTTTCTTTTCTTTTAAAATTTCTCTTTCTCCCTCCTCCTTTCCTCAAGTTAGTTCTTTCTAACATTTTTCTTACAGACTCAATAACATGCATATAACTAAAGAAACCCACCTGGTTTTCCTCCCTTCCCCAGCCTCTAGTGTTGGAAACAAGATCTAACATCACGTGCCACTAAATCACTGACCTCTGCCTTTGGGAGCTGAGGAAAGCTTAGATCATGGCAAACTCAGTCTGTGGTAATAACTGCTCCTAGGCCAAGTATTTTATCTACCAAATATTTTATTTATCCAGCAAGCGCAAGGCAAGAACCCTGACATTAACCACTGACATCAGCAAAGCAGACAAAATACAATAAAGCTTATAAGCACAGACCCTGTTGCATTCTTTTGCATTCTGCTATCCCTGTCTTAAATTGGACTCAGAGTGGTTTGGGTTGGAAGGGACCTCAAAGATCATCTCGTTCTAACCTCTGCCATGGGCAGGGCACCTTCAACCATCCCAGGTTGCTCCACGCTTCTGGAGTGGCCTTGAACCGTTCCAGGGATGGAGCATCCAGAACTCCAATTTATATCTGATTTAAAATGATCCTCCTGACGTGCCAGGTCATACAGGGAAGACAGCAAGCTCTTCCCCAAGCCCTCACTCCATGTCCATGGGCAGAGACAAAACAAAACCCACACCTCACTCCCTGGACTACATATCCTCTACACCCATCTGCAGTGCGAAAAAATTCATACTTTCTCTTCCCTTCTTCCCTCCAACTTCTGAGGGCCATGAGAAAGAGCTGCTTAAAAAGAGCAGCACATCCCAGGCTTGCTCACAGGCTTCAGTCCCAGCTGGAGGCAAGCAATTCCCACCCCGCTCCCCGGAGACAGCATTATCAGCGCCTTGCCAGCCAAGGTGGGGAACACAAGGGAAGGGGACTGGGAAGGCAAGGAAGGAGAAATCAAATGAAAAATATCGCAGCAGCTGGTCAGTGAGACTCGATTTTCAAGTCTAATCTCAGTTTGTGCAGTCAATGGGGGAGAAATGGCACAATTTGCATGACAACAGCCAAGGGAACTGAATAGTGGCAAATCAATTCTGCAAAAGAAGATAAAGCAGAATATACCTAATATATTAGCAGCAAGGTGGAATTCAATTCCCATAATGTCTGATGATATTGATTAAAACTGACACTTTTTTATTATTATTATTCCTCTTCCACTTAGGACAGGGAAACAACTGAGCCATATAACAATGCAGTTGTTTTACACAAATGGAAACACACTCGGCCACGGAAGAAAATAATGTAAAGTCCACATCCATTAGGAGTAACAGCCCTAAAAATATTAGAGACGGCTATTTTAGCATGTTACAAAGGCACGAGCTCACTTAGGCTCAGGGAGGGATTTGGTGACTTTAATTTATACCCAACAGGAGAGATGTAAATACCATAGCTGAAAGGAAGCATTAGGTTTTATTTATGGATGAGTTTAAAATAATCAGCAAGCATGGTATCTCTGACTTCCTTCCAACTTATTTAGAGATTTGACTATCAGTGTTGACTTGCTGTTGAATTTGAAATAACCTTCACAATCACTACTGGGTTGAATACAAAAATTTCCTGACAATGTACATTTGTCTATAGTTAAAACCAATTCTTTTTAACTCGCAAATCCTCCTTCCCCCTTTCTTGGTCACCAGTGTTATTATCTCAGTTAATAATCTCATTTTTAAAGATGCTATTACAGCTGAATGAGAATTGCTGGTCTGACAAGAGAAGCACATTCAGTACGTGAAAAAAAGGAAGTGTAGCTCCAATGTTGCTGCTGCCTGCATTTAAGCAAAAGGGAAAAAAAGAAAAACTTCAAGTTTGGATGCTGAAAAGTCCACATTACCTTTGACTGAAGAATGTGCTACAAAATTTATTTTCAAGTTTAGAAAAATTCAGTATTTTGTGTGTGTGTTTTTGACTGCAGTGCATGCCATCATAGAGACTAGAGACAAAGACTGACAGAAACCTCAGCCAGTATTGCTGATGTCACTGATCTGTTCTGCACAGCACTTGAAAAGGACAGTAAACACAGCTGAATCTTGTCAATACCAAAACTTCTGACTTTATTACCATCTAAAAGAGATACCCCCTCAGTGCCACCTTCCCCAGTGCAGATTTAAAAGTGTTTCCCTGAAATACAGTAAAGAGCCAGAAGCTTCACTTAGTGCCTCCTTGAATACTAAACACTTCACTGGTCTACATGCACATCTTGTCCTTGGACTCCCAGACAGTGATCTGCCACAGTGATGTGCCAGGAAAGGCAGACTGCTGAGTCCCTGGGTTTGAGGTGTCCTAAGGGGGTGCTGCAGGGAAACTGGAGAAGATGGGGGGCTCTCGGTTGCGTTTGCAGAGGAGCAGGGTCCCACTCCTGCCTTACAGTCACCAGGGGAACAGACAGGCACCACCCTGCCCTTGCACATCCTCCAAAATGTGTCCTGGAAAACGCTGGGTTTGCTATCTGCTGTGCGTGCATTAAGGATTCCAGACACGCACATGTCCAAACCTGCCCTATAATAACATTTCTTTCAACGGGCAGCAGTCTTACATTAATATATATTAGTTTCTGTAACTAACTCGAGTAGAGATGTAAGTGACATTTGCTCCCTGAAGTGAAATTATACATTTATATACATCCTATCTGTTTTCCCATCTCATTTTTTCACAACAGTTCAGCTGTCACACTCTTTCACTCCAGCATGAAAGGAAACAGATCTTTTGGGTTTAACAATGAGAAGGCAAAAAAAAGCCCCAAGAACAAGCCAATGTCAGTATCAGGGCACTGAGACCAGTGTATGGATCAAAAAGTCCAGGCACAAGACTGTTTTGCACAAAATGGATTGTGCTTTTCCAGTTTGCTTTTGATAGTTCCTCAATCCTTCCCTAAGTTATCCTGCAGAAAAACAGGTGGTAGCATACAAAGATTTTATCTTTTTTATTTATCTAAAATTGAAAAATAGAAAGCCTACATTTTGGGTAATATGCTAATGTAATTCTGTCACCCTACATGTACACTGATTCAAAAACAGCTTGGAATATAGACTTCATAAAGTCTGATATTTCTGCTCTTTTGATCTTGGTTGTTGACTTTTTCTTTTTTAAATAAAAGCCCAGCACTGGGCTGTACCGGACAGGGGCATCCCACTACATCTCCACCAAACAACTACAAATCCAAAAGAGGAAACACAAAACACTACTAATTTTCTTTTGCACTCACATCAGTTGGAATAAATGAAAAACATGAAAAAACAACACTTCTAATGTCATTAAAATATGGTGATGAGTAAACCAACCTGAACAAAGGGAATTAATTATTTGGATGACTTTTTGTGTTCACACAATCTGGATGAATAATTTATAGGAAAAATTTCTAAGTTACCAAGAACAGATTTTAGTTTATCCACAGTTTGGAGATAACACCAACACAGTTCCTATCTGAACTATTAGGAGCTCCTAAATTAAAAGTATTGATTATTATGAGCAACAAAAATTTAACCAAATTTGTTAATTCAGTTGGAACACCACATGAGTTTCTTTCCCCCCTTAGGCTGGATGACCTCAGCTTTTAGAGTTTAGAGAATCACAGAATATTCTGAGTTGGAAGGGATCCAGCAGGATCCTAGAGTCCAACTCTCGAATGAGTGACACATCCAAGGGCCAAACCTGCATCCCCAGCGTTATTTAGCACCATGCTCTGACCAACTGCGGCAATCTCAGAAATCCCCCCACCTCTCCATCATCTACAGAATCCAATTGCCCTTCCCTCTCACATCCATCCTAAACCTCACCGACTCAGTTCATTTACACACTCTGCATCTTGTGCCCATCAACAGAGAGAATAACACCAGTTATTTTCTCTTCCTTTTCTTCACTGGGGCAGCAAGGAACGGGATTTAACTTGCAGAAATTGCTGAGAAGAGTTTAAGACAACATAATACTGTGCTAACACCATATTTGCCTTTACTTTTGCCTTTCCTCGAAGTCAGCTACACCATTACCACTCCCTCTGTAGGATCATATGCACCCCAGTCCCTGAGTCAGTTCACCTTTCTCACCCAACTAATGAAAGAACTGGAAATTAACTGGAGAAAACTGGCTATATAATCGATCTGACTTACTTTAAAGTCACTAAAGATCAAAGAGGGAAAGGTAAAACTCTTTGATCAGGTTTGCAAAAGCGGCAGGATTGTTCTGGCAGACAGCAAGACATGGCTTTAGTAACTCACACCAGTGAGTAAACTGCACTGCTAGGTCTCAGCAGTGCTTTGCTTTCCTCTGATCCTCCCGCAGCTTTTTTTACTCTGCATCTAGCATGGTATGAACACAGTGTAACATAACCTCAAGCAAAATGTATAATTTCATATGGTACAGATCCAAACATTAGTGATGAAATTTCTTCAAACCCTGCTCCTGAAAAATACTCATGCCCTCACCACCCTTCATTCTTACCAAAGGCATAAGCACGTTCTTGATTAAAATATGATGATTTCTGAGTAATTTAGAATGCACATAATGAAGATGCAAATAAAGGAAAATTTCTAATAAAGACCCAATTTTTTAAAATCTATATTATTTTAATATTTGTTCAAATATATGCTCACTTCTGTTTGTGACATCTAAACTGATGACTTAGGAGTGGCTATTAAGGTACATCCCAAATTAATTCTGCAGCACCCTGCCTCCTGTGAATTAGCAGGAATTTTAATTATTTTAGCTTTAAATGAGTGGAGGCACTGCAACACAAATCCCATGGTTTGCAGGATGCTTTGTTGTCACAACTCATTTTATTGCTGGTCTTTTAGCAGCGAACTCTTCTTCCAAGAAATCAGCTTTATGATTTCAAAAGCTGGTACTATACTTTGGAACTCAATTAAATGAGAATAACTCCTTTCTGTTGTGATCAGCCAACCAAGATACTAACAACAAGAACCATAAGACACTTGAAAATTTCTTCACATATAGAGTTTTAAAATATATACATACAACATATTAACATGCACGCCTCAACCTCTCATGATGTCTATAAAGAAGAATGGTCCAGATTAACATGGAGCTGAAGTTTCAAGTAGTATTACAGCTTATTTTAAAAAGTGTTTGTGAAAATTTACAGGCAATTAACTCATTTCAATCAGTTCTGCTCTTGGGTCTTAAATGTAACAGTTGTCTTAACATATTGTTCCAAAGAGCTAAATTCTCACCAGATTAAAAGGAGTGCAGTTAAATCTCTTTCTGACAGAAGAAGAAGGAAGAAAGAGTCAATTCCCTTGTAGCTAATAGAGTTAAATTGGGGTAAATGAAAGTAAAATGAAGCCCATTTTCTTGTGTTTGTGCAGGTACAACAAAGTCTTCATCACTCCAACACTAGCAGAAAACATTCAAGTGTCTTGCTCTTGGGAAAATTAGATGTTTTCAGGAAAGCCAGGGAAATCTCCTGTAAATCAGTCTCCAAAGACAAAAAAGATTACAGCCATTAAATGAATGGGGCAACAAGGGAAGAAGACCAATGCTGAATAATTCCAGACCACCATGACTCTTTTCATACCTTTGATTTGTAAAATTAAGACATTTTTAGCAGGCAGGTATGAAGGAGGGACCAAAACCTGACTGACAGCTATTCCCCTCACACCACAGCCCACTGAGAGACAGGGGCTGTGATGGCCCAGGGCCCTACTCCCATCCACTGCTCTGCACATTAAGGAGAACACCACCCTTGTTCAACAGTTCCAGAGTGCTTTGAGTAGCACAATCAACCACAGCACAGCAAAGGATGGACTTGGGAGAATATGGAGTTATGTAGCTGCTCCTTCCACTGCCTAGGTGACTTCAACAGCTTTTCATAAAAACCTGCTCCAGATTCCTGCCTTTCTAGCCAGGGGAAACTCAATATATTCTGGAGAAATAATTCTGATCTGGCTAAAAAAATCCATTTACATCATTTAGTGACACTGGAACAGCTGACAAAGGGAACTCTCTGAGGTGGATGAGTTGATGTTTTACTGCAGCTGCAGTGAACAGCAGGTTGGGGCTGTGTGCAGGGAAGAAAATACTGAGAAAAATCAGAGCAATAGACAGGAAGGAAAAAATAACAGCTATCCTTAATAGCTATCCTTCAGCATCAGTCAGGGACTTACCTAGAAACACTCCTGCCAGATTAGTTATTGCAACACCCTGAGCCACCAGCTTCCAAAATGGTTGGTTCACTGAATACATTTACAATGAATAATAATCAACTTCTCAGCTTCTTATGACTTGCTTTTTTATGCCTTAATCCTGTATCACATTAATTCAAACACATTTTTACTGTTAACATGGCTTAAAAGTGAGGATCACATGCAAACACGAAACAACGCAGACATAAGAAGTGATCCTGATGGCAGGTTTGAGTAGGTGAAATATTAGTAAGTGATACTACTGACAAGTGCAAAGGTATTCTACTATACTTCTGGGTTCCTTCTTTCCCACTGGACAGTCTAATGAAAACTGACTGTTTTTTGTTTAGGTTTTTGTTTTAAACCTCACAGTACAAGAAACCACACTTCCAAAGTCTTCCCTCAATTCAGATGCATTATACTAGTTCCCCTTTTAAATTCTAAGTGCCTTTATGGTTCTGGATAAGCTCATTTTATTGAAGGATTTTTGAGCAACAAACCAGGCAGACAAGTAAAAGCAGAAAGTTAAAAGAATCAAAGCTTTAAAGGAGTCAAAGAGCAGTCCCAGTGAATCTGCAATTTTCTGGTGCATCATTCTGCATCAGATGAGTAATCCATCGTTTGGGATGGCTTCCAAGAATGGACCATCTGCTCTCAGCATGACCACGCTCCTGGAAGCTGCACAGAATCTTTCACCTTCTCCTCGACAGCTCTGGAGAGATATAATAATAAGGTTTCTAGAAAGAACAAAGCCAGTAAATTGTAAGCTGCTTTGCCTGAAATACTATCTCTTCACAGGTTCAGTACATCTAACTTGCATTAGTGGCCTTCTGCCACACATAAGTGGCATTTGACACAGAGAAAACAAATTATACTGACTGAAGAGAATGGGATTTTTAGCCATGAGATCACAAGGCTAAAACAATAAAATCACACATAAGTGATTGAGGGAATTTGCATATGTACAGTTTCTGAATTCTTCCTAATTTCACGCACATGCTCTGTCACAAACACCTCAAAGAACAGCAAGGCAACCACAGAATGAAAAATCTCCACATCTATCCCCTGCCCTGGGTGCAAGGAAGGCTACAGGACAAAAGCCCCTAACCTTAATGCTCCTGCAAGGCAACTCCATGGAAGGGGACAGATCTCAAAGGGAAAACAAACAAGCCAACCACTTCTTATAAACCGTCCTGCACTGTGAAATTCAGGCAGCTGGCTAAAGACACGGGAAACCAAATTCCCGTATCAACAAACAGAGGAGGTGATGCTGTTCCCATAACCCTGGCCACAGCTCCACACTCTCCTCTCTGCCAGCACGGGCATTCACCTGACATCAAAGTAGCCAAGCTTAAGAAACTAAACGAGGCTTCAGTTTTTCACTCAAGAGGAAAAAAACCTCATGGAGAAGTCTCTAGCCAGGGGGAAAAGACCAATTCCAGTATTTTCGTCAGCAGCTGCCAGCAGGTCAGTTCAGCTGTGTTTTAAAAATACAGCTAAGAGTTGACTCTCACACAGCTGAAGGTTATGTACGTGGATTTTAACAGCCTGTGGGTTCTAGCTGCGGGGCAAGGAGAACTATGAGATCAAGTAGTTGAAACGAAGAAGGCTCAGCTGCCCTCTTTGGTATTAAGAAGGGTCTCATACCTGGTATCTGTATTGCTTCACCTAAAGACCAGCTGGGTTTGAGACCCCCTGAATAGGAGGATCTCATACCACCAAGAGCAGCAAACTCCATACAAAGCTCACAACACCAAGTGGAAGGGGACTACAAGTATCTAACTAAGCTACTAATAGAGGGTTTTTTAGAAGAGGCCAAACTACTTTCTAAATCAGTAGAAATGGATTTGGTTGTCAGTGTTCCAAAATGAAAGACAGAACAATCCATATATGCAAAGTGTGTCCTTAAACATGCAGTTAGAAAGCCACAGGCAATGCCAATACTTTGCTGACGTTTTGGAAGTTCAAAGTTGAATACAAGATGACTGGAACAAAACACAGAAGAAAACATGCAAGATCAGTTGCCTTTTCTTCAAGTCAGACAAAGCACATACAAGGTGTCCTTAATTATTTCAGCTAAAACCGGAAAGACTGAGGTTGAAAGAAGCAATTGCAGCATCACATGTCTCTTGCTAAAGATAACAGCACTCTCACTTGAGGGCTGGAGGACCCAAGACAAGTGATGCTGCCAGCCAGGGCTCCATCCAGCCCCTGGTCTGCTCCTAGCCATTGACACAAACCTTCTGCTGTGTAGCTCCAGGCAAAAGGACTGGAAATGGTTTCTTCCACAGCTGAAGTGGAAGTTTGCATCCTCCAGACTACAGTACAATGCAGACAAAAAAGCATCACTCCCAGAACACCCTTCTCATAACCTTCCTGAAGTTACAGGGGTAGGAGATGCCACTTCTGCCAAAGGGAGAAGGGAAGCAGGAGAGCACACCACAGGGTGGGGTAAGGACATGTGTGGGAAAAGGAGCTCTAACTGCAGGAATCTGGGGTGTAAGGATGACAAGACAAGGGCAGTGAAAGAGTAAGGGCAAGATGTGCTCTAGGACAGACATCCAGTTACGGCAGAAATGGAGTGGAAGAGAAGGGAGAAAGCACAGAATTATCCATGTATGAAATCAGGTGCTGAAGCAGCACGAATATGTGCACAGGTGGGATTTAGAGCTAGAGTTAGAGAGAAGATGGAGAAAAAACACAGCCATTATTTTTAGGGAGTTTAACACAATCTTACAGAACATTTCTTCTTTGGCTCTCGTGTCGCAAAGAGTAAAAAAGGAGCTGGTTCCCTTTGTGCCTTCAGTGTTTCAGTCAGGGCAGCACTTCTCCCAACCAGCCACTGTGGTGTCACTCAGTGTCCAACTCCAAGGATCTTAAAGTCTCAGCCTTGCTACCAATCCTTGTTCCAAATCACCAGTTATTGTACATCGCAAGTACTCTTACAAAATCCAACATTTTAGGTGTTAAAGGAAAAAAAGGCATTATTTGACATGAGAGGGGAAAAATTCAACACTGAGTTTTGAAAACATACCCAGCCTGCTCATCACTCTCCTTTACCCTCTTTCACAGTCATTTCCAATAAGCAGATTTGGAGCTGCCAGATAAATTTCTCCGCTGGCAGGAGAACAGGCCACCAGACTCCCCAAGGTCCCAGCTGCTCCTCCCCTATTGCTATCAGGGCTCCCATTAGAGGCAACACATCCTACCCTGATTAAAATGTTGCCTGCACAAGTCTTATACCAGCCTCAGTCTGCCAAATTCAAAAGACCTGCTATTGATTTATAGCAAAGTAAATGAGTAGAGGAGGGAGTTAAGAGCTGAAGAAAAAAAGCAAAATAATAAGGGGATGGAGAAATAACAGAAATATTCAGTTCTTGAGATGCAGGATTATCTTTCATACCTATAAGCATTGACCCTAAAAGATAATTCATTATCTTAGGAATCTAACATACCTATTTTCCATTTTAAAAAAATGCTTTGGTGTCTTAAAAACAAACGTGCTTCATTCTTGGATTAATATCAAGCTACCAGGATTAGCTATCACAGAATTAGGCATGATCCACGTACACAGCTGCATCATTTCCAAAGCACAGCAGAAGGCAAAAAGGACATAATGAATATGCAGAAACCCTGTTTACTGTTAAGAGCAATCATCTAATTTGCCCTTCCTTTTGTTATAGATAATATTAACACTCATTCTTTGGGCTCTTCTACACTGCTGAATCTTAATTAATCAATCTTGTAAAAACTTGTCTTCAGTGACTCATCTGTTTCTACTTTTTGAACTCTACTGAAAGCATCCTGATCACAAACCAAAACAATTCAACACAGACTACATTAATGCCTCCAAATCATCAAGAAAAAAACCCACAAACAAACCCATTTTGGATCACTGCAGCTCCAAAGTCTTCATCACTCGTATGTGGCAGTGAGCAACTACATCCTCACAGGCAAGGGCTCAAAATTGTTACTGTAAGTACCAGCAGCAATTGTTTAATGGGATGCTTTGGATTATTGCACAGCAGCTTTACAGAACATTAGTTATTACTATGACAGAGTTGGTAGTGTGTTTTTTGAAGGACCACAGCTATTTCCTTTACTCTTTTCCTCTTAATAGATAAACCATCAGAAAGTAATATAAATTCTATTTGACCAGCATTTAAGTTGTCAGGTAATAAATTCCCCGCAAATATTAAGGGAAACTACCAGCCTTGAAGCCGTGTTCATGCTGGAAGCAACACTGAGAACCCAAAAATCTCATTGCTGCGATGCCTTAGGTTTTAATTTTTTTATATTTCTCAAATCCTGTACTGCCTAGTGTGTAACTGTGAAACTTCATACAGCCTGTTAGCTGCTGTTCTGTCATGCTGGTTAGACATAACAAACCCACTCTGGGCCTGAACTCAAGGACACCTTGCTGTCCCAGGTCCCAAAATATGTAAACTAAAAGCCTTTGAGAGGAGGGGCAAACTTGGGGTAATTACATCATTAATTGAAATTATAACTGGAGAATTTACACTGATGTGCAAATGAACCAAACTTATAAAAACCCATGACCCAGGGTCCATCTTGGGTGGAGCCCTTCGGAGGCTTTTGACTGCCCAGGGTGTACCTTTGAAGGCCCTTCAAATAAATACCTGCTTTCACTCTCTTAATCTTGTCTAGCCTCTGTTTTCAGGTAGCCACTTCAAGGCATCATTTTGGTTTTTAAAGTTTTTTTAAAGACAAAGCAGTATTTTGCATCAATCAGTCTTCAAGTGCTACAGAGTCTACTGCATCCCAGGGTATCTGTACTTAAGGTAACCCCTCCTAATCAATACTTTCCCTCACTCCTTCTCCTTGCAGCTGAACCACAGCATATGGTGCACATGGATATTGATACTCTGCTCCCAACACCACCTCTGCTCCAGCCCTCCACTGGTAAATTTGCTTTTGCCAGCCACAGTAGCGCTGCTCTCCTGGCAGCATTTCCCATGGCAGGGGAACAAACGCGCTCCTGCTCCATGTGTTCCCAAGCGAGGATGCCAACCTTTGGATACCAGCCTTTGGCACCAGGCCAGATGGATGCTTTTTGCTGTTCCTCTGCTTTATGGGCTTGAATAGCAAGAGACTATGAACTGCAAAACTACAGTACTGTTATTGACTCAAGTGAAAACACCGGTCCACCGCACAGCACTGAAAACTCCCCAGTTTTAGAAGAGATCTTATAGAGAGGAACATGGGGCGGGGGGAAAAGGAAATCAAAATGTAAAACTAGAGAAATAATGTAATTTACTACCCAAATCACGCATTTGAAGAAAGTAAAGGCACACATTGCTGCACCATCTCAAAGAACATAAACATAACTTCTATCTTACATTTGTGGCAAACATAGTGAACAGTTTTAGCATCTCTTTTCAGAGCTGGGAAATAACTACTCAGAACCTCCAAGGAGACCTGTGACATCTGTCTTCTCAGCAATTCCTAAGGTGGTCCTCACAAGCAGGTCTTACTTTCTGAACAGAAAAGTCTCCCACTTCTTCCCACTATCTGGTATTTATTATTTATCTCCAAGCTTAAATCATTCCCCCTGATCTATTTCACCCATCTACAGCTACTGTTACCTGAATTTAAAGGATATTAATTTATAGAAATGCACATAGTTCAAGTTGGATTTGTTACCCTTCCTAGTGCATCCAGGCACAGACACAAAGGGAAGAGTAACCTTTCTTGGACAAGCAGCACATCAGCAGTCACGGAGCCTGCTACACCCCGATAGGATCCTGTGCGCAAATAACAACAGTCTGTGCCTGTCTGGCACATTCACCCACAGAAATCTGGCATATGTTTTACTGTGAATAATTAGGAGAAACACACAGAACTCTCTTATTTCAAGGTAGCTTTTGTTATGGCTCCATTCCTGCAGACTTTTAAAATGAGGGTAAGATGACAAGATACGAGACTATCAAAATGTAATTGAGCAAGAGGCTGAAACAGATGAGCGGGTAGGAATTGGAGTAAATAAAGTCTCCACACAAGCTAAAGAAAATCAAACAAAGCAGATACCAAACTGCATTTTAGAAATCTGTTCATCTGTACAAGTGTGGCTATTTCACAGTTTCTCCCTGCTTTCTTCCTAAAGTGGTTTAGATACTGAAACTTTAAAGACTAACCTGAATCTGGATTAGATATTACATATGTAAATCTTGATATAAGTTAAAGACCCAGTTTTTGAAACATATATTGGTTTTAATTTTTAGCAAAGGATTTTTAGGTGTAGAAGAAGCTTTTGCAAGGACAGGAAGAGAATCCACTCAAAAACTTAAGGAATATGCCTGATTCCCTGTTTGGTTACTTTAGCATTGACTCTCCTCGTTTTAGATGCAACTCCTGCCATATTTAGAAGCTTGACAAAAAAAATATTTTTTAAAATAAACCCTGAGAACACACCAGATTTCACCCCAGGGCAGAGGTACGAGCCTGCTGTTACCAAGCTCATACCCTGAACGTGCACAGAGAACTCCTGTGATTCACAATTTAGAAATGCAAACAGAAAGACCTCTGGATGCTTCAGTGGTGTGAGAGTTGAGGTCTTTTTGTTTGGTTGTTGTTGGCTTTGTTGTCTTTTTTTTTTTTCAAACATTACAGTATCATGTGGCAGCCTTGAAAATAGTGAGATACTGAGAAACACACATGCTATGAAACATTGTTTTCAAAAACCTGGCATCAGCAATGCTTTTTCTGGCACAAAGTACACCAAGGGTGCTAGAGAAACCCTCAGCTGCTCATTCCCGCTCCTCCCACCCTTTGAACATCAGCATTCACGCAGACAGGCTGAGAACAAAGACCAGCTCTCTGCCATGTCCCCAAAGGGTGGCTTGTGCCCACACCAGGGGGGTGGCAGCTAAGCAGCAGCCAGACAGAGCAGCAGTCCTGCACCAGTGCCAGTCACAACAGCACTGCATGCTCTGCCATGCCTTGGAGACCCCTCCTTGGAAATTCAGGGATTGGTTTTCAAGAGTCTTCACTTAGACTGAAAAACACTTCCATGCATAGGCTGGGGAAAAAAAAATAAAACTTAAAATCTTGTTTGTCCAAGTGGGCTTGTGAGTGTCATTCTTGGAGAGGGATTCAAAACCAGCATAGAGACAGAAACATCAACACCTGACCAGGACCAATCACCACAACCACAGCCTGGTATGAAGAAAGCAATTTGATTAAACTGGTTTAACTGAGAGAAGTAGTGATAGGAGACACACAACTTGGACAAGAAATACATGAGGCTTATGCATATTATGCTTTTCTACACCACATGTTTTGTTCCAGGCAGTTTTTAACTGGGATAGTCACTGGTGCTGAGTTTGGAAAGGGTTTAACCATCCCATTCCGAACATCTATGATGGTAGTGATGATGTGTCTTAATTAAGCTCATTCAGTGATTAACCCAACGAGGAAAGAGCTCCTTTAGGCACAGGTAAAATAGCACGTGAGTCATTACTTGGCAGTGACAGTAGAGAGTTTAAAAATGCAAGTTGTGCTTTGCTGGAAGGTTCAGACTCAGTCTAAAGAGGAAACACACAGATTATTAGGTGCTAGGACAGAAACTTGAAGCAGTCTCTCCCCAGCCACCAGAAACCAACACACCACTGTCACTAAAAGCTCTGCTATTTGTGAAATACGAGAAAGCGTTCTGGGAGCATGATAACCAAACACTTCTGACACGAGCCAATTCTGTTACAAGTACTACAGGCAAAGACTCTGTGGGCAGTTTTATCCATCATGCTACAGTTCAAGCCTTTTTTATCATTGATCTCCCAAATGGAATTCCTATAAAAATGCTCTCATTAATATCCACACAAAAAATAATGTCTTTCACAGTGCCAGGACCCATTTCAGAAGAGTCTGAATTATCCCAAGCAGTGTTCCTGGTTTCTTTATACAGAAATTTCAGAAATTCCTAACGCAACTTCAAAGCTGCATCTCCTAGAATACAGTCCAGTTTCAGGACAACACAAACAACAAGCTGTTTAAGTACTGCCATCTATTCCTATAAATTTAAGGCAGCAAAAGCTGGCACAGCCACCAAAGGAAGCAGCCTGCCCTTGCAAACACAGTGGTGTATTTGTTGCTACCCTCACATCTTTCTGTTTTGTGCACCATGTGGCTGAAACAGCAAATGGGATGAATTGACCCAGGGAAAAACATTTTGAGGTTAAGGAAGGTTACTTTAAAGTTTATGTGTGTTTAGAGTATATATGAAATTTCACAGTTCATTCCAGAAAAATGAGAAACTACTGGAAGAAAAAGAAAAAGGTAAGTCATGTCACATCTGACACCTGAGAGTTATCCAGCCCCGATTTCAAGTGGCTGTTTGCAAAGTGAGGCAATGGCTGTGGCATTTGGAAACACACATTAGCAGGGAAAGGTTCCTAGTGCTTCCTCATAACATCACACCATCCACAGATTCAGCAGGCTGCCTGTCCCCTTAACAGCTATAGAAATAATTGCCTCACAAATACTGATTTATCCCCTCTGACCTCATACGAAGTCAACAGAGCTTAGCAGCAGCAACCACCAAACTTTGGATAAAAGTATTTACAGCTATCACTGGCTCATGGCTTTCCTGTTGGCAATAAGACATCTTCTGTTTCATCTTCTGAGTGCTAATATCCATCACATCTCATTTTTATTTCTTAACTTCCTTTAGGGCAGACACAAACACTGAAACTCTTGCATAAGCTGCCATTACATAGCATGCAGCTAAAAGGGAGAACTCTCCCCATTTTATTCAGATCAAAACCAATCACTACTCCTGTTACAATTAAATCACTGCTTACATCTTCATCAACACTTCATTCACGAATGTGCTCACCACATTCTTGAGACTTCTCTGCTGAACTGCATAAACACTACTGGATAAAGCAGTAGAGAGGGAAGAGAGGAACAAAATCTGTTGAAGGTTCGTGTTGGCCATTACCAGGGGACATGGCAACTCTGGAGACTCCCATTAGGTAACACCCCATGTGTTGTTGGATGTTGCACATGAAAATGTGAAGAGCTGTTTCAGGTTTCCTACATAACTCCAAATGAGAGATGTTCAAGTTTTTTAACATGCACCTGACATCTTAGCCCTCAGTTTCTTTTTTTCCCCCCACAGCTGTGAAATTACTATTGAAAACACAAACGGTTTCGTGAAATAGCACAAAAACATTACAAAGGACAGGGAGAGTAAAGGGTCTGTAATAGCTAAAAGTTCTGAGCGTGTATCACTCAGAGGCAGCCATAATGAGACCACCTATGCTCTGTGGGGTATTTTGAAAGCATTTTCCTGCAAAGTGAGAGCCTGCCCCTTCCAGGGAAACAGCCAGAGCTAGAGCAGAACTGATCTGGGGCACTTAATGAATAAACACAAGAGTATCAGGGATTAGAACTGGCCTTGTACTCACACAAAAGAAGAAAGGGAGTGTGAACAGGAGCCCATGGCAAGCAAGAGGACAAAGCCAGAGCATCAGCACTGCTATTGGTAAACAGCAACCCAAAGGGCCCACGGCAAGCAAGGCTGCAGTCAAGGTCCAGAGACCACAGCATATTCCCCAAAAGCTGTGTAGGAACTACCTTTAAACATGATCCTCTGTCCCTGGAGATAAGCCTGATGGGCAGTTTCACTACAGCTGCTGCAGTATCACTGAAAAATCTCTAGATAAAGACACGAACAAACCCATTGTGGACATCCCAACCCCTGCAGCTCTCATGTTTCTCATCTGGGTATTCAACATTTCTTCCAGCTCTCCTGATGGGGATTTTTTTATTATTTTTGTTTAGCATTTTCTTGTTTTATTGATGGGAGATGAGGGGAAAGATGATAGCAGTAATGAAAGTTTAAAAATCCCCATGCCAATTCCAGAGAATCCAGGAAAATTGGCGCCTCTGTGTTTTTATCATCGTTATCCTCTCAGTAGGTGAGAAAATTCACTTTTCAAGGAGGACTGTGAAAAGATACAGCTCCCAACTGGTTGAATGGAGTCTTGAAACCCTAAAGAGGATTTTTAAAACAACAGCCAAGGGACATGGAGAAGCAAAGCAGCAGGACCTGCTGCAGGGAACAAGGACTAAGAAAGATGATTATTCCAGCTTGAAAAAAATAAAGAGATTAACTGTCAAAGGGGAAAAAATAAAAATAGTCACTCTTAACTCATGCAAGGCCATGTCAGAGTGTAAAAGTCATTTAACACATTTTCAACTTCAAGCAACTGTGCAAGAGGCAGTGGTGGATTCTAGGCTCCATGATTTATATCCAGGCTCAGAGGATGAGCACACACTAATGGTGAAAGGCAGATCCAACACCAGGATTTCTTCTTATTGCCTTTGACTACAGTACAAGACACAACCAAGCTATACCCAACGAATCCTTTTTGTTTGGTTTGGTGGTTTTTTTAGGTACTTGCATAAAAAACACAATGCCAAAGGTATGAATCGGGAATGTCTGAGATGCCTTGGATATGCTATCTTGAAGCCTCAAAAAGTTATTTTAAACTGACTGGGATTTGAATGCTAGCAATTAGACAAGAAACAGATGCCTCACTACAAGCAAGAGCAATAACTGTAAGAACAATTACCATTTTGTGCGATAGAGTGCAATGCACACCACAAAAATGTGATTTTAATTTGTCAGAGCTAATATTTATCCAAGGTGACAAATAATTTACTTGGTTGACTGCAAACTTCTGGAGCCTTGGGTTGAATCTGTACATAGCACAAAGCTCCCTTCAGCATCAAGAGAATCTTCAGTGCCAACTAACAAATGGAAGGAAATTCAAAACCATAAAGAAAAGATTTGAACAAGCAGCACACAACCATAGTAGAGGGGTTTGTTCTTCCTCCATGTGAGCCCTCTCAATAATCTCTACAGTTACCATAAAAAAAATTTTAAAAATCAGACAACATGGCTTTCTTCTGAACAATTTCTCAAATTCTCTGATAACATTCAGCCACATTTAATCAAGAGACTATCAACACTGATCTGATCTTGCCTACACAAGGTTGTAATTTGTGCTGTTTATCTTCTGGGTATTACCTACTGTATTATTCTGCCAGCACAGAACAGCTTTAGGTTTAAAATTACCAACCTCATTTAGTCTTTGGGCTGTGCATGTAGACAGGCTAGTTATATCACAGTACAATAGCAGTAATAATAGTTGTAATGGCTAATATGCATTTAATTTTAGATTAAAGCAAGACATGACAAATATATGTGAAAAAATTTCTGCCCTACTGAGAGCATTTGCACACCAGCATTGCTTGTGGTTGTTATTGCACAGGCACAGTTTTGCCTCAAATACAGCTAGAGATGAAGGTGTTGGGTTTCTGTCATTGTTTTCAAATCAAGCTATTTGCCTTTTCTAGTGGTGCACTTTAATTCATCTATCGTGTATTATGCACACACCTTCCTTTCAGAACTGCTGCAATGCTTAAACAATTTTCCTTTGTCATATGGCTCCCTATCGCCGTATAAACCCCCTCCTTCCAACTTCTGAGTCCCACTAATTACTGTTACCTTATGGATTTGTGTAGAACATGAATGAATCCTGTCATCAAAACAACAACCAAACAGCTGGGGCAATGACAACAATAGCTTAAATCCCTTATTGTCAATTTTCCACTTCATTGGATTTGATACCACAAGGCAGTGGCAACCCTCTGAAACCAAGCAGGGTCATGCAGGTGCAAGTCCACACTGAATACAGCATATGCAGAGGTCATACAACTTAGCTTGTCCCATTCCTTCTCAATTTGACACAAGCTGTTGTACTATTTTCTTATCCTCATTTAAGAACAATAAATTACCACCTTCAATTTCTGCAGCATCTTGAACAATTTCAACTCCTCAGACACAGTATATCTAAATAAATGCTTTTAAGCGTGCCTTAAAACAGAAGAACATGATTTTGGAGACATCACATGCATCACAGGTTATTCACAGACCTTTAAGGATAGCACACACTATTTTTCACATGTACTTCACAAAAAGGTTAATTGTGCAATACATTTTCAACATCTTATTCCTGGTTTTAGCCCATTTGCTACCTCCACTAAATCAAGTAAAACAAAGTAACACGTATAAAAATTACCATTCTGTCCCTTTAAAGTTGCACTGAGTATCTTAACCTTTAAGGTGAAACAGGTGTATCTAGTTCAGGATGGCTTTTTTGCTGAATATATTCAAAGGACAACAAGCCTTTTCAAGTCTACAACCTGAAATTCTTCAGATACCCGCATGTTTTCTTAAAAAGCCATTTTATAAAGTAAAAAAAAATCCCTACTCACACTTACTGCACAATGTCACAGGTTCAGCAGTTCAACTAATTCCTTCTGTGTCTACTTGTCTTTAAGACTTTAACATACACATGCACATCATATAATTGTAGGTACAATACTTCCCCTTATTATTTAATCCCCTGAAGCTATAACTGAAAAATGCTAATATTACCTTGCATGCTTGAAGCAGCTTGTTAAAGAAAGGCAATTTTCTCATGTGTCAAAAGATTCCAGTCCCATGAGATCCTCTGGTTAATTCATAAAGTAATCATAATTAAAGCAAAATTGCATCTTACCCAACCATCATGTTTTGCAAGACAGATTTAGCAAAAAACTAAGAAGTTTACACTGCCAGCAGGAATAGGGAAAAGGCACATCACAGGAGATGGAGAGAATTAAAGGTGAGAGGCTGTCAGCTCTGTTAGAGGAAATAGAGAACTTCTGAGGGTCCAGGTTCTCCCCAGCTCTCAGTGAGCCCATGGGTAGATGGGCCACTCTCATCTGTACAAGACAGATGACTTATTTGGCATGAAATGAAAATGAAAAATTATTTACTTTGGGAACTCACTCACCCCCAATTAATTACAGCGAGACCAAAGCACAGATTTTGCTGTCCGCCCCCACAGAGCCACCAGAAACGAGGTGGACATTTTGTTTTCTGATGGGTTATATTTAGCCATAGAAGCAACCACATCCCCAAGGATGACATTAAAATCTAGACAACCAGAACTGGACCCAGCACCTAATGCCAGTTTCCTGGATGGGGTAAGTTAGCAATAAATACAGCATGCAAGACAGCAAGCCTCTGCCTCTGTATTAAACCACATAATCTCATGAAGGAAAACAGAATAAGCTTTTTGTGTTTGAATTTTGTGTTCTTTTGTTGTTGTTTTGGGTTTTTTTAATTACTGAAAACTGACGTGTTTCAAATACAATAACTAGCTATAATCATGTTTATAGAAACTGTCAGGAGTCAGAAAAACTACATATAAACTACCACGTTACTGAAAATTATGGTAATTCCCTCACTAGAAGCTACAGAAGATGGCGAAACCTCAAAAGTAGTCTAATGTACATTAGAATCCAATTAAAGCAGGTTCAAATGGAGCACCCAGAAAGATACAGGCTATATAGGGAAATTCTGCCTAATTCTGACACACACACACACTGCGGGGGGGGGAGGGGAACAAACCACAAAAAACCCAAATAAATACAGAAACAAAAACAGGAACATACACTAGAAAAGTGCTGTCTTACCTCACTTGAAAGAACAGCAGCTATGTCAGATGGAACCAAACTTTATACTCACTAATAGCAGGTCCTTCTCAGAGAAGCAGCAGCACAAGCAAAACTACATTATATTCCAAGATTCAACATTTGTTGAAGCTTGATTTTACCAATTCTTTTTTGCAAGCACCCAAGCCTCAAGCCTCAAACCACAAAGCTCCTCCTGGGAAAAGTCAAAGCCACACTTTCCCCATGGCTGCACCCGAGTCAGATGAACAAAGCTTTCAGAGAGCACTGATGAGACAAAACAGAGCTGAACAAGAAACCCAGCAGCCTCTTGGGACCATCTCCTCAGGGATGGTCATGGCAGGGGTCTCCCACACCTTAATATTTTTAAAGCCCTCACGCAGACTAATTCATGCACCCAAACCTCCCATTCAGAGGTACTCATTTCCCTAAACCCAGAGACAGCCCGCACCGTGCTAAAAACACCTACAGCACCACAACGAAGACTTTAATTCACTATTAAGGCTCATGTTCAGCTTTGACTATCCATTTTTTAGTTCATCTCGCCCTTGTTCCTCGCTAATACAACATGCAGGAGTGGTGGAGGCTCAGAAGGGGTTGTGCTCCTTTTAAACAGGTGCTTTTAGATTCCCAAGCCACTCTCTACAGAAGGAGCACCAATTCCAGCTACCTGGGCTTCAAACTACAGGAGGGCCTTCCAGGTATCAAGAAAAGCTTGTGATTTGAATATGTTGCTGTTTCATCAAGAATAGGATGTATTTCTGACTTTTGACAACGTAATGTTGCATTCCATGAACATCGAGAACTTGAAAGGTGTAGTCCACAAAGAACTAACAACCATGAAAAAATAATACAAGATACTCTCACACTGCACAGACTTATGAAATGGACTAACATGAAAACACCTTTTACATTTTCCATTTTTTTAATAGAAAATATCCAAGTAAATTATTTTTTTAAGAGTCATTGTTATGATTCAGAAACATTACTTACTCAGAGGTCTTGTTCTTCTTGAAGAGTTCAATATAAATCATTATTTTCAACTGTATCAACTCTATTCAACTATTTCAACTATAATTTTTAATGTCCTGAATAGAAGACCAGTGAGCATTAAAATAACTGGTTTTGATGTTAAGTTATTCAAGTCATGCTTGATTATTACCACAAGGTTCAGAGAGTCTGTTTCAGAGATACTTTAGACTTCTCTTCAAGAAACAAACTAAGTACTGGGGATATAAAACCTGTGCCATCTGCAGGGCTACTTCCAGGTTGATGGCAACATTTATGAAAAAATATTTTAAATATTTATTACAATTACTATCATTACCCTGTTTAGAGTGGAGATGATACTTAGAGTCCAGGAATGGTGGCAAGCAGACAAAAGGGACACGAGGTCTCTGGAACATTTGCTGACACTGTCACTGACCCACCTGTAAATGTTCTAAAGGGGGATCAGTCCACCATCCCAAGGGAGTTTATTAGCAGTGCACTACACTGAAGGCCTAATAAATCACTGTCAGGATATGCCTATAGTTATTCATCTTATTTTTGTCGATGTTTGTTCCATATTACCTAATAATCTGAATCCATCTTGAGTAACTGCTCTAATCAGTCTTTATGCTCAGCTGCTGCTAGCAAGTATAATACTGTGTTTATCCGAGGTTCTTTGAAGGCATTTTAGCCTGACATGTACATTTTCTGTATCGCTGAATGAGGGCAGGAACAAGCTCTGCCTACCTTCAGAGAGGAAAAGCACAGCCTCCACCATCTGGCTGAGACACAAGTGATTTGTTTTATTTTAACCTAAATGTTCCCTTTCAGATCAAGGTCACTAATTAAAAGTTAAAGATCCTGATTTGCTTGGCTGGTAGATCTATTAAATCAATTGATAATTTATTAACATTGATTTTGGACCCAGGGCACTGAACCTCTCTTACTTCTCACAGTGCATTTGAAAGATGCCAGGAATAAAGTTGACATACACAACAGCCCTACCATGCCAAGTGCTTGCACAGGGGAAATTTGACACAGAAACTAGGGAATATAGAAGAGTTATCTCAGCAATTTAAAGCCTGAAAAGGCAAGGAGCCAGTCCTGTCTTTGACACGTTGTTTAGTCAATGCATACAGGCTTCTTATTTCCAAATCTTAACAGGACAGCATAACTAATCTACGCTGGGTGGGAGTTACAGGTTTTCACATGCTTCCAGACTACAGCATAGTTGCCCCCTGCCCTTCAGGAGAGAATATTTTAAGCCAAGCATGACTTTGTAACACTATGTTAATGTGACAGTCCTCTTCACGTAAAGGACTAGTCCCACAATGTTCAATGGCAAAACCACCAGGATATTTTTGCTGTAATAACATGCTGCATTAATAAGCTGGTGTCACCCTACTCACAATCAAGCACAGTAAATGAAATTACGGCTCAGCAGTAGCCTTGTCACCGACTTGGGTACTGGGAGGGCTGAGCTACTAAAGAACAAAGCTATGCTCAGTAACATCATCCTTCCATCTGCAGATGCACTGTTTCAAAAGCTGAAAAGTTGTTCTGCCTTTACATTAGATGAACTGCAATTTCAAGCCTCTGTTTCCCTAGTGGGGACGCTCTTCTACACCTGGCTGTACCCAGCTGAAGTTATTTCTCTTGGGTGGCATGAGGAAACACCAAAACCTGTAGACCATTATGCTTCTCAGGAGCTGCAAAGGAGCAAAATAAAAAGGAACAAACAAAAAAAACCCAGAAAATTGATGTGGGGTCAGCAGTAGATGACAGATGACCTAGATGGGCTTTCAAATTAAGGGCTGTTCAATATGTTCATCTGGAAATGTACCACCAAATGATTACCACATCTTTATTTCCAAGAAGATACTCTGAAAAAGCAATATTTAATAGACTGGTTTACACAGTGAGCCAGAATTGTGTCAAAACACAAAGAAAGGGTGTATCAGCAATATTAAGGGGGGAAAAAAAAGAAAAAGCAATGTACTTCCCCAAGAATACAGCATGTAATTATCAGCAGGAATAACCAACATCCATCTAGACAGTACTAAAACCAAGTGAAGATTCCAGGCTTGTGTTGTTCATGTTGGTTTCCTACTGCTGGCTGCACTGAAGGCCAAGGGAGTCTCAGATCGGGGCCAGAGGGGATCAGGCTCTGATAATCAAACAGTGACAAATTTCCTCTGGCCAAACATCTCACAACATATACAAGCATGGACACGCTGTGTTACAGGACGTCATTTGCTTACTGAGAACTGATGGGCAGAAGGATAAAGCACTTCACTCTTCACACAAGAAGTCTGTGACAGAAACAAGAAATTAACACAGGCTACTGGCCTAACCCTAACCCTGAGAAAGCATGTTGGGACAGACGTAGAGCTCTCTGGGTTCTTATGGTGAACTGAAAACAACAGGTAAAGAAAGCTTTGAAAAGGAAAAATTAGATATTTTCATTTAAAACAAACACCCATACAGCTTAGGTAACTAAAGTGAACTCAACAACTGGGGGATTAATCAAAGGATTTATTGACCAAAAGATTAATGAACTGAATGGTCCAAATGTTTAATATAAACTACTTTAGAGAGCATGACTAATGTCCATTTTTCATCCTCATGGAATATCATTCATACAGCTGTCATCCAGAATTTGAGGCTACATGACGTTTCCAAACCAAGTTTATTTTTAGGTGTAATACCTACTCTGGGTTTTGGTCCCAAAGTAAGAGCCCAAAGCACTTGACACCAGACATGAGGATCACGAGTGTTTACAGAAACCAGTTCAGCCAAACTGAAAACAAAGGCTCAGAAAACAGTAAAAACCTGCATTACTTCATATTCTATAATTTACTCTCACGTGAAAGTACCATTACATCCTAAAACCATATTTTTTCCCATGTAAAAAGCAATCTGACAAAGTATAAGAACCCGTTAAACAAATCCACAAGTGCCTGAGACGTTGCAAAGGCCCCTATCCACCAGGGCCAGCCAACGGGGTCTCAAGAGACAACCTTTATAATTTACAAACTCATCCTTTCTTATTAAAAAAGACAGAGAAAGGACAGTGTCCAAAAACACCATCCAAGCCCCAGTGGCAGCAACCTGGCCATCATCTCTCAATTCAAACACAGCACCACAGGCTGCTTCAGCTGAACTGGGATAACCCACACCTCTATAACCCTCACTGCAAACGCATCTGTTGGGGTTTAGGATTTTAGCCTGTTTTTTCTCTTAAAGAATTTTACCCATACTAGTTGCTAGGGGACAAACCGCTAGATACTTAAAAGAAACAAAAGACCTGGCCACAGGGGCGGGGTGAGACTGGCCACCCTTTTATCACCTGGGGGCTGAGATACCCAGGGGGCTGCCTGGGTGCTCAGCGTTCAGTCTGAGAGCTGCCTGCCTTCGGTGTGAACTCTTAGTCAGCACTGCGGGCTTCTGTTTCTTTGGCTGTTTTGCTTTCTGCGGGCAAACCCCGGGATTTCTAAGCCTGCTCTGCTCCCTGCCCGCTGGGGGCTGGGCACCGCCACTCTGCCCTGCCGCTGGTCGTCGCTACTCTGTAGCCCCTACGCTGTGACCTGCTGGGTTTCCCTGCTGCAGCGCCGGAGTTCGGTCCCGAGATCTGTGCTCGCCCCGGCTGTTCCAGCCTGCTGTTCCTGAGGATCCAGCCAGACGCCCAGGCGTTTCTGAGGTTTTTCGTCCATCCCTCCCGGCACCCCGCGCTGCCATTCCCGGTGCTGCCCGAGCTCGCTGCGGAGCGCCCCCTGCAGCCGCGGGGGAACCATTGCACCCGCCCTGCTCACCGGGAGGAGGAACTGCACCCAGGGGAAAGTGCCCGAGGCCAACTGAGGCCGCACTGGGTTTGGGCCGCTGTTTGCTGTGACTGCCACAGCTATTGCTGTTTGTTTGTGTTGTTATACATATATATTTATTAGTAAAGAACTGTTATTCCTATCCCTCATATCTTTGCCTGAAAGCCCCTTATTTTCAAATTTATAATAATTCGGAGGGAAGGGGGTTGCATTTTCCATTTCAGGGGAGGCTCCTGCCTTTCTTGTCTGACACCTGTCTTTCAAACCAAGACAACATCTGGCACCACAAAAAAACTTCAGTATGTCTGTGTAGTGAGTTACAACATGCCTTGTTTAGCAGCATAAATGCTGGGCTGAACTGAAAGATGATCAACAGCTGCCAAATCTCCTCCAAATAGTGGCACAAAATAAATGTTTAGTGATTAGCCCCCTGTTCCCCACAAAAAAAAAGAGAGAGAAAAAAAAATACACATTTGCGTGAGCATGAAGTTTTCCAGGACTGACTTACATCTTAGAAATACCAACCATTTCTATAAATCAACATTTTGAGACTTTAAAGGTCTTGTCTTTATTGCTAGCAATGTGGTACAAAACAGCTTGTAGGCAAATAACAGTATCTCCAAGAAATGCTGCTGTACCAGTTGGGACTTTTCCAAGTGATTCTGCAATTATCCCTGTACTGAACCTCGCTGAAATCTTATTTTCTGTAAGTTGGTTTGCACTGGTGCTGCAGCTGACAATAGAATAGAAATTGAGGTTTCAAAAGTAAAACAGTACCTAATTTAGGCCCAAAGACTTTACTACTGGCTGTGATGTGAAAAAATGAGAAAACACAGCTTGACTTTAAGAACATATTGCAGCTTTGCTCAGTTGGCAGTATCTGAAACATTTTTATTTTTTGCTAATTTGCAACCACAAATGTGTTCTTTAATAGAATTCCAGTGGTTACTATAGCAAAAATAAGTTCCAACTATTACTAAAATAACCGTCCTCTCAAAGGAATTTTCTTAAAAAATACTCTGATGATCAGGCTTTCCCTGGTCTCCATGCAAGGTGAAGACACAAGTGATGCAGAACAGAGGTTACTGAAATCAGTTCCAAATTTTTCCAAGGTCTCCAAATGACAAAAACCACTAAACCATGCTAGAGTAAGCAGATGGTGGAAAACACAACTAATACAGGGGTTTTTTGCTTCTCTTTTGATCAAAAGATAAAGGTGGCGTTTGGGGTTTTTTAAAAAAAAAATAAGCTGGACTTTTACAATATTTGCGTACAATTAGTCTTGTGCACACAGCCTAAATAGCTAATCAAAGAACATCTCCATTCCTGTTGGGATACAAGACAGAGCACAGCTACCCTCATTTGCTCTCAGTGCCTTGCAGCAGCTTGGGAAGCCCTGATCCCCCTCAGTTACTGATTTCCTCACACAGCAGTGCCCTTAGCATCTCCTGCCACTGGGTTAACTGCATCCAGAAGCAGTGCCAGTGGCAGGTGAAGAACTCCCAATTCCCAAGGAAAATCTCAAGCAAATGGAGGAGCTGGCTCTTTTTTCAGCTGGTATTTTCCGGCCTTGCCCAGTGTAGATGCCCACCAGGGTGGGCGGCTGCAGCCCGAGCTCCAGCTCCCGCAGAGCCACTGCAGAAGTGCACCTGCCAGTGCTCAGGTAATGCTTTCACCTTGGAAAGGCTTGTGTGAGGATGCTGGATTTCAAAAGCCTTCCCTTGTTCTCTGGATGAAAGACATTCGCAGGGGATAGGTGCTGAAATGATCCTTTTTAGTATGCTGTTGAGTATTTTGTTACGGATCACACCATCTGTCCAAGCTAGTGAATGCAAATGACTCCATCAATTTTTCAAGTATAAGCTTAAAAAAAAAAAAAAATGCATGTGATAGTAAAAATCCCATACAAGCACTTTCCACTGCACAGCTATTATTTGAAAGCTACCACTGAAAATGCAAGATTATTTCAAAAGTACATTCCAAATTCCTAAAAAAGATCCCCATTATTTCTAGCCACATCGGTCTTTGTAAGAAAACACTACTCTTGGCTTTTTCATCTATATATTAGCAGATACAGTACAAAGTATTTTGTTGATATTAATGTGCTTACAGCTTATTACACTGAGTTAATTAAAATCTGAATAAAGTAAAATCTGGAAATTCTGCATGTCTAATTTGTCCACTAAAGCAGCTTGGGTAATAACACCCAGCTCTGTAAGAGCATTAGGCTATCACAATGCAGCATATGATTCCGTTCCAGCTCTATTCATTTCCTAAAGAAATGGGAAAAGCTGCATGGCTTTATGGACAAACCATTAGCTTGTCATCTCTAGGGAAAGGGCTCATCAAAGCATTTTGGCTCCAGACAGATTAGATCTCAGTCTGCTTCTCATTCAGCAGAATCCAGCAGCACACAGCAAGACCACAGAAGGGATGTCCCATTTGGGACAGCTGAAGTCCCCCCACAGCTGGAGCCCGAATTTTTTGAGTCAAAAGCCAGCAGCAGTTTATTACAACCACAAGAAGAAAGGTGCTGTCAGAGCGTTTGCATATCCAGCAGTTCAGTTCCTGTAGCATTCAGCCCAAAACATGGGCTTCAGGGAGCACTACAGCATCAGGCTCTCCTTCAAAAGGCAAAGACAGGGAAGGGAAGTGTACCAGCCAGGCTGGAACTTCAAACAGGCACATAGAAGTACCAAATACCTCAACCTGGAAGGGATTACAACTGGATGTAGCATCTTTTCTGCTGTGCCTTAATGCCCCGCTCACAGAAATTCTTGAAATGCCCTTCTGCAGTGGCACAGTCATGTCAAGTCTGAAATTCCCGTGTTTAATACATTAAAGACATTTTAATGCATTAAATAATTGTGCGGACACATGAACAGCACAAGCAAACACTGAGCCACGCTGTCCACCCAAGGTTTTACAGGCACAAGGCTGGAACATCAGCTGGGTACATCCTGACATCACTCACTTGCATTAATGAAGCTGTGATAATTCACACCAGCTGAGGACTGATCCCGAGAGAACCTTGACTGCCATAAGTTATGTTAGCTGCCTGCACCTTCTCCTGCACTGCTCTTATCCAGCATGATCTCTCACTACTGCCATGCCAGCCCCACCTTGCTCCTATGATAGGAATTTTGCCCTAAAGAACTACAAATATTCCCTAAAAGGGTTCAAATTAGCATCTGGATAATACTCAATTGCACCCATATCGTAACCACCTCAGAACGACTTTTATGAAATTTAGTCCACGTAGGTCTCACCAAAATCTCACTTGTTTAAGGAAGTATTTGTCTTTTCTCCTAAAACCGCTGACTCAAAGCTCTTTTGACTGCAAGAGGAATTTAATATTTTCCTTAGGGTGGAACAAAACAAAATAAGAAAGATTCTCCTGCTGACTGTGTCATAGTCAGAAGAAAAGAATATTTGACCAAAGCTCAAACACCTCAAATTCAATAAATCCAAGTCTAAAAGCCTTGCACCAGTTAATGAGTCATACTCTTGACTAACTGAACTTTACTCCTTCACATTTTCAGGAATCAGGAGGAGAAAAAGGCAGGAGGAACTGTGATTAAATGACATCTAAACTGAAGTACATTTAGTGCTTTTAATAAATTTTATTTCTCCCTAACTTCCACTCCCAAGTGCTCCTTCAGCACGCACTGTGGAGATAAAGTGAAAATCCTGATGGATTGCCGTGGAAAAGCTTGGTTAGAACATTTCAGGGATATGCAGGTTCAAACAGCATGCAAACCGACAGCAGATCCCTGCAGCCAGAAAGGAGCTGAAAACCCCACTCTGATCTCCCAACAGGTCACGACAATTTCTGCCAACATTAGTTCCCACTCTCCAGTACACAAAAAACCCACACTGTTTGTAAGCAATGATTAATTCCAAAAGATGAAAAAAAGGAGTAATTACGGTAAGGATCTCCAAGACATGAGCAGAAACATTCCCACATTCCCATACTTAGTTTCCTGCCTCTCATACTTCTCGCATCAGCTTACCCAGGACACCAAGTTCATGTGGCAGCTCCTAGACAGTTAAGGTCCATGTTTTTTTCAAACTGATATCCCACTATGCACAAAAATGATCAGGAAAAGCTTACACAACTTTGTAGAAAGTGTGTACATCACAGTAAGACAGGAACTTCAGGCATTGCTCCTCTGCATGGGGTAGTACAAAGAACTCTGACAAGCTGATGATTATAAAATATTCTCTGCAGCTACATCTCTCGTTTTCCCCAGAGACGGCAGGAAAAGCGCCCAAAGAGAAACAGAGACAGATATTGCAAGTTGCCAAGATCCTTCTGAAAGTTGCCAGTTACCATCAGCTTCTCAGCCTCAGGCTCCACTCTTGCTGTTGGCAATTAAGAGTCCATTAAAACTCAGACCAAAAAGAGGCAAATTTGGATTTTTGAATTGCTTTTGATATAAATGCTGCAGTGAAATCCATCAGAGCCTCCTACTGGTCAGTTGAGATCTTTCTGCAGCTGTCTGGTATCAAGTTGTCTCCTCTTTAGGCACGATGCTACTCATCATGCCTAGGCTCCAGATTAAATTTACTGAAGCGTAATTTAATCCTTAATTTCTCCTCTAAGAGAATCTAAACTTCCCACAGTCTTTCCAATGTAACCTCATGGGAAGGCCTCCAGCACACAGCGGTTCAAGCAGGAGAACTGGAATCCTTGGGAAGCTGTGGTTCAACAATGCATAGCAATGGCCTCTGCGACCAGCTGGGGATCAGCACCAGCACATCAAGTTTTCCCTACAGGTAGGGACTGACACCACATAAAGACAGGGGAAGATGGGACCATAGAAATGAGCGAAACTGAAATGGGACCACGGAATTGAGTCAAACTGAAGCAAGGACAAAAAGCAGTGAATTGAGCTAAGTCTTCATCATACCAAGGTTTACAAAGCAACATGTCACCTGACTGGTAACTAAAGAAACATCCAGCTCCCCACCTCATGGAAAAAGACTCAGGGTAGTACGCTCCATCTCCAAATTCTGAGCTCTTCAGCTGCAACTGCAGTTCACTTGCATTTTGGAGCCAATCACATTGCATTTCTATAGCAGATAAGGTAGGTGTAAAATTCAAACCCAGCATCTGCATATCTGATCAACCATGAGAGAGTTAGGTATTGATTACGTGTAGATTATTATTTTACCATTTATCATTACAATGTTCTATTACATTATCATCACAATCATCCTTTCTCTCCCTCCTCCCAGTCAATAAGATATTGTAACCTAATAACTCATGCTGTAGAGCAAAAACTGTGCAGGGAAAGGAACAAAGGAACAAAACACCCTCCTCCCTCTGAGTGCAGTCTGTCATGTCCATCCTGAGCACTGATAGAGGTGCTGATCCAATATTACTTGCAAGATAAAGTCTAGTCCTAGTGACTTTTTTTTCCTAGTCAGCGTAATAATGGTTCATGAGGTGAGCCAAGAGTCCCCTGTGGCACCCTGGGGACCCCCTGGCTGTCCCAAACAAGTCCCCTTTCTCCAGCACAACAGTAAAACGAGCCCAGCATTTCTAGGCTCTTCCAAAACCAGACTTGAACAGGAATGAGCTGGAGCTCAAACTGCTTGGCTCGAATACCATGTTTAAAACAAGGCCAAAAAATGTCAGTGTCAATTTTTTGGGGTTAATGTGCATTTTTTAGCTCAAGCCATTTCAAACAGCAAGTGGAGAGGAAGCTTTCCATGGGTGTAGGAGAGGCAGGGATTGATGTGCAGTGACAGTGAGCTCGCTGATAAAATTAGAAGCTATGAGCAGGACTTTGGAGAGACAAGCAGAGCTGTCTGGGTGGTAGATTGTACCAAAAGGGTCCTCAGTCACTGCCTTCTCCACCAGTGGTGTGAGGACAGCTCGTGTATACAACGACCAGCTGCAAGCTCTCTGTCACAGCAGACATGAGGGGTTCTTGCTCTTGCTGCAGATAGTTTCCACATATCTGTCTTAATGCCTCTGTCTCACTTTGCTTCAGAGCAACCACGACAAATCTGATTTCCCTATTTTTTTAGCTGGAGGGGGGAGGTGGGGACATTTAAATTATGTCCAAGATGCATTACAGGTTTATTTCACAACCAAGCAATTCCTGGGATCTCTTTATTTAGATAAGAATATCTCAATTTTTTTTTTAAATCCAAGCAATAAATATTACACAAAGATTCTGCAGTTTATTATTGCCTACTAACTCTTTGTATGCATGTCTTTTTTCTCCCCTACTTGTACTATAATAGTTAAGTTTTAAGTTTTGTGGCCAAGCTGACTTTTGACATTGAAAAAACTGTATTATTTAACATCAAATCCACATGATGAAAAAAAATTAAAACATTAATGTATTACAAGTGCATAGGTGCAAACAACAAAACCAAGGCAGAACCTTCTCATGCCACGCTTTCCAGAATTAGCTTTGTTTGCCATTAACATCATTGATTTATATTCAGTGTCTTCTCTGTGCTGTTCTGATTTAAACATCATTTTAATTTAACTACCTTTTTTTCCATGGGGACTTCTTGTTAAAATTCCATTCACAACACAGCAATTTCTCTAAATTACACTGATGTAGGGATGAACCGATCTTATCAGCATCATTGAACTAGCCTAGCACTTAATACAGGGGGTTTCATTATTTTTGCTGTGACATGACTTGCATCAAGCCTATTTACAAACACTAAACTGGTCTGAGCGAGACCATCAGCCAGACAGGTTGGCAGAAAGACTTGACAGCAGAGGCTCAAGCAAATGCTTATGTCTCTGCATTAGAATACACAAGGAAAGCAGCAGAAGCAAAACACACAGCACTACCAAGAAAAGCTCAAGCAGTTAACCAAAAATTACAGAATTGGGAATGTACAGCTACCCAGATAAACCAAACAGTTTACAAAAAAAAAACTATTTAATAGGACAAAAATAAGCCTTTTGCATAGATCCTCCTAAAAGAACAGAGGATTTTCTCAGCAGAAATAAGAGCTAAGGCCTCCACCAAGTGTTATTTAATACTTCCTTACAAGTTCAGATAGGCAAACTATAGCAACAGCTAGGAAGGAAGGGACCTCCTTTGATAACATAAAATGGGAAGATAAGGGGAGGTTATATTTTGCAACTGTACAAGCACTGCTCTTGGACACCAGCAGAACAGACTGCAGTGCTTACTACTGTGCTCCAAACATGATGTCTTCTCTGCTCGTCAGGAATGAGATAATACAGAAAAAAAGACATTTATTAGAGGCTTTGTTCAATCCACTGCCATTTCACACACATGCAGGTTTTTCTTCTACTTTTTTTTTTCCCTTCTAAACTAGGAGAGCCAATCTTTTTTTTCTTTCAAAGCAAAAGGAAAGCCAAATCTTAGGTAGATGAGCAGAATACTCACTCAACCTCTGTCCTCCAATATTTCACGGTTCACAGTTTACAGTCATAACAGGATTTTGAAACTCGACAGCAGCCAGCATCGTGCTGGTACTATTTAAAACCTCCCTAATGGCACTGCCAGCAGGAGGGAGATAACAAGAACTCAGGTGTTTACAATCCGGAGCAGCAAGGGAAGCATTAGAGCAGAGAGATATTCACTGCCAGACTCACCACCTTTTCTGCCTTATTAAGAGGAGAGAGGAAAGATTAAACAAAAATTGACTGTTGGCCTTAAAGTTTCCTAGAAACAGCTCTTCAGAAGCAATTGCAATGATGTTTTAAAAATGTGGAAATCTTGGAAGATGGACAGGACAGTCTCTCAGCCCCCCTCTCCTCCCATAAGTGCAATTCAATATAAATAATACCACACAATTGCTTAAGAGCAAAGAAAAGCCAAAGCTTAAAAGGTCTATCAAGTTTCAGTACAAATCTGCCACTAGAAAAGATGTCTTTCATCATGTATGCAGGTGACATTTGAGAGACAGGTACCCACTAGGTATACAGGTTAAAGCTTGCCTCATTAAATTTCAATTTTTGGCAGCTACTGACTGACAGTATCCAACTGTTTCTATGCTTAAACTCAAGACAACCAAATCAGCAGCAATTTCATACCATATGCTCCAAGTAAAGGCCTTCAAATACTCCCACAGTCAAGCCATGTCTGGCAGGAGTTGTGAATTTTCTTTTTTGATTTTTTTTTTCATCCCCAGTTTCACCTTGAAAGCAGCTGAATATCAATGAAATAAAAATATCATAATCCCTTCCATCTTCTGTACACAGCACGAAGATTGAGAGGCCATTAAATAAAAATTGCCAATATGACTAAAATAGCTGTATTAAGTAATGTAGAAAACCAACCAGATAGAAACATCTTGCTATTTTGATCAATAGCAATTTCCCCTTGAATGTTTATGCATCGATGTTCTTAATGAAAAAGACCCTTCTTTATGATGCTCAGTCTCCAGCAGAGAAAACAGTGTATTTAATTTTAGTAAAGTGCAAACAAATCTCATTTACCAGACATAGGAGGCTTAAAAGGGAATTTGAAAGTTGGTTGTATTAAGATCTAAGATGAGCAGTCAGGTTAACTCTGAAAGACAATTAGGCTGAGACTCACTCTCATCTTCTAAATTCCACTAGAAATTACCATTCCTCTTGAAATGCTTGATAGCTACAACAGGTTATTAATTCTGAGTTGCTGTGGGACTTTAGAAGTGCACCCTGATATCCATCAACCTGCACCCCAGTCAACACTTCTCTTCTTCCTCTGCTCACAGTGCCTTAACCAGCTATGGGCATTAACCACACACCTTAATTATGACCCCAGATTAAACAGAATTGAGCTGAACAGATATTTACAGAAAAGTGTGCTAAAGAATTTCTCTTAGCTGAGAAATATTCTGTAGTTTCAAATACAAGGACTGCAGAGAAATGACATTTTTTAAGACTACCTTGCCATCCGGCAGTAAAACAACCCTGTCAGCAAATCAAACTCAACACTGAACTTCAAAGTAACTGTGTACTTCAACAGAATGGAAATAGCATTTATTTACATCGATACATAAAACAAGCATCTCAGGCTTGTTGGAGGCATTTTAACATCATTTAATAGAGGCACTCTGCAATCTTAGCATTTTGTAATGTGTTAACAGTGCTTAGCAGATTCTTAAAAAGACAAATATAAACTATTAATATTTTATGTGCCAAGATCTTCAGAAGTCTTTGGGGCTATTGATTACTTAAAACCATTAAGTGCTATTTTGATCTTAAATAGCTGGAGATATCTGCAAAGAGATTCAGGCTAAGTGGTAATGGCTATTTTGAGAACAAGCAGTTTTTTGGCAGCTATCATTAGCAATAATGAAGTTTTCACTTCAGAAGCCACTAATCAGTAAACAATAGCTGCTAGGTCAGTTTGGTCCAAAAGATATTTCATCCTCTATTTTTTTTTCCTGATTCAAACATGCTTGAGTCCAGCTCTTACCAGGGGCACAGACCAAAAAGGCGACCATAAAATTTAAGGCATGAGTTTTCTAACTGTGTCATTTCTGCTTACACCTCTAGAAATGGCTGAAGATAAGACTTTAAGTTTGCTTTCAACAGCAAAAACAGATCACAACACAACTGGGATGAAGAATGAGGCAGTAGCTTACTTAACTATATTTTGTCTACCAATTCCTCAATACTTACTTTTAAAAGAAAGACACAATGAATGAATTTCCACCTAGTGAACAAAGAATCATCATCTAAAAAATTAAAATGGCATTAATTCAAAGAATACACAGAATATCTGTAATTTACATCTTCACTTTCATATTCATGACAATGGTCAATTCAGAAAAAAATAAGGTACATGCATGGAACTGAATGCAAAATACTTCTATTCCTTTGAGAAAATGAAGGCATCAACTGCTGCCTATGCTTTAACCTGGTAAATATTTAGTCCTGCCATTAATACATGAAAAAAACCTTTTTTTCATGTTCCCAAAATGAAATGCTTAAAGAGTTAAGACAGATTCACACAGATTTGGTGTTTTGTGCTTGAAGTTGTTTGTTTGTTTGGGGGTTGTGTGGTTTGGGGTGTTTTTACAAACCAGGAGTGCAAACCAAATTCCACTGAAAGAACAGAAAGTTTCCCACCTGCCTTATTGGGAGTCATATGAAGTCATCAGTGTTTCTCTCCCTCAGGCCTTCAGTGATGTCAAGGTAAGCACTTGTATCTCGGGAGCTGGATTTTTTCTGTATACATCATTTACTGTTATCCATAGAAGATTGTATATTGCACATGGAATTAAATCAAGAGTGTGTACTTCACAAAAACCATCTTTTGAAGGAAAAAAACAATCTGAGTGAAAACATACTGAAATAAAAAAAAAACGTAACAAATAAACTCACACCTTTCTTCCACAGACAAGAATTATTCTGAAGGTAAAGGGTCACTACAATAACATTAGGAGAAAAAAGAAAACTCACACTTATTTAGAGCAGTACAGCTTTATTATTCTGTATCTGATCCACAGCTAACTGATTCCTGGTTGCTACAAAAGAGAATCTGCAATCTCACACACATTTTTACCAGTACGGAAAATGGGAATAAGTAATTTCCCTACCAAAAAAAAAAAGACAAATAAAAGAAATTCCATCCTGAGAAAGACATTAATAGTGAGATCAGCCTAGGATTGGAAAAAACCCAGAACTAAAAAAGCATGTCATAAACATTTTGATGTGAAGGATCTCCTGTGCAGTTGGCTCAGTTTGTCTCACTGAAAGGCAGAAAAGAATACTCTGCAATGTGGTGCAAGAGGAGGAGCTAACCCCACACCACATGAAAAAAAACTAATCCAAAAAACCAAACCAAAACCAGACAGAAAATTGCTTGTTCCCGATTACTGATTCTGCTACAACTGGATTTGTTTTATTTTATGCAATGCAGTGAACTGATGTAGTAAACAGTATGTATCTCAGTAAGATCAGTATTCAAAAGGTACAAAAACAAGTCACTTCAAATTCATAGTCACCATTTATCACAGTAAACCAAGAAAAAGCAGTGTGTTACTGCAGCAAAATAACATCACCTATTTCCATACCAGGTTACAAAAAGGCCTTGATTTTCTGTAGGTGATGTATTTCAGTATGTTATCCTGTCCCTCCAGAGTGGAGGACTGGTTTAATCACAGCACAACGTGTATTCCAAACACCTCCAGAAAGTGATTGATGACATGAAATTCAAAACCTTAACCCCCAAAAAACAGATAATATGCTTACTGGCAAGAAATACCCATAGCAGTCTAGCAGTCTCCAAGACATGGAGCAACTGCATTTTTCTTGTCCCTCACGCAGTTTTGAGCTGCCTCAGATTCTACTGGGAATATTAAACAAAGCACTATTTACAGCTGCTCCACCTGTACACATCAAAGTGTCTCAATTTTTGTTTTACAATTGCCTTTCAGAACAATTGTTTGCGTGTGTCCTGCCCACAGCTGATTAATCTCATTGATCACACTGTACTGGGACACTCACAATGCCTCAGAGTCTCTTTTTGCTTCGGACTGATCATTAAAAAATTGAGTTGATTAATGCAAAACAAACTACTCAGGAAGACTATAGTTTACAAGGTTAAAAACAAGGACTTGAAAGGGTTTTTTTCTGGCTGAGCTTCAGGTGGAATAAAGGAGTAGAGTTGACACCAAATATGTTTATTGAAGTTTTAAGCATGGAATCTGTTTAAAATATTATCCCACTGCATCTTAACTGCACGTGCTCAACACACAAGATTTGTATTTGATGTTTTCCTATGATGTACAATCCTTTCTGTAAGTCCCTAAAAGGTATTTGACTTCAGCTCCTAGTGCCCATCTCTTAAGAGTCCTGCCTAATAAGAAAATCTTCACTTCACCTGAGAAAAAGGCAGCCCTGATATCCCAGCCCTCATTTCCCTTTCCCAGGTTTCCCTTCTCAATAAGGCCCTACCAGGACCAGCTGGCTCAGAAGAAAGCACAACACAAGCCAATCCGCTCCAAGTTAAGAGTGTTTGACAGGAAAACAAAAAAGAACAAATTGAGCTATTAGTCCCTATAAAAATGCTGCAAGAAAGCCATCTTGAGAAATCACTTTGAAATAGTGATTTTAAAGGGCATTTAATGGACGCCAAATAACAAATTCAAAGCTCTGCTTCTTGCAAGATGTTTTTCCTACTAAGACTCTGGTATTTCTCCTCGGAGATTATGTCCCCTTCTCCTTACACAGCACAGAAATCCACCACAAGAGCCCACTTCCACCTGCAGCAAGATCTCAGAGCAGGACTGAGTTCCATCTTCAGCAGTGCCAGGGCTTAAAAATGACAGGTCTGTTGTTGCAACCTTTGCTACCGAAACCAAGAGGTTTCTGTGTCCTCCCGAGGAGCACATTGAGTTATCCAAGCTGGCAGCAGAGCACAAAAGGAGAGTCGAGACAGTTGCTCCAGCAAAGCCGCTCAGGTCGGGCTTTTCCTTCAGTGCAGGGGCAGCGTGGAGAGAAGGGATCGCACGCAACAGGGAAGGAAAGGTCAGGGACAGGGAGCCCTGAGATAAACTGGCTTCAGGCTCCCTTCCCCTGAAAAGAGAGAAGTCACCTACAAGCACCCCTGGGAAGAAAGAGGGAGCTGGTATTTAAGAGCATTTATATCCTTGTTAATATAATTATTTATTATACACATATATAAAATTAAACAAATCAGGGCTCACAAACCAACAAACTGGTCTAACCTCCATCCCCACGTAACCTCAGATATAATTAGTACCCTGGGACTTTCCTAGCTCTTTATCAATTTCTTCCCTCAGAAGGGCAAGGTGTTGTTCATTTTAAAACAGTGTATAACCAGGATTATTTCAAATACCAGGTACAAAACCAACACCGACACCTTTAAGTACTCTGAAAGTGCTAAGCACCATTTTCTAAACTAAGTAAATTCCTAAAGGAGGAAAAAAAAAAACCAAACAAATTTTTGTCAAAAATAATAGGAGGACCCACACACTTTCCACCAAATAAGTAAGTACTGAGACAGCAGTAAGAAAAAGGAAATTGAGAGTAATTTCTTGTACAGGATTTAGCTGTTCTGCTTGAGCCACAGGAAGCAGGGAAATGCTATTCATGACACCTACAGGAAATAAGACAATAATTTTTGGAGCCAGGTAGCATTGCTATTTTCATTTCTATTAATATAATGGACATAAATATGAGACACTTAATGATTCACTAAATCCCACAAAAGGAGGCAGCCTACTGCTCCCAGCAGTAGTGCTTCCCTAGAGCTTGTGCCAAGCTGTTAAGAGAGCAGCAAATTCAAGTGCTTTATAAATATTTCTGCAGGACTGTAAATACCCAGTTCAGTGGGGAATACCTGTGTACACACAGGAAATACCACAGCTAATGCAACACAAATAGGAGAAAAAAAAAACCCCTGTGTTACCCAGAACTGCTCTGTCTCAAATGCTCTCTCAGGTGTCCATTATGCATCTACTCTGCACAATTAGGTGTTAGATACAGGTAAGCATTAACTTAATTCGGAGTATCCCCAATCCTGAGTCCAGATCCTGACCACGTATCCCTCATCAGCTTGGCACCAACCTCAAAACACTTGAGGTTTTTTGATGCTGAGATGTTTTGGGATTCCTCCTTGGTTAGGTGCCACTCAAGAACTGGGGGCCAGGACAATGGTAAAGGCCAAGGGAAAGTACTAGCATTTGGAAAACCTGCAGCCATTCATTCACCTGCCTCCTCACAGACCAGACAGAAATGAAAAGCATGAAATGGCTCTAAGAAATGTGTTTCCCAAAATAATGCTAATTTACACTGACTAAAAAGCATGTGCTTTAAGATTATTTGGGAACGATGGGGGAGGAGGGCAAGGGCAGAAAAAAGACTGTGAGAAGCTGTTCTGTGGTGGGAAAGGGGCCCCTTCATTCAGAATTTTGCAACATCAACACCACAGCCTCTTGTCCATCATCTCACAGCAGTGGCTACCCAACCCTCCACATCAGTATCAGCAGCTACAGGATCACAGAATGGTCAGAGCTGGAAAGGACCCTAAAGATCATTCAGTTCCAACCCTCTGCCATGGGCAGGGAGGATGCCTATGCATCTCTGTCCTGAGGTAAACATGCACAAGATACGTAAATATTTCAGATATTCAAGTAGCATTCATAATCTCACATCATGCTGCCTTTTAACTCCCAAAAAATACACCTTGCACTGGCTGCCAGCAGAAACAGTGATGTAGGGCTTTCTTGGAACTGACACTACCAACAGGCAGGATCATCTAAGGATGGACCTGCTCAAGTGTGAGATGACCAATACCAGCACAGTGCAGGACATGATGCCACCTCCCTCTTCAGGTGTATTACCACTCCACAACAGAAATACACATCAAACATGGAGACCACAGCTTAAAACTGCAAGCATGACAGGGTCAAACTCCATGAAGAGAAAGCCAAGGGCAGTGACGTGGTGTGTGTCGGAATGGAAAACCTCAACTCCCAGGGTCCTGTCGCAAACACAGGCAAAGCACCAGTCAGGAACACAGCAGAATGCAGCAGGACTATGTGTTTCCAGTATTACAGCCCTTGTTTCCAGTTTCTTCTTACCTTAATCTTTAGCTCCAAAACCACTAATTATTTACAGTCCTTCCCTGACACCTATGGTGTTGTTAACATTTTTATTCACAAGCTATTGCTAACATCTTCCAACTTATCTTCTCCTTAATCAGTCATTCTGCATTTCAGATGTAACTCACTGGATGGAAATAGCTGTTCCAAGTGATAAAATTTTATCTATTTGTGTTTACACAAAGGACTATTCATTTCACATTCAGGATCTAACATACAGATAAGCCTTACTGCAGAGGCATAACTGGGAAAGCTCACTAAATAAAGGACCTCGGGATGCCTGTGCTGGTTTTCTCTGGAGTAGAGTTAATTTTCTTCACAGCAGCTGATATGGAGGCATGGCCTAGCTTTGTGCTGGAAACAGTGCTGATAATACAGGGATGTTTGAGTTGCTGCTGAGCAGTGCTTACACAGAGTCAAGTTCTTTCTGCTCCTAGTGCCACTGCACCAGCAAAGTAAGCTGGGGGTACACAAAAAACTGGGAAGGAACACAGCTGGGACAGCTGATCCCAGCTGACCCAAGGGACCATATGGTGTCATGCTCATCATACTAAACTAAGGGGGCACATTTGGAGTGATGCCAAACAGAAGTGTAATTTTTCTTAAATAAGCATGAAAAGATAAAAAGTAGAGCACTTACCCTGCTTTAAATCATTGTTGTGCAGAGAGGAATGCTAAAGGTTTCCCAAATTTATCATTCAGCCTGTATTGGAAAGAATATTAAGCACATAAAAAATGCACCAGCCTAGTTCCAACTTGGACTTCCACTCATTATAAAACTTGGATCTTTCCGTTACATACAAGGTTAACCCCTGTTTCACAACCCCATTTATAGGGTTACCTATCTGGAAAGCAGCAGTTTCATCTAAAGAGACATCCAGGGAGGAACTGGTTTCTTATTTTCCCCTGAAAACAGGAAATTCTTCACAGAAGGGGCAAGACGAAGTGTTAGTCCTTGCTGGGGGCTGAAGTAGGTGCAGAGCTACTACAGGTACCATAAGTAAGGAACACTGCAAACATAGGCACGCAAAACTTGGTAATCAAATAAATGACTCATGCATACCAACAAAAAAAAATTCAGAACAGCCTCTGGACCTCCCCTGAAATACCAGTGAGTCAACATTACAGACAACAAGCTTCACAAGAAAATCTGTGCCAAAACAAGTCACCCAGACAGTGGTAGTTGCCATTTTCTTCCAGGTATCCCCTTATTTTCAAATGGGCATCTACATAATTTGTTCTATTTACAGGAAGAGCAAACACACACCCCATTAGCAAAACTATCAATGACATCATTAGTTTGTTTCTACAGGCCATAATTATGTGTACAACAGACCACAGGCTAAAACCAAAAGCAGGAGACCACAAATTCCAGCCTTTATGCTTTTGGTACCACAAGCAAGGAAAATACTAGGGAAAAAAACCACCCAGCAAACCCTGAACAACCTCAACACAAAAAACCCCAAGACAGTATCAGCAGGAAGAGACATGTAACTGCCTGAAAATAGGAAAAAAGTTACTGAAATAATATTACTTACTTTGAACCTCCTATAGCAAGAAATACCTACTCTAGAGACACTTCTCCACCTTAGGCACTTTAAGTACATTTACACAAATAAACTTAATTTGATTAGTCATCTATGACCACTATAGTAAGACTTATTTTAACCTTTTAAACTTTAAGTTTACTCTTCATCACCAAGAACACATCTGAGCTTAATTTGAAGTGAATATTAACCCTAAGCCACCAATTACACTGTCACACTTTCAGCAAACACTAATACAGCTGGTGTTATAGAATAAGGGGCTAATTTTGCATGAAAGGAAGTTTCAAAAAGGCACAAGCCTTTGGGAAGTCACAACCCGAATACCACACTGTAGTCTCTAAATTATGAGTACAAGTCAACAAGAGGTCATTGCACACCACCACCACCACTGTGATTCTTCACAAAGGTGGGCTCTACTCCACATATGCTTTTAGAACCAATCCTTAGATCATAAACAAAATTAATGGAAACGTAAAGCCTCATGAAACCAACTACACAGACGAAACATGGAAAACTATCACTAAGGATCCAAGAGCTTCTTAAATTTTGGTCAGGAGTGGGAGCAATTTGAGCATTTTTCTATTTTTAAGACATAGCATTTGTCACTTCATTGTACTTGTGGCCTACATGACTGTAGATGACTGTCTTCCTTCAAAGAAGAGATTTTCAAGTACAAATTTAAATGGCAAAAGTGTTATTTTCATTGCAACCATAACCTATGAAATAAGTAGGTACTTAATGACAGAGCAACTGTCCAAACCTTCTAGTGACACCGGAATGAGGAAGCAACAAGCTACAATTTGTTGGGGTTTTTATTAAAGCTCATTATTTCTTCCACTATTTGGAACAGCTGGTAAAAGTAATCATTTGGCAAGGTCTGTCAAGGGATAAAAAAAATAAAAGTGTATTTGCTATGGTAGATTACATACTTTAAACCAAAATGAAAGGCTGAAACATACAAATATTTATGAAAGAACAGGGGGTTTCAGACTTCCAAATTGTGCAATAAATATGCATGCACACACGTTAGCTCAGATAAACACATCCCTTTCATTTTATGCTCCACTATTTAACTCTTTTCACAGATCCATCTTCACAACCTTAGAGATTCACTGAAGTGCTGCAGACGTCCAACACAGTTCTGTAAAATATCAGTATAATAATCATATTAATCAGTAAGCCACACATCACCCAGCACCCTGAAGATCTCGGGAACAAACATGCTGGTGCTCCACACTTTGGTGAGAAAGCCCTGACATCCACATCACACACACCACCTATGAGACCATTATGTTCCCATATCCATGTGGGTAAGGACGGCTTTCAAGATGTGCTGGTACTGTTTGAAATGCTTTATAAAGTCATGAAATGGAAATTCAGCTTTTTTTTTTTCTGGAAAGCCACCATTTACATTTCCTCCGGGATATTGATTTGCACAGACCAAACAATTTCTGGTGCACAGAGATTACGCACCTCTTTGTGATAAGGGGGAAACGATGAGCCAAGATTCACCAGAAGTCATTAACCACTTTAGAAGATACACACACACAGAGGAGGAATTACTGCAACCCCTGGATGAGCTTGGCATCCAACTGCAATAGCAGACACAGACAACATGAGATAAGTGGAGCTGTGTACCATTAGCCTCCTTGATAGAGACACAGTTTAAAAACAACACCAAGCCTGGTAAGCAGCTGCTTGGCAAGACAGTGTTTAGACAGCCAATTTACTTTGAGGTCCAGCCCAAAAGATGCAGCCCCATTTCTACTGATGTTTGCTGCTGAGCTTTTATTTTTCCTGCTCTACTGCAAATTTATCCAAACTTTCAAAAACCAAAATCTTAGGCTTCTACTTTTACCTAAATGAATATCACAAGACAGTTTGCAGCAACTCATCCTCCAGTGGCAGGCTACAAACAAGATGTTTTCCTGCTCTTAGAAGTCCATTGAAACAAAATACTTCTTCAGCAACATCCTTGTCACACCAGTTGAGGAAAACACATCATTCCTAATGACACAATGATGCTCCCAGTCTTATCCCATCAGTTCAGATGAGCATTGAAAAGTCTGACTGACTTGGATGCACCACTGAACAAAATCTACCAAGCTTAAATGAAAAGATACAGAAAGAGGAGTGTAAATTAAGTTCTCCCTCTGGTTCACTCCTTGCCATTACACAGCCATGGAATTACAGATAACAGCTCATCCATGGAATTCAGAGGTACCTCAAAAAGCCTTATTTCAGACTACTTATACACTCAAACCTTGCAGCAAGGGTTATACTGGGAACCTGAGTGGCAACAACCACAGATTAAGTGGTCTAGATAAAGTCCTGTATCTTTCCATACATCACTCTTGTATTTTCAGTGTGCCACTTACCAAAATACTCATAATAATAATTCAAAGGTCTAGAATGAGGATCCAATAAAAGCAAAATACAGTTAAGAAATAAACTGAAGGGTAAAGGTTTTAGTCCAACCTCAAAATATCCAGTATTTGCTTGAAGCAGTGTAGCAGATGAGCTAGAAACTACTTTTTCTGGCTTTCTCCTAGCAGCCCACAACTCCTGGACCTGTGCCTACACCAGACCTCACAGAGGTGCAAGGACTGCATGTTAAAGCAGGAGAGAAGAGCCACAAGGATCTGATGGGGAACCTGTTGATAGTACATGATCAAAACATGCACTAATTGATCAAATTTTTAGGCTCACTTTCAAAATTCATGTTCAAGGACAAGTCATACAAGTTGCTCTTGCCTAAGACAGGTATTTCAGCTACCAACCACACTGGTTAAGCAAGAAGGAAACACTTCTTTAACTACTAGCTTTTTTATTACTCGCTCACTGGTGTGTATTTTAAATCAACTCATATTACTAAAATGGATTCCTTTATGTGGTGAAATAATATGAACAATAACAAACAAGTTTCTCTAGTGCAGCCATTAAAGTGCTCAAATTGGCAACAGACACAGTGCTCATTTTCCAGTGGCATCACACCCACGCCTTGAATTCACTGAGAAAATAAAATGTATTTCTTTAGGAAAAAAAACCCTGTCAGAATCAATATCACAAGTTAGCAATTCCCTATCCAATAGGGAATCTTTTCAACCGAATATGAGGATTTCAGACTAAGCCATTAACTTGCAAAGGCTCACAACAGAGAGCTTCCCAGTCCCACATTCAAAGCAACGTGACCATCATGCAGTTTGTAAATGCAGTGCAATAGGCCAGTTCTGCTTTCCAAACCACTGCCAGACTTGCTCCCACGTACAACAATACTCATCTCCAAACACTTTAATGAAAAATCAACTATTTCTGATGGAAAAGATATGCAGTTTTGTGGCTGATATTCATAGGACTTCTCATGTTATTCCGTGCTTCATTCCTTGCCTCTAAGCCATTAATTGCAAATGACTCTGCTGCTGGGTAAGTGCATCTTTGGAAATGCAAGACTGGAAAACCCTAAAGTTCCATGGAAAGTATTTTCCTATTTGCATAGTAGCAGGTCTTCAGCAAACACAACCACTGGGTATCACCTTTCTTAGGACTCTCTAGGTGTATTTTAGGATCCTGCCCTGAGTCTAAAATGGCCAGGATACTTCAAGGACAAGTTTAAAAAGAACAAAGAGCAAAATAAAGCCCCTTATACAAGAGCTCAAATGAGAAAATCCTTTTTTCATTAGAGCATATTAGCATAATCACAAGACCTTACTTTTGTTAGATAGAAAATTCTTCTGTTGATCACAGAGGGAAACTCATGGCAGAATCAGAAGAGTCTAACTCAGACTTATGAATTCCAAGTACCCCAGGAAATAACACAGGCCTTAATATCACCACTGCCTGTATCCAGCAAAATGCAAATTAGATTGTGAAAAAGACTACAAATCCCTTCCCTCCTCCGAAAACCAACAAAACCCACAATTTCTCAGCTTTTTTTCTGTCTCTTTCACTAGTTTACTGTGCTCTGTTGCTGAGGCTTGGACAGACCACTGGGGTCATGGAGTATAAACACAGCTAAACTATGTCAGCCAAAAATTGGAAAGATTATAGCTAAAAACCACTGTAGAATATATGCTGAAACACAGAAGGAAGGATCTGAGGCTATTATTGCTACGAAAAGGTAACCTTTATTGGTACAAAAAGGTCCATCTTTATGGAAAGAAAGATCCAGGCAAAACCACCACCTTTTATTTCTGGTTTCAGTTTGGTGTGCGCCTTTCCACAAAGAAACAATGGAGTCCCTCTCCCAGAGTTCTCACCACGTCTTTACGTCAAGATGAAGTTTGCAAAGACACAAACTTTCCACAGTTTAACATGGTTTTTCATCCTCCTTGTGTGTATACTTTTGAAATACAGGTCAGAGCCAAACAGTAAATGCAAAAGGAAGTAAGGCTTTTGAGGCTTTTTAGTGAGAGCACTGTATTGTTTCTCTGCAGTTACTGTATATCTGCTAAAGTAACTTGATCCAACTGGGTTTTTCCTCCATGGACCACAAGATTTGCTACTCAACAACCTTCCCTTTCCAAGGCTGCAGAGAGAAAGGAGTAAATTTATATCATTCTTCCATTGTATGAGGGTTTCCACAGTGGTGAGAATTTTGTTTGAATTCATTTTCAAAAATAATTTCTCCTGCTCCTGTAGCTCTGTGTGAGCTTGTATCCCAGCACACAGCAACTCTAAAACAAACTTCCAGAATACATCACCTTTAATACAATATTCATAGAAGGCTCAAAATACTTCAGAGGAAGGAACAAATGAAAGGCCTTTACATAGTCACAATCCTGTTTCATTGAACTTGCATACCCTCCCATCATCACCATCTCATAGCTCAATTTACGGAAATATTCCTGCATCTTCTCTGTCGGCCTCTGCTTTATCCAGAGCTTTTCTGGATAAAAATCTCCTCTGTTTCTGAGGGAACAGATATCCTTCTCCTGCCTAACCACTTACATCACCGAGGAAATCATCCCCTTGATTGCCCTAACAGTACATTAGCAGTTAAAAATATATATATTCTACCACTTAGGCTTGTGTGCCTGAAAGAGCAGATGATGCCCACTCAAGCAGCTTTTCTACACTCAGATCCCCCATCAATTTCAATGCAAATTCCCCACGGAGAATGACTACAAAGACTGGGCTCCAGCAAATATTTATAGCATAATTCAACACAGTTAATGAAGTAACCATGACACAAACCAGAGAGAATACCAGTTTAATATGTCAGCCCTTATCCACATGACTAGAAATTAATATGTACACATAGATATCATCTAAATCATGAAACAACTACAGGCTCTTCATTGCTAAATAGTGCAGCTGTAACAACACAAAAAAACCCTTGAATCCTGAAAGGTAAAGATGTTGAATAGACAAACAAACAGTAGAAAAGCTAAATTTCACTTTAGGAAAAAAGAAAAGGTGTGGAAAATCAGCATAGGTGACCTAATTTATGGTTCAGTGTTTCTTGAGTAGATACAGTAATACGCAAACTACTTCAATAGTAGCAAAGAGGGGGGGGAAGTGCTTCAGGTTAAATGTCGTCAACTAAAAACAAAATAAAACACAGGAATTGAAGGACGTGTACTTACATGAAAGGTATCCAAGTATGATAATAGTACCCATCTCTTAATTTCCAATCATCAGTTTTACACTTTTTACACGTTGCCTAAGAGATAAGTTCCTAGTATTGAGTGCTTATCAGTGCACACACTGGCAATTTCAAGCAGTTTTGCTCAGGAAAAACAAGATTTCTAAGCTGCAGTCATCTCATTTTTACAAACATCTGTTATCTTTATTGCTTTAGGATTTAACATTCAAAAGGGTATATGCAGCATCTAGTGATTTAAAAGATTTTCTTCCTCACAGTAAAATCCTTTAAAAATATGCTTCTGCATTCATATGCTCCTATTTCAGTTGTATTAGGGAAACTGATAGAAATTAACCTAAAACCTAATATTCTGCTCCCATAACTACATAAAAATCATACTTCAATCTACTACTCCGACCCTTGCTTTTCCAAAAAATAATACTTGAATTATATACAATGTGTGAAGTCAATGTTATTAACTCCCTAATTAGATATTCTTTTCCCATTACCCAAAAAATTGGTATTTGATGCAATGGAAGTGTGCACAACACGTTATTAATCACTGTCAACAATGTGAAAGGTTGCAAAGATAACTACTCATCGTTATAGAATCTGGGCACGTGGCCAAAAAGAAAAAAACACACACACACGGATATTAAGTTATCAATGGTTATGAATAGTTTCTGGCTTCCGAAGTTCAACACTCAAACATCTGACATGCTGCCTGGATCTCCCTCACAAAGGCTTGATTTCAGAAGGGCTTAACTGCACGATGTTCTCTGTGAACATGCAGTGCATTGCCACATATGCTGAGTGACAACGTGCTTGGACTGTAGACACACAGGAAGTTAAGATATTGGTGCCTAAGACTCAATTTTGAACCATTTGCTGAAGTGCACAGTCACATCTTCCTCTCAGGCATTAAGGATGAAATGAACCTATTAAACAGTCACCATGTTGTTTTATGATATCTTTGACATTATCTGCAAAGGAGACAACACTACATTACAAATAAAAACAGTCTTTATCCAGCCATTAAACACAAACCAAGACTGAACGCTTTCATTATTTAGAGGCTGTAAAAAAAGTCTAAATTGAAATCCACTTTCTAGTTTAATAGGAATGGATATAGGAATGGAAAATAACTCATAACATAAAAAGCACTCTAGATCACTAATCTTAATTGGCAAAAAAAGATTATCATTGAAGTTGATCATAGCAATTGACTTGCAATAGAACAATTTCAGCATACTGTTCTCTTTCAGAAGAAAATAAGTCATTCCAAACTCCCAGATGAATTTGGTCATGATAACTGGACACTCCTTAAGTTGGCTAAAAACACGTGCAAGCTTTAAAGAAACACAATTAGATCCTGTTCTATCCTCCAAGGACCACACTAACAGGCTTTACATTGCCTCTCTTCAAAAGGCCCATGCCCAGCTGGGGCAGCAGCTACAACACACTCTGGGGTGCTCCTTGCAGTGTGAGGTTGCTAACAGTACATGTGGAGGTTCATCAGGGATGGGGGGCTGTCTTCCAGACCCCAGGAACAGATGCAACTGAGGAACTGTGGGGTAAATGAAGCACATCTACCAGCACTGACTGTGGGGCACACAGCACTTGCCAGGGTTGAGACAGAACAGACTCTGTCCTCCTCTCACCATTCCCTAGCTTAGACTCCCCCCATCCCAGACAAGATTCACTGAAAAGTAAGAAAAACCACTTTTCTCTGTCCTGCATATTTGAAGTACACCTGCTAAAAGGGCTTACTGTAGAAGTTGCAATCGGAACCACTACTGTAACCCAAAGAAGCAGGACACAAGAGACCTTTATACTATGCTTTCATCCAAAATCATGAAATCTATTAAATAAATTAGTGGTTTACTTGGAAAACACCTAGCAAGATAAACCAATTAGCATGTATAATTTGTTTATACACACACCTTGAGACATTCAAAACATCTTGGAACAATCTTAATCCTAAATCCTTCTGCACTTGATAGTGACCAGTTTTTACTGCAGAGGAAGTGTTATTAGTCATGATCCATCCCCTTATGGCAGAGGAAATGACAGGGAGGAGAGGACCGCAGTTACTGCCTCATCGTCTTCAGAGACATGTACAACTGATGTAGATTAGACAAAGTTTTTCAGCTGTCCTTGCTCTCCAAGAGCACAGGGCAGCACCAGAAGGGGATCACCTCCACTTCCATACCTCTGGCTCTGCAGGACACTTCTCTCAGCCCAGGTGCTCCTTCCAGAACACACCAAAACTCTGTACAGACAGGAATTGTCTGCACCTCAATGCACACATGAAAAGCCACTATGGAACAGTAAAAAAGAAAAAATAAAAGCTACTATGGAACAGTACAGTTATTTGCAGACTGTAGAATATTGTGGTTTTGTTGTGGTTTTTAAGGGGTATTTTTTTTTGTTTGGGTTTTTTGTTGTTGTTTAGAAATAAGGACACTTCAATTTTTAAGCAATTTCCTCATGTAAGGTGAATGCTTGCATCATACTTGCTTTCATGTTGCTTGTGCTCTTGTCTGCAAAACTAGAGCAAGTATTTCTCATAATTTATCAAGATTATCCATTTCTAATGTCCATTTTACTTGCAGCAACAAAAACCCCAAATAAAAAACAAAACCAGCACTGCAAGAACAAGCCAGTTCTCCTCCAGCTTCCCATCCTCCATCACACTTCCATTCTCCCCAATCCTGAGCTTAGCCAAAGATCTTGGAGCTACATTGCCTAAAAGCCACACAGGGCCACTCTGACAGCTGGATTCATCTGAAAATGATGCCCACCTCCAAAAGAAAAAAAAACAACCAAACCCTGTTCCCCCCACAAAAATTAGCTTAATCCAAGAGGCATCCAATACTGGGAGCTGTGTGTCTCAGATATTCTCATCTGTGTAGGGCAGCACTGAAGTGGTCACCCAAACAAGTCAGCCCCTGAAATGTGAAGCTGCAGCAGCAGGACAGTGGCAGACAGATCAGTCCAACAATCACTCAGATTGTGAAGGGTTCTTTTGTTTGAACCTTTTAGTAAAGCTTCAGAGATGCTTCTTGCTGTTGGAACACACCCAGGTTGGGCCAATTACCACCATGCAGCTGCAGCACATCCCAACTCAGATCCTGCCATAATAACATGGAGAACGAGGGAGGGAGGATTTTCTTTCACGCCTCAGCACTTCACACACTCCCCTGAACCACAGAGCTCCATCTTTCCTGCTATTATTTACAACTGACAATTGGAAAATAACATTCTCCTCCATGAGATATGCTCATACACACGGAAAACTCCAACATCTACAAGCTGGAAATATACTACCTACAGATAAAGACAGGTGAATACAGAAGACTAAAAACAAAACGTGTTTATGCCATTATTGATTACAATGTATGTTACAAAATCTGGATTTTTGGCTAACGCCACCCAGTACATATCTTCTGTCTCACTGTGATTCTGTCAAAGCATTAAACACACTGACTTCACACTCAGCCACTGTAAATACAGTGCATGATATCAGACCACCTACCATGAATTCAAAGTTCCAGGCTCTTAGGAAAGCAATCATCTGCCTATCTATCTAGAAAGGCCCTTGCCTATACATGCATCCATCTACTTTGGCATTTCAATGTGCTGTACTGCACTCCAGGTTACTACATAGTTTACACAAGGTGAAAAATCTCCCCCACACTGACCTTTCATCCTTTGCCAGCTAGTCTATTATGCCACGTCATCTGAGTTTTAAAAGGATGCACCCATGTATTTATTTTCCCCACCTGATAAATATTTATGAATATTTTATCCCAGTCCTAACACATACACACTGTAACTAATCTTCCTTTTATTTAGCCAAGCATCTTAAAGGGAAAAGAGTTTGAAGACAGGCTATTCCTATTGCCAAGCCTGAGCTCCAGAAATCAGCATATTAATCAAAATTATGCCAGTTTGGAAGGCAAATTAAAGAGACAACAACAACGACAAACCAGCACATAAGATTAATATGAGTTTCACATCAATGGAGTGAAGTATTTAAAACCTGCAAAAATTACATGTTTGAAATACGGATCTCTTCTGGTGTTTCGTGGTAGTTTTCTCATTCAAGGGATGTGAGCTATCCACCTAAATAACAATAAAGCACAAACATTATGCAATTAAGAGATAGCTTATGCAACTTTCATTCATTTCTAATATCTTATGTTGATTTTGATCAAGGCTGATATGGGAAGGGCACACTTTCAATAAATAAATTAGCATCATCTAGTTTTTGTTTGACTGGTTTAACATTCATGTTATGAACCAATGGAACAGTAACAGAACACCTGAGGTCCAGTTCATGCTCACATCACAAAAAAATTTAACTACAATCCAACTTTCCTAACCGTAAGCCTTGCAATTCTGTGATCTCTCCAGTTTCTAACCACTATCATTCCTGCTGTGTTCACAGGATTTACTTAAAAATTTTGAATATCAGGACTAAATTGACGACACTTTAAAAATTCATTACCTTGTTTGACATGATACAGCAAACATCAGTGAAGAAAACAAGGCATCTGAATTAGGAAACTTCAGAGAGAGGCAGTGAAATAACACAGGCAATTCCATCTGCCTTGTTACATTTTTGGAGTAGTCATATCGGATGTATGTTGTTTATCCAAAACAAATCCTCCAAGTTACTGAGGATCTGATAGTCACTGCTGTCATCACAACGAAGAACTCAAAGACTTTAGAAAATAAACTGCAAACTAAATGCTTGCAGCACATAGGGTTCTCGTCTTCCACCTATAAGTGAGGTTTTTCATAACAAACCTACCTTGTCTCTATCAATTTCTCAACTGTTACCAGGTCTCAGAAGCTACTCTCTTGCCCCTCAGCTCCCTTGAATACAACTCCTTTTTTTGGTGCAGAATACTTGAAAAATAGATACGCAAGTCTGAGTACATATTTATTACCATCAATGTGCGATAGCCTCAAGAGACATCCACGCATCATAATCTGTTAGCAAGAAAAGGAATCACAGTCTTCAATACCATGCTATTTTTTCCCTAATGCTGCAAGGACAAGCTAATTTGTAAGCCAGATCATTTCTTTCTAAAGGATGAATGACAGTCTTCTGTAAAGAAGGGGTTTTTATAATTCTACCACAAAAAGGGCAAGATATTTTTTCCCTCTACCACAAAAACTCATCTCCATCCTCTCACCAACCTTTACTTGCATGGGAATGTTGCAGGAGTCTCTCAGTCTCCCAAAAATGGGTCTGGTCCCATCAGAAACTGCAGCAGACTCCTGAGAAGTTGTAGAAAGGCTGAGGTCTCTACACTGGCTCCATCTCCCCACAATGCTGTACACAGAGACCATGGGCCACTGTCACATCCTTCCTCTGGGTTACGTTGCATTGCCAGATAAAGAGCAGAAACAGAGAGTGAACTGACTGGCAGAAGGGTTTGTGCAAGAAAAGGGAAGAAACTCAGATGTATTAGCCCTTCCAGTCTTCCTCTGCAAAGGGAAATTATGACTTGACCTAGAAGACAACAGCAAGGTACTGCATTACAAAGGGAATTCAGCTGGGAGAATAAATTCACTTAGTCCAGCAGTCTCCTACCAGTTACTTTAGAGTTAGACCAATGTGACCTTGAAGAATTTTAGAAGAAAATACCCATTTTCATCCGTAACACACCTATTTTACTGCCAGGTTCTGTTACATTTTAAGTATTCCTCTTAGCAACCCTTTGAAAATAACACATGAACATGAATGCATACACACACATATGATGCTTCTCAAGGAGGAATACATAAGAAATACACATTTGTCACACTCACCAAGAATTGCTTCATCTGCACTGCACCAGGAAATATGCTTAAAGTTGCCTGTTGTACTGGATCTTAACAGAGAAACCTAATTTATTTGTTAAAGAATATACTAGAGCTTCACTGCTACTGGAAGATCTCACTAATATTTGTTTCTTAAAGTTATGAATTGCTGCAGTGTGCAAGCATAAATAAATCTATACCACGTCTGTCAAACTAGACTATAATCAACTAGAAAAACCCCTGAGTGCCTAAAAATAAATACTGACAAATGCATGTCTGTCTCTCCCTAATGCCTCCCTTTCTGGAAGACCCTTGAGTCTGGAAGACTCCAAGCTTTGTAATACACCCTAAAATTAGTAATGAAGCCTGAATTACCACAGAGACTATTTCCTGTACACTCCTTCCTCCTATCCCCCATTCCCTTTCCTACCACTCCCTTCACCAGGAATATCACAATAGATAGCTGACCTCAGGGATATCAAATTTGCTTCCAGGCACAGACACAGCAAGAGGCAATGTCTGACTGTCCAATTTGAATTTCCCAGCTATTTAGGTTTTGAAGTATTTTATACCATGGCCCGAACATTATTCCAAGTGACAATTACTTCAAAGCCAGAGGGTAGCCATTTGCATAATAATGAACATTTTTCTAAGGAGGTGTGCAGGAAACTACACGCTAATGAGTTAGAATGTGTATTATCTGAAAGTCACACTTGCTTCATAAAAATAAGTAAACACATAACCTCTAGCGTTTACCTTGTTGTACCTTTTATGTAACAGACTGAGAGACACCTGTCCTATTAAATGCACAGGACATAGAACTAATTTTTGCAACACTGAGTCATCTGACACTCAGTAATTTCCATTGGACTTTTCCCAAGGGTTGTGGGAGTGGGGAAGCAGTGCATCAGGGGAGATGCATCCTATGGCACAGAAAACATGGGTTTGATACGTCTTAATCACAGAAAAAAAATGAGGGAAATACAGCAACTTCTGCTAAACCACTGTAAAAGAAGGGAACAAGAGATGAAATGCATTTCACAGCTGCAGAAGCATTTCCAAAAACACTGTGGCATTAGGGACAAATTTTTTTACAATCTAACTAGTAACAGAAGAATTTTTTTACTAGGCACAGAGTTCTACTTAGCATCCTACAATCCTCTTTAATACCAGAAGTTAACTTTATTTTGAAACAGTGTTCTTATACTCCAAAGAACACACCCTATACTGCATAGCATTTACCTGTATTTACTGCTTGAGCCTTTTGGTTTCATTACCTTTGAAATTAGATTGATTAAGCCATTAGGATCTTAGCTATAAAATCCTCATTTATACCACAGGATGTGGAACACTTGAGTAAGAGGCTCACTAATGCACTGAGCCACAGCTACAGCATCATGTCCAGCTTTCACTCTTTCACCCACACTCACAAGGGCCCCAGACGAGGCACCTCAAAGCCAGCTGAAGGAGACAGAATATATAATCCACCCCAGACTGGAGATTTTCCACAGAATCAAGATGCCTGGCTAAATTTTGAAATATCCCAGCTAATTTATGACCATTAATAGTCACAGTCATCCAAGATAAGAACAATAATCATATGTAATGCCTTAGGGTTTGAAAGCCTGTTGTCAGCAGCAGCAGCTGGAAGAAGGGCTGGATTTCTTCCCTACACACAAGGCAAGCAGCTGATGCATCATATTGCTGGGTTTCTGTCCAGCTCTGAAAGATCAGCTATTGATCAGTGCCACTGGCAGTACAGCAGACGAGACACTGTTGTAGGATTTGAACGAGCAGATCACACCAGTGTAGTCTTAATCTATCATCAGAGAAGAGGGGGGGAAAAGCCAGTTTAAAACTACGTGCTGTGTAGATACACACAAATGCAAGCACAGAAGTTCTTCCAGGCATGAGCAGAGTCAGGGGTGCCATACAAGGTCCTCATCAGCACTGATCCTCACCCCTTTAAGACTGGAAAGAATCAACTCTTCCATATTATTCAAGACAATTTCAGCCAACAGAAATCATTTCTGCCTGATTTTGTACAGTTCCATTTACAACGGCATCTGCACTCACCTGATGTGTAAACTGTCTACCATGCAAGCATTTTCAGAGGCATGCATGCCAGCATTTTGGAATAAACCCTCAAGAATAACTGTTCTGCTTTTTGTTCATGTGGGGGAAAGGGGATGTCACGTTTCCCCAAGCATATTGTAATTTATCCCCATGCTCTATTTTTGGTTAAGATAGAGATCCAAAACTGAGCATCCTGCTCAAAGAGTGCCATCAGCAAGTTTGTAAAATGTGTTACAGGTGATTTCCACAGAGATTTCCAGAGTCCTATCCTTGTGCAATGCTTCATCCACAATTCTCCCATCACTTTAGAGCCACAATATAAGCAGCAGTTGTTTATGCATCTCATCACCTACTTGGTTTCATCTCCTGATCACCTTCATTCCCTCCCTCTCAAAGAGGCTTTTAAGCCACAGTTCATGTGGAAAGCCACTACTGCCCCTCATGGCTTAAACCACCTGTGAGATCAGAATCTTCAAAGCACACCCAAATTATTAGAAAGGTACACTCCATAGTCTTAAAATGCCATCTGCTTACACATGGGTGTTTCTTCCACATCCTTAGAACTTCAGCTGAAACTCCTTAGTCAGGTTATGTTCAAGCTAATGAACTTCACTGGGTATGAAGAACAGAAATAGCATATGTACGTGTGCCACATGTAGTTTACTCACTTTACAAAACAGAGGTAAAGCTCAAAAATTTGGGCAAGCCTAAGACCTCAAGGAATCACACACAAGCTTTTTTCATTGTACAGTAACAAAGGGATGGGGAAAGGTCAGGGCAGAGAAAGACTGACAGAGTTACATGAGTCAGTTCTAGTTGGGACTATGCCACAGAGTCCCCAGGCACATGAAGCTCACCACTTGCAGCCTAACCTTTGATTGGCTGACATCACCACAGATCTTCTGCATCACATCCTGACACAAACTTATACAAGCTGGAAAAGAATCACCCCTGAATCTTAAAAAATATGCAAAATTCCTTTAACTGGACAAAGATTACAAGAGACATCAGCTGAATAAGCAAGATCCTCTGTTTGCACTATATAAACATTTTTGACAATATGGGAAATTTCTTTAAGACCAGGGTCTGTCTGGGAGAGGGCTGGCAATATCAAATCACACTCCTATAACTCTCTCATTAAAACCATTGCAGAAAGAACCTTTAGAGAAAACAGAAGAACAAAATACCTTGTAGCAACCATTAAGGTGAAAATTTGCATCATGAAAACAAACACAACTACCTGTTTCTTTGAGCCAATTTCTCAGTGAAGAGTGGTTTAAAATAGTCACAGACAACACACCCAAAAAAAGGGTTTCAGAAGCATCTTAAGAGCAGGAAATGTATGACATTACAGCAGAAGCCAAGCCCTGGACAGATCACCAAGGTACAGCCATGAAACTAAAATCTCCCAAATCTGGTTCTGTGATTATAAGGTTTAAAGTAAATTTATTAACAATCTTAATTACTGTAATAAAGACATAAAATCCAGTCAGGAACTAAAATTTTACAGAGATTGTTATGTTTACAGAAGGTTTTAAATATCTGCAAAATGAAGGAGAAGCTGACATTTTCTCAGTTCTCCTGCTCAGTGGATTTTTATTACAAGTGTATTTCCATAAAAACCCAGTTAGTTAAATTATCAAAACACCACAACACAGCTTGCTGTAATTTCATAAGCTAAGTCTTGCTGCAATTTACAAGTGGTTTTACTGGAGTGCTTCCACACTGGCTCAGCAGCATAGCACCCAACTGCAACAATGTCTCAGCACAAAATTCTGCTAATAAACATGGTACTCAGGCACCATTACCCTGCTTTAAACACAAGTCCTCAGTATAAGCAGGTCAATACATGTGAGACTACTTATGCTCTTTAAACTGACTTTGATATAAAGGTAACAGCAGAGCATCCTCAAGCAAATGGGAAGTGTATCAATAATAAGCCAGGAAAAACACAAACCCAGGAGAAAGCTAAAGCATATGGCTTCAGTCACGGGTATCACAACGACTGCTCCAACAAAAACAAGAGAGAAAGACGCCCCATGAAACAGTGTTAGTCTGCTTGTAACACTGTAAAACTGCAGCTCGCACATACTTCATTCAAAAGAAAAATTATAAAAGAAAAAAAAAGAGCTGAGGATGTTTACTATCAAGTAGCAAAAGGGGAAAAACAATACTGGAAGACCACCATCAGTTTGGCTTTACGAGGCCAGTGCCAAACACACTCTGCCTCTGTGGCAGCATGTGCAGGTAGCTTGAACTGATATTTCAAAGTCCACAGTGAAAACTTTTTTGCAGTCAAAACCAAAAATGCCCACAAACCCATGCACAAAAACAATCAACCATCTACAAGCCTGTGACATGCACTATTACCATGCTACTTTCTGTGCTGCTGACAACATAGCCCTTCCTAAAACCTACCAGCCCAGGACACCAGGTAAGTGCAAATAAATCTCTAATAAAATCTCAAGTTAAGCAGAGGCAAATGTTTAGTTAGACAAGAGAACTCATCTAAGCATAAAATACACATTTACAGAGATCCTTCCAAAGTCTGAATGCATTTCACAATTACACTTTACTCATCATTCAGTCAAAGAGGGTTCAGTCAGGCAGAGCAGAAGACACTTCTGTCACTACTGCACATACACATTTCTTTAGGATGTCCCACTAAGTTAGAGCTATGGACCTGAATGGAAAGTCAAGAAGAAGAAGGACTGAAGGATGGAAATCAACTGAAGAAATATTTCTTTTCACTCATCAGCAGAAAATGTATTTAATCAGAACACAGGGCAGCACTAAATTTTTCATGACACAGGACATGAAAAATTACCTAACCAGATTATTTTAGCAGCAGTTTTTACCTCAAGCCTCTTCTTCAAGACAAAAAAAAAAAGTAAATATCTGAATTCACTGCTCATGAGTGATCATCCCTTTTATATCAAAACAATACTCTACACACAAACTTTATGGACAAAAAGTCTATAGCATCACCTATATTACTCTTGTATTTGAAGACTCTGTTGCCAAGGTCATATCCTGGCATAAAGCCTGCTAACTATTCACATTAGTATTCATGTTGGTAATCCTGCTACCTTCAAATGGTCAGCTTACACGGTTGTTAAACCTGATCAAATTCTTCACTTGTACATTACCAGTTACATGGAATTTGGCTATGTAATTCCCACTAGAGCCAACTTAAGACATGTAGATAGCTGCATTGCTATCCCAAAGATTAATATGAGTCCTCTTAAACTCAGCCTGGGAAGCTGTGATGAGTGAAAAGAACCTGCTTTGGCTGATCTCAGCAAAGCCAGAGGCAGCCCAGTTTTGAGTTCTTGAAGATCAGCCAACACATAAAAAGCAAAACCCCATCCTTCTAAAAACCAAGCACAAATACTAAATCTTGTGTTACTTTAATCAATATACCTACTAAGTTGATACCTAGAAATACATTTGAAAAAAAAACAAAACAGGAAACTAAGCTTTATTTCTACACCACAAATGCAAACGTAGCATTCTGTATTTTACTTGGGAAAGACATGCCAGATCCATCATCGTGGGGTGTACATATACAGACTGATTTCTTACTGCTTCAGAAACACTGAACAATGGTTGACTTTATGTCCATAAAATACATGGTGATAAAAAGAAGAATGCACTCACCTGATTAGAAATGAGCTTGGTCTTATTTCTTCCAGCATAAGCCTCATTTCCAATAACAAAGTGTCTATTGATGAATAATTTTAACAGCCTTTGATCACACATCCACTTTTCCCTATCAGAAATCTAAGAATTTTAAGCTTAGGAACACTAAAGTTTACATTACTATTCAACTCCATAATAACAACAACCGAACTGCATCAACATTATTATTATTCCAAACTGATTTTTCCCAGTAAGCGTAAGTCTAAGCAAAGCTCTCATGAGTAACCTCTCCCTGAAAAATTCTATAGGAAATGAAATGTAATACTCTATTAAGACTTGTTTTGCAAACAGAAGTGAGAGAGATCACCCAAGCATGCGGAGTCATTAAAATGGATCTTACATATATCATTATAAATTTAATAATCTCCATGACGGCTAGAGTTCAAGTTAAAATGAATGTCAGCAAAGCATGACCAATTGATGTTATCCCAGCTGCCACTGAGCCTCACTTGGGGTTATATTATACATTCAGAGGCCCCATGCTACATGTGCACCAAACACCCAGAGCCAGGAGCAGATGGGAGATGTAGGCTCCCATACCTATCAGCAAGGAGAGACAGACATAATTGCATATTAATTTCGGTGCATCAAAACAATTACAGCATACTTCGGTGTCACAGGTCGCAAATGTTTTTCCCATCACACCCCACATGAAGTATAATGTTGTACACTTAAGGAGGGGGAAAAAAAAAAAGTGTTCTAGCAGCCTCCAGAAATTAAGTCAATAGAAGGATTTTGTTTCAACCCTTATTGATTTACTTCAGTCCCAAAATGCTTCCCTGAAAAATGTAGAAGGAAGACCTTGGCAGCTTGTCAGTTAATAGATCATGCTTGGTGCAATTAAAATACATTCAGGAGTTTTATTTTGTTCCCCAAATAAATGTTCCCCAAATGCCATTTCTCTCCAAGCAAACAGCTGCATTTTATCCAATTTCTGAAAGTTTTCCAGGCTGCTTAGATTTCTAATGGGGTGACAGGGAAACCACTTTTATTCTTCAGCAGACCTGATGAAACTGTGACACAAACCTCCCTCTCCCTGAAATTAGACAGTGCTGTCGAACAGCAAAATAATAGCTGACGGTCAATTTTTTTTCCAACTCACTTTTCAACTGAAATAAAAATCACACAGGGAAAAGGAGCTCTCCACACAGAGCTGAACACGGCGTTTTCTATCCCCCACCAACCCTGCGTGGAGGACGACATCAATGATTTATACAGCAGAAACATGTCAAGTTTTAGTTTGCTTGACAGCTGCCAACAAAACTACTTTGGAGTCCCGGTTGTTCACAAGCTACAGTTTTGTCTGAGACAACAACTTCACTTAGGTCAATTTAGTACACCAACCCATCAAGATGGAATAACACAACACCACCTTGACACACAGAACTTCCACAAAGCACTTGTGCAAAATAAGGGCCAACAGCTGACATTAAGCACGTTCCACTGTACGTTTTGATTCAAGCCAAAATTACATCTGGCAACTACAGCAAAATGCAAACAATACCACCAGGACAACGAGGGCACTGACAAATGTACAACATTCTCAGCAAATTAAAATACCAAATGCCAAGAAAGCATTTTCCTAACCACTCTACTAATGATATCAACAGGAAAAAAAAGGTAAACTTACAATAAATCAATAATCTGACCAGACTCAGTAAGAGTCAGTATACTTCATTGGCACTGTATGTCTCCTCAACAAACAGCCAGAATTCTAGAGATTTTTCCCTTCTTTCACTCATATCACAATTTCCCCTTCCCTCAGCTCTTTGCTCCATACATTGGAAGACACCTGAAGACAAAGACAAACATTTTCTAAAACATATAATCAGGAGAAGAGATCTACATAGCGAACAGCAAGTGCAAGTGATAAAAGCATTATGCGGAGCTCTTCTGCCACTTGCATCTCCTTCAGTAATTTAAGCACGAAGTGTTCCCACCTTTTGTCACTTACCCTTTTTTGATCTTCCAGTCCATGTGTCACAGTCTTTCTTTTCTGATGTTGGCTGGATTCAGAGCCAGGTTCCATTTCCCTGCTACAAAGACTCTTCCAGCCTCTTTAAGCTTTCTCTAAAAATCCATAGTATAAACAAAAAAAAAATCTAAAAATAATTTTTAAAAAAGGTGAGATAATTCCTTCAAACCTCGTCCATGTCTTTTATCATCCTTCTAAATTCCTGTTGGCCATCACTGCTCATTATCTTAACAAGCAGCCATTCTGTGAGCCTCTATATCCTATAGTAGCTCAGATGAAGGTTTCCATGTATGTGCCTTAAGGAAGGATGACAGAGCTGAATCCAAACCCAGTAGTTTGTGCCACATTATTGCTCCATCAGCAGCCTGTTCAGTGCATTCCTGGCACAGATAATTTATATGTCAATAAAGGTGTAAATGTGCATTTAATCCACTGTGTTGATATTATCAGCATCCCTCTCATGGGCCACCTTCCTCCCATAAATCAATGTAAACACTTCGCAGTGATAATTGCCTTTTGCAAATCTAGCAGGTGTTAATTACGTAAAACCATCCATGCACACTTGTCATCTTCTTCTATGTATTCAAACAAATACCTAGAAGAGGGGAGGGAAAAAAAGCAGTTTTTACCAGCTTGAAAGAAAACATAGCTACTGATGTTCTTTGCCCACCACCAGGAGCCGCAAGTCAGAACTGATACAATAATTACATGTTTTGAACATACTACACTCCTCATCCAAGCTTCTCAAAATGCTTTGATGCCTATTTAGAGTGTTACCTTGCCTTTGGGGCTTCTTGCATAAAACCAGCCCAGAATGACAATATTGTACATCACAGCTGAACCTACTGCAACAACACTGACTGAAGCCTGCAAGGATCAACTCGAAACTCAGCTTTTGCCAGGGTTCGAGTCCCAGATCTAAAGCCAAACCCATTATTTTTCTGGGATCACTTACCCAGGGATCCTTCTCCACAACCTGTAAACTTACTGTGTGCCACCTCCCAAAATCCTGAGCATGATAATACGTGAACAAACAGGTTCTATTATTACTTGGTAAAGAAAGCAAAATCACAGCTTAGCAGGTCAACCAGCTTAAAATGCTGTTCTTTTTGTACTGAGAAGCACAAGTTTACTACAAGAGACAAAGAGTCTCCTGAGTTAATTTGTAAGGTAGGATCAATATCAGCAGGCATCAATATGCAGGCACCAGGAAAAACAGATTTACTACACTGAATTCCATACTAAAGAGGCTAAATATTAAATCAATTTTAGCCACCTTAGCTGAGCATGGTGTAACAGCACATATTTAGCTGCATGTTGTTACAAGCCTGGTCAGCACCAAAAAAATCCAAACCTGTGTTCTAGGTAACAAAGGAATTAATAAAAAATAAGATCATCAGAAACTCTCTCACCACTGAAGGATAAACAGCATAAAAAATAGATTTCTCATAACACAGTGGAAATGCCCGTTCTGCATGCTGAGGTCCCTTGTTATGCCACGGCAAAAATCTTGACAACAGGTAGAAATACTGCTTTTGCCTATCACTTCAAATGCTCTCTCACTGCTCCTCACCATGAAGTAGTAGGTCATTAATTCAGTTCTGTTTCTTCTAAAGAGCACAGGAAAGAATGCAGTTGATTGCAGCAGTGCTGCTATGCTTTGCCATTTGAAAGTAATCTAAAAACACATCTAACCCATTTTACAGAGAAACACAAGCTTTCCAATTTTATTTTGAACTAGAATCTCCTGATCCTCAAACCTGCCAATAGCCAAGGAAATGAGACAGGTACCTTGAAGGCAATATACGGCCTCTGACCTTAGCAACAAATATCACAAGCAAAAAAAACCCCCAAATTTTATAAATATCCTTAAGTCCCACCGAGGAAAACTTTTTCCCTCCAGTGATTTCACTGTGATGTGACACATGAGACTGCATCAGTCACATCGTGTAATGCCATGCTGGAATAGCATGACATAACCAGTGCAACTAAGGACAACATGAAAGGTCCCCCGAACGAGAGAGAAAAAAAAATTTAAAAAAAAGGACGAAGAAAAAGTGCAGTCTCTGGAAGTTCCTGTGCATTCAGTGTTCCAGCTTTAACCATCATGGAAACAGACTCTCTGGGGAAGTACGTGAGGATCTATTTGTATGTAATACTTAGTATATGCCTGCAACCTAAGACCATGTGTTACAGGTATTCAGTGTCACTGCCCAAGTCAGCTACATTAAACCTCATATACTAAAAAAAATATTAATAAGAGTAAAAAAAATGTATCCTGAAGCTTAAAGAACCATTTCGAGGCAGCCACAAAAAATTTTTGAATATCTAGACTGACTTTTATTCTTACCATCTCCAGTAAAAAGAAGTCTCACTTTTTATCTCTGTGCATATCTGACTGTGGAGCTGGATTTCTTAACAAATTTAATTTAACGACAATTAACTGGCATTAAATACAAAACAAAAACTTCAAGAAGAAAAACAAGGTAGGGTTTTCTGGAGAAATCACCACATAGTCAGAGACACTGAAACCAACAAAAAACCCAGGTGACCCAGAATCTGTGTTACCCCACTCTTTCATCACAGCAACATCCAAAACCCCCAGTCAGGCTCTAGACCCAGCTGGGCTATGACTGAAAATCGTCCATGAAGGAACAGCTCTAAGAGCTCAGAGCCTACACCTGACCATGGTTTAAACACATTAACACTCTCAATGAACCACAGGTGAATTAATATTCTTAAATTTAAACCAGAAGGGCTCCACCTGGATATGTTCTGCCAGGGTCCATCCTCAAGACGCAGTCCCTAAAAGGTCCCCACCTGCACAGAATGTCGCTCAGAAACACCTCGCTGGATACCCAGATCCTCAAGGACGCCGCCTGGCCGCCAGTCTTTCATTAAAAGTAACGCAAATTAACACAACTTTGGGGGGTTTTCTCATTAGAATATAAGCAATCTCGCAACATCAGGAATTTTTCATTCCCGCAACTGCCCGCGTTTCGGAACAAGCAAGCAAGCAAATCCACAAGTTCTTTTTTTCACACGGGGAACAGAAGCCCGGCAGCCCTTGAGTTCCGCGGCTCTGCGAGGTGCCAGACAAAACCCCGCGGGCTTGGGGACACCGCACCCGCGTCCGCCCGGCGTGGGCGCCCCTCTGCCGGGCACACAAGGAGAGATAAGATAATAATAATACAAATAATCACAGAGGACAGCAGCAGCAGCAGGACCCGCCCGGTGGCCAGCCCCGCCCGCGCCCAGCCCGCCAGACCGCGCCGAGGGGCGACCCCGGCCCCGAGCCCGCGCCGCCCTCACCGCCGAGCCCCGCACAAGTTACGGCCCCGCCGCCGCCGGGAGCGCGGAGGAGCCGCTCCCGCGCAGCGCGGCGAGGCGAGGCGGGCGGTGCCGGCCCCGCCGAGCCGCGCCGCGGATGGGGCAGAGCCCCCCGGGACCCCCTCCCGCCCCGGGAGCCGCTCCCCGGCGGGCAGGGCTCGCTGCCGGCCCCCGGCCGCTGGCGGGGCGTAGGTCTCCGCCCGCCCGAGGCCGCGTCCCTCCTGCCGCCGGAGCGGGCGCGCCGGGACAAACTTTCGCATCCCTCCTGCGCGCCGGGCCGGGCTCCCCGCGCCCGCCGCGTCCCGCCGGTACCTGCCGGGGCCGCCGCGGCGGGGCGGGCGGCTCTGGGCGCTGCTGCTCCCGCGGGCCGGCGGCCCATGCGCCCGGGGCAGGGCGAGGGACCGCCCTGCACGCCCGGCTCCGGCTTCGGCTCCAGCGCCGCCGCTCCGCGCCGCCGCCACAACTCACTCTGGCGTCGCCAGGACAACGAGCGCCCGCCCTTCGCCGAGCCCCCTCCCTCCTTCCCTCCCCCCTTCCCTCCCCGCAGCGCCTCCCGCGCCGCCCAACGCGGGGGCTCCCACGTGGGGCCGCCACGCCAATGGAATGCGGGGGTGCGGCCGGCCGAGGCAGGGAAGAGCCGCTTTCTAGGCGGGAGCGGGTGCGGAGGGCGGCGGGAGGCAGCAGCCACCACCTCCCGGCCACCTGCCCCTTCGGCTCTCCTGCATCACCTGCCCGAAGAAATCCCCCGAGGCCGCGATGGCGCCAGCAGAGCGCTGCGGGCAGACTTTTGGACAGAGCATGTCATGTCCGTGCTCTGCCCAGCCCAGCCCACTGTCCTGCATCCCGTCCCTCTGCCTTGGGATGCCCGGCACCACGGGCACACAGGTCCGGGGGATGCCGCCCGAGGGCTACCGCATGGCCGTGTTGCTCGCGCAGCACTATTAATGCGACATATTGTTGGTACCAAACGTGTCTTGATTAGGTGTGTATTCAAAAAAAAAAAAAAAAAAAGTAAACGTGGTATCACCCTCTCGTTAGTGCAGATCCTTGCATTGCTGGAGCCTTACAGGCTTAACAAGCCAGAGCTAATCAGCCAGGCTGGATGTAAGTTCACTCCTCGCAGAGCCACTTAGGAAGCTCAACAGCAGTTCTGGAAATTACAAGTAGCTGCACTCCAGAAGGTTCAGCAGAAGCCGGCTTTGGTCCAACACGACTTTCTGGCCCAGCAGACTTCAAGCAGCCTTGGTCACCCTGCCTGGCCCACACAACTTCTGTGGGGAAGCAAAAGGAGCACTAGCAAATACTATCACAGATGCAAAATACGGGGGGGTTTATATAGAAAGATTTGGCCCCAAACCGAAATGCACTTTTTATAGTGGGAGTGCTGTAGCATGCTGTGTTCTGAGCAGAATGTTATCGTCAAAGTCAAGGCTGGCTGGAGGACACAGAAGCAGAGTAATATTGAGGGGCTGTTGATTTCTGAAGGCAATCAGCTGGTCGTGCTTCACCACCTGCTCTGACTACACTGACCAGGGAACCAAGGGTGGCTACTGCCAACCACCCTTCGTGAGAGACCAGCAAGGAGATAAATGATTCCTGTTCCATGGAAGCATATATTCAGGAGCATCATCAGCTTTCACCCTTTCTATCCTGGCACCAGCCCAGCTTTTCAAGGCATTTCCCTCATTTTCTTTCTAAACTTGGTAGTTAGTCCTGTATGTGACTCCTTCTGTGGCATCTCATTCCTGAGCAAAGAAAATTCAGTTCAACCTCAAATAAAATTATGGCTACAGTCTTGCCCCGCTTTTAGCTTTATCCTCAAGGCTTGATTCAGCAGAGATTTCAGCCCAGTATTTGGTACATCTGCTGGTAAATAAAATTTGCATCTCATTTAGACCGTTTCTTCTGTTCTGTACTTTAAATGTCAAAGTATGTGGCCTCTGTAAAAAGTAACCTATGAACTTAGGTTGCCTGAGGTTTTGTTTAAGCTGACCTGGAAAAACAAGATGTCACAAACGCCTGGCTGCTGTGACTCTTGGGACCTTTAGGGACAATGCGTCTCGCAGAAGGCTTCTTCGCTGTGGCTCTCAGTCTGGCCTGTGCTCCAAGGCCTTTTCAAGCATTTGAGGCACTTGCTGGCTGCCAGCTCCCATGGAAGATGACATTTCTGTCAATGTGTGACTCAGCTGCCATGTTTTTGTACCAATAAGTCCCATGTAGACAACAGGAATGAGAAGTTAAGCCAAACTGGTTCTTTGGCAAATTCAGGTGGGTGTTTTAGTACGGTAAGAGATGGTTTATAATACCTTAGTTAGAAACTCTGCTTCTACTGTAACATTTTTATGTTTAGAAAATCTTCTTTTAAAATATGTGGCTAGAGGTAGAAAAGAAGATTAGAACAGCCTAGTCTGTGATAAAGGAAAATTTCAATTCAATGGGACTGCTGTAAAGGCCCTTATTTATTTTTCTCAGCAGTTGCATTCACTCACTTGCCTGCAGCTTTAGTTGCTGTGGAGGTTTTCTTCTGTAAATTCTTCAAAGTGATGGATTTTCCCTTTGAAAGAATGCTTGACTGTAGAGAACTGCAGAAGTGTAACCTTTATTATTTTTTTCCTGTGCACATGTGATGCTTTGAGCTTTGAAAAGACGTGTGTACTGCCACCTCTTTTGTTAATTTGCATGCCAAGAGCCTAAAAATTTGCATTACTGGCTTCATACTCCCCAACTAAAACGCAAGGACAGTGATCTCCCATTCTTCCCAGTTAAAGGTCATCTGAAATACATGTTTCTCTTGGCTCAGACTGGTGAGACATGCAGCATTTTATGAATTGAAGAAGCAATTTATTGATTAAATGTTATGGTTGTAGCAAGAAGCACTAATGTACAAGGTGTTGCACATATGTGCCCTCCCCAGTGCTTACCATTTAGACAGACAAAAGGCAGGAGAAAAAGCTCAAGATTTTAATCTCTGTTTTAGAAACAGAAAGCTATGGCACAGAGCAGACGAGGAGAATTTGCCAAGATCACGTCTCCCAACTCAATCAGCATCTTAACCACAAGCTATTCCCCTTCTTGCTGGTTCTTATCCTTTTGATGTATTCCAGCCTGTTAGATAGGTAAAAGTAATCATGAGTAAAGTTACAGCCTTGGACTCTAAAAAGATAATGATCAAAGTCCAAGTTCTCATTGGACATTAACACAGAAATAATTCTCTTATTTAAGAGTCCATACATAACCAAAGGTGACAGTCATTGTCCTATAAAAATCAGTAACAAAGCACTTTAAATGCACACTTTTAGTCCAGGGATAATGTCAACCAAATCCCAGTACAATTCCTATGAAAGCCATTTGGTATGTTCACAGAAAGGAAAAGATTGTGGGGTAGGAGCAGCAGCCTGAGACTGAGGACTCCTGAATTTGTCAGCTTTATGTCATCTAAGCCCACCCTGGGTACTGTGGAAGCACACCAGGCTTCCACTGGATAGAGTCTAAATGCCAGCCATGCACTGTAAATGTGTTAAATCAAAGATTGCCTTTTACCCCAAATTCCACAGAAGTTGTACTAAACAAGCCCTTCATCTTAGGTGGAACTTAGAGGTACCCAGTCTGCAGTGACTGAGTGCACACTGACACTGGCCATGCTTTGGAGTTGTGATCACCACATGGACAGCAGGATCTGGCCTGGTTAATTTTAATCACCACTGCAATACAAGGCTTTTTAAACGCTGTGGAAGTCATGATGCCATAAACCCACTCTTTGCCATAAGCATTTAGAAATATGAGGCTTCCTTTGCAAGGGCCTTTCTCCTGACACTGCTAAATGTCAGAGAAAGTTCAGTTCTAACACATTAAAAGATGCCTAAAAATACTGAATATTATTCATACTCTTAAAGAACTAGTTTTTATTGCAAGTGAAAAATGTTTCATAATTAGAAAACAAAACATTCATGAAGAGCTACATGCAATTCATCATCTGAAGAATTTAAATAATTTAGCTTCAGATAATTCAGCTTTGATCCATAGACTGTAAGAGTCAACATTTCCTAAGGTGTTTTCACAGACTTTTGAGGACAATCTTGAGTTCATTTGTCTGTGTGTCTGCTGCAGGGTCTGGTAAAACATTCTGTTACAAAACTGACGGCTGCAATGGTAGGAGTGTTTAGATAGCAAAAAACCAGAGATGTTAAACTAAAATAGCAAAGCTTTCATTAATTTTTCAGGCTCTGTTACGTACCTTTTAGCTTTTGGCTGTGGCTAATCAATTTGAATGTTCTTATAAGTTCTGACTTTAGGCAATGAATTCTTAAAAATGTCTTATTTTGCATTTTTAAGATGTGATTGTGTAATGCGTGTACATTAAGAGAAGTTGTTGCTTTTGGGGATGGAATGCATCTTTAGAATCTATTTACCTCTCTGAAATCCAATATCATCTTTGAAAGATTAACTCTTGAGATAGCTAATAGGTTTCCTTTAGGACAGCCTAAATGAAACCTGAATGACAGATGCTGTCATTCTTTATTGTATTCTTTGGTATGGGGGGGATTGGTTTTCCTTTTTAAATATGAAAGATTTCTTTGAATAACATTTGAATTTGGAAAAAGAAATCAAGTGCTGATCAATTGAATGCAATAGGTATATAATATCCAAAAAGCTGTTTCACCCATTTACCTCTTCTGTGATCTGAAAACCATTTAGACTGAAGAGAAAGTTCAAGCACTAAATTTAAATGACAGCTTTAACAGAGAAAGGACAGCTGTTCTCTAAGAATTATGTCCCCTGTACTTGTTAAAAGGTATATTCCTGGACCTCCTTGGTAAGGAATACGTGGACTCCTCACTCCTGGCTCCTAAAGACTAAGAATTTATTTCACAGTGCCTTATATTTCAGTGTAAATATTCTAGGACAACCCTCTATCAACTGTTGTTATTGTTAGCTTGCATCTCTGTCATCCCCAGAGTTGTCAGTCTGTATTTCCATGGTTAGAATGTTTATTTCTTCAAAGTAACTGGCTTCCTCCATGGCCTGTATCCATGAACAGCTGGCATCTTCCATGGTCACTCATTACTACAATGAAACACCTTTGCAAGCATTTAGTCAGGCTTGTGGTGAGCTGTATTTTGGATTCGTGCTGAATGCACAATAATATAGATATTAATAGTAATATTGATAATATAGGGATGTTTTTGTTATGGCTGAGCAGGGCTTGCACAGAGCCAAGGCCTTCTCTGCTTTTTGTGCAGCCATGCTGGTGAGGGAGTTGGGGGTTTGGGAGGAGACACAGCCCGGACGGGTGACCCCAGCTGACCAAAGGGATATTCCAGACCATGGGACATCAAGCTCAGGATATAAAGTGCGGGGAAGAAGGAGGGAGGGCGATGTTTGGTGTGATGGTGTTTGTCTTTCCAAGTAACTATTGCACATAATGGGGCCCTGCTCTCCTGGAGGTGACTGAACACCTGTCTGCCTATGGAAAGCAGGGAATTAATTCTTGTTTTGCTTTCCTTGTGTGCATAGTTTTGCTTTTCCTAAGAAACTGTCTTTATCTCAACCTGTGAGTTTTTACTCTTCTGATTCTCCCCCTGATCCCACTGCTGGGGAAGTGAGCAAGTGGCTGTGAGGGGCTTGGCTGCTGGCCAAACAGTCCTTTTTCTCCTCACAGTTTTCAAGATTTGAGATCTCTATTTTGCTTGAACAGAACGCCTTGAGAGTGCCTTGGGAGAGCTACATTCAAACGAGTTCTCCAAAATGAATTTTCTGTGTCGTCTTTTATCTGAATGAAATGTGTCTTACAAGTTAGTCACGTAAACTGCAAAAGGCCATAGACTGCGTACTAACATGTTTAATGAAGCTGAATACTGCAAGCATAAGCAGCAAAATTATTTTGTTTACTTAACATTTATACACACTCAAGTAAAAGCTTGTTACGTTTGGTTGGCTAAGCTTGTTTTCAAAAGGGACCTAGAAGGCTGAAAAAGTTAAATAAATAAACATATGCATAACAGCACAATCATTCATATTAGCATTCTAGTTAAGTCAATGATTAATTCTCCTTTGAGGACGAAGTGGTGGTAAAACAACTGTAGCCTAATATCTAGTAGCAATATTACAGTCAACTCAAAATTCCAGATTATATCAACACATGCCTATGTAATGCAGGAGAAACTTCCAGACCTGAAGTTTAAAGAGAAATCTGAATAACCATATGCTTATTTGAGTATTTAAATATAGGTTGAAACTAGCTACTCTCCACAACTGGCTTGTAGATATCTGCTCTGTCTGCAAATAAAGAGGTCCCTAGACTTGCCACTGACTTTAAATGGCTGAACTGGAAGAGCAGGATAATATTGCAGCAGCAGCAGAAAGGAGAATTTCTGAAATACATTGGCTCTTGTCAGAAATGAATACGAACTCCAATGGGAAGATGAGAGACACTACAACAGTATCTTTTTAAAAACATGACTAGCTTCTCTGTCTTGACAATCTGGATATCTGGAATGTTGTAACTGAGCGTTCAATTAAGGATAGTGGGGATTTTCCCTGCCGATAAAGAGTTCTCCATACTATTTGTCAGTGAAGATTGCAATAACACAAAGCATTGCCCAGCCAGGGGCTGTAAGATCAGCACTGGAGAGAAAACTGAAACCTTCTGCAGCAGCTCAGTCTTTTCATGCTGACTCAGAAGGCAGGAAACGGAGGCTTTCCTCTTGGAGACAGTGAAAGATAGTATGGGATGCCTCATTTGGATCAAGAGGGTGATCACAAATGCCTGGAAAAAGCAGCTTTCCACAGATTTTAGTTAGCGGCTACAGCAAAGAGGGAATTTCTTCTTTTAGCAGGCTGGAGAACAGGACTTCCAATATTCAAAACAAGAATCTGAGGTGGCAACCCTTATTTCCTCACTCTGACTCTGTCCTTAAAAAAGTGTACTCCAAGGTCTCAGAAAGGCTTACTTACAGTTCCCTTAGGCTTACTAACAGTTACTACCCTGCTCTCCCCTCTTCCAATTTTCTTTCCAGGGAAAAAGAAGTTACTGAGAATTACCATGGACAATCTTACGGCTGCGGAGATGGAAACAGAAGCAGCTGATTTCATGGATGATCTAGTGGCTCCAGATAGAAGTTGGTCAGCAAATATATTCTATGCCAGGATAAATCCCTGAGAAACCTGATCTGTTCTCCTTCCTTGGAGCAAATGTTTGGACTAGAGATCTTCTGAGGCCATTCTAACCTGAATTATCCAATCATCCTATGAAAATGAGAAATCTGCTTTACAGAAACCAGTGTAGATGTTAGGATAGAGAAGATGGTTCCCATTTAGAAAACAAATTATGTGTTTTGAAAAGATTGTATTATGCCAGTTATTTTACAGTCTGAAGTGAGATAAACCTGATAGAGGAACTTCTGTTTTCCTAATGTGAACCTATGGAGAGAGCAGTGTGAATCTTTCAGCACTGATGCAGTCCTACAAGATTCAGCTGGATATAACTAGGACCACATTTTTAATTGCAGAAGCACAGAATAGAAGATTAAAAACATTGCTAAGAAGTTTTTACATTAGCTTTGTTAATATGAAAAAGATTCTTTAAGAAATGGGCATTTGCAACCTCATGTTATCTGTACATCAAAGGAAAATATATTTGCCTTGATTCTAAGGTAAGTTTATATGATTATAAAGATCTTCATGAACAGGTGAGGAAAGGAAGAGAGAGGTTGTGAGTTCACGTTTTTGCTTTAATATTTTCCACTTCTATAATCTCTTTTATCTAAGGATTTCAAAGCACTCTATGGACATTAATGAATTAAGCCTCACAGCAGTCCTGAGAGAAAAGGTAATGATTTAAAGATTGAAACTCAAAGAGATGAATGGATATAAATGGGAAATAGCCTTCTTAAAATATCATATACTATTCAGACCATATGGAAAATCCCCTATTTTCCTCTTTCCATCTATTCCACGTGCTTGCAAGGCAATTCACAGTACTGGAAAAATTGGTAAGAAGTGTTTACAACTGTTTATATACCGACAGACTGGATGCAGTGACAACAGTGGTAGCAGAAATAAACAGGGAATAGATCAGACTGAAAAAAACTGTGTTGTTTTGAACATGTAAAACTTAATTTCAGCCTATAGAGGTGAAAGGTTTTACAGAACACTTTTGTACTGAAATGGATTTACTTTACAAATTACCACATTCATGACTGTATGAAGTCACTTAGCCAAGAGAGTAGAGTTGAAGAAGTGCTCTGCTGCTCAGAACCAAACCCAGACTCTGGACACAGAGGCCACAGCAAGGAAAGGAGTCCTGGTTCTCCCTGGAATGCGCAGTATACAGTACATTAAAATGCACTAGCCTCTTTAATGACCAGCTGCATTCCTGTGCCTTTGCTAACCTGACAAGTTTTGTATATAAATAATTCTATTGATAGCTGGCAGAATTGATCCCAAAGGATGCGGTATCGTGTGCAATGATAAAAACAGCATCTTTCAGAAAGGAGGCGAAGCCTTTGATGCACAGGGACATGAAATTTCAGGAGGTCTGTGAAGTCTTGCAACTTTTCTTCCCCTTTTATGTTTCCATTGGTCACAGATACACTTTCCTCTCAAGCCCATTTGCACTTCTCCAAGCTGTAAAAATTCATAAGCAGGACCCAAGGGGGAAGTGCCTTGTATCTTCCAAGGAGAATACGTGCTGTAATCATGTAATGAGAGATCCCTCTTGATGTACAGCTTTCATTCAATGCAAGAGTCAACAGTCATGTTAAGGGCATGTAATTTCCTAACTCAGAAGTTCTTGCTGTCCTGAGGCATAAGGAAATGAACCTCTTTGCAATTCGATTTTTTTTCCAAATTGTTTTTTTTTATTCATACTTTGAACAAAGCTAGAAACTGAGAAGTATCTGCTTACAGAGAAAATAGCTTCACATCAATCAAGAAAACCTGCAATTACAAGTGGAAGCTCATTTCACACTCTATAAAAAGCAAACAAGACCTGAGTTATAATACATGCATATTAGCCTTTATTTACAATTATAATAATCAAGCTTCAAGATAAACATCTAGGAGCAATTTTTCTTTCCTGTAGGAGGGCATCTATCCCTCTGAAACTTCTCGAAAGTCTTAGAAAGTAAAAGCAGATGTACCAAGTCATGCCAAAACCCAGTTTTGTTCAAAATCCTATCCCTAACAGAGCTCAGTAACCAAAGTCTGTGAGAAGACACAGGAGCAAACCAAGCACAGTTATATTTATGTACAGTGTAGTCCCAGCTTCCAGCAATTTGTGGCTCATAGCCTGAGCCAGGCTCTTGTTCTTGTATCAGAGAGTAAGTGAATACTCCCAAGGCTTCTTCTGAAAATAAACAGCTGGGCATCACAGGCACCCAGGCATCCCACACAATTTCCTCACCTCTTTCCACTGAAATAGGTAAAACTGTGTTTGAATTCCCATAGGGATGCAGGGAGGAGACAAAGCAAAACTCTTCTCATTGATGCCCAGTGAAAAGGACAGGAAGAAATGGGCCTGAGGTGAAACACAGGAAATTCTGTTTCAGCATTTTTAAAGTGTTGGTTTTGTTTTCTGGGTTTTTTTTTTTTGGTGGGTTTGTTGGGTTGGTTTTGGTTTTGTTTTAACTTTAAGGGTGATCAAATGCTGGAACAGGTTGCTGATGTCGCTGACTGTTTGAGCAGGAGGCTAAACTAGATGAACTCTAGAGATGCCTTCCACCCTCAGCTACTCAGAGTAATGCTCTATGAAATATCTTTGGATAGCAAACAGTTGTGTGTTGCAAAAGGTTCAGACTCAAAGAATTTATATTCTTTCTGACTTGAACTAGAACTTGAAACTTCAACTTCTGCAGCCCAAGCTCTTGTATCCTGTAGGGATGACCACTGTGAGGCCAGAAAGTCACATACACTGAGTCATTCTCCACAGCTTCACAGTTAAGACATTCCCCCAATACGTGGATAAGAAAATTACCTGGTGTGTTTATCTTTATTGTCTTGTATGAGCAAGACAAACATCTTTGAAATAGGGGCTGTTACAGCAAAAACTTCTCTCTTTGTTTTTTTAAATCTTTTGTGTAGCAGATGCTTTTGCACCAGAAGTTTGTCATCAACAGAACCTGAATTTTTCAGCTACAAAAGTACAAGCAAAAACTTGAACAGTTTTAATGACTGGTAATGAATGTAAGATCAAAACAATCTCTCTGGTCCTGCAGTATATAGATTATATGCAGGCAAAAGAATACATAGAGAAGGAAAGATATGGAAGCTTTTGAGAGCTCTGCAAAATTCAAGCTCCCAAACTAGGCTTTACCACAAAAATCTTGGCTGCTGGATAACTCTGTGACCCTATGGTAGCACACACAGATAACAACAACTAAAATGCATGTCAAAGACCGTTTTAATCAGATTTTGAAAAGTAAAGGAATAAAGGAAACATGTTTGTTCCCAAGACAGGTTAGCTGAATATAGAGTTGTCTTCTCGTTCACTCCTGCTGCTGTCAAATCCACCTGCTATGGTCTCTCCCTTTCTTTGTAAACTGTAAAAGTATCAATGGTTGCTAGTTATCACACCTTGTCCTATTTAAACACCATATAATCAAATTTTCATTTCAGTTAACAGGAGCTGTCTTTCTTTGTTTGCCACTACCTGCTCCCATGCTAATTTAATCAGTTCAGGCAGTTACAGAAAATTAAAGCTCATCCTAACATTAACTAAAATTTACTGGAGTGCCAAACAAACCTAATACTTTTACTTTATACCGGCAGTCCTAACCTGTGACCCGTTTAAATGCATAAGATGTGCAGAGGGGAGGGAAGAACAGAGGGGAGGGCAGGTGAAGCCCAGCTGGGAAATGTGCAATGAGCACCTCTGTGTATAAACCAGTTGTTACCACAAGTGCTGAATGAACCAGACAAGAGGGAGCGTGAGAAAGAGCAGGAGCCGCAGCCCTCTGCAGTGCTCATCACTTTGGTGGCAGCATGTGCCTCAGGGGAACATCTTTCTGCCCTTTTATAAACTGTTAAAGCTGAAGAAGAGTAGAAACAAAACCTAAAGCACCTCAAGATCCAAGGTAACCACAGCTGGGTGATGTTTATTTTGGCTTAGTTCTTTTTTACATTCACTGTCTCCTAGGCTTTTTGAAGGAAGGAATCTTTTTCTTTCTTGAAGATTGAAATAAAATTAATACCAATAAAAAGTCCCTATATTTCTTTGGTAATTTCACTTGAGAGTTAACTGCTACTGCTTATGCCTCCTAGGAGAAATTTCTCTATGGGAATTGCATGCAGAGACCAGGTCCTTGAACACAAAAAGAACCCATACCCTGAATCTCTGGATCAGTCCTGTAAATACAGACATGCTTGCCTTTCCCACTTCCCAACTTAATTTGTTAATTTATTTTTGTTTAATTTTATTATTTTTCTATCTGGCTGGGGGAGAGGGTGAGTAGAGCAAAGAATTTTATGACTATTGACCTGAGACAGTCTCCTGGAAATAATCTAACAGCAGGGAACAGCAAGTCCTTTTCAAAACCAATGAAGCAAGAAAATGCTGTTGACCAAGCTATTGTGAGAGATTTGAGGAAGGAGAGGGGGGAAAAATTATGGAAAAGAAGGAAGAGGAGGGATAAAACTGTGCCTTAGACTCATAATTACTGTTTCTTTTAAAAGAAGCCCACATATTTCCAAGGCCATCACTTTTATGGGATCTCTGTTGTAACTACCCCTTGTTCCAAAAAGACACCGTTTTTAGCAGCAGTCAGATGTCATGCTTAGGTTTATGTCTGCAGGAGTTTTGCTCACAGCGTGCAGTGCTACACAGCCTTGGATTTTCCTTGATCTCTCTCTCCTCAGAACGCCCCATGGTAGCTTGGAAAAACAAGACAGTATTTCTGTACAGTTCATATCTGTTTATGTCCTTCTTCAGGAGAGCTCCATGGATTCGCACTGTCTGAGACATGAGAATTCTGAGACCTTCACATGTTTATTTAAATGCATATTAACTGGGCATAGCTAATAGGAGCAAACAAGCAAGCAAACAAATAAACCATATTCCCAGTCCTAATGAGATCAGCAGCATTGCCAGGACCATGCTCCCTGTGAAATTATGGCCTTGGAGAGGCCCTGAGGGTGAGGAGGACCTTGCTCAGATATGTTTTGTTACTTCAAGATGCTACTGCCAGCCCCAGCTGGGTCAAGCACGACGGCAAAGTTGGTCCTAGGAACACAGGTAGTACAGATATTAACAATTTGGTTTCTACAGATGCTTTTTTCTCTACAAAAACCCCTTTTGTTTTATAATTACAATGGACAATATTAATTGATTGTTGAATCTGTACCTAATGGTAGTTAAAAAGGTAATACAGTACCTATATAAGCTCTCAAATAAACAACATTCACCATCTCAAAGAACTTAAGAAAGACTGTAGATGATGGTTGTGTGAGAGAAACTTCCCACTCAGGATTGGGGTTTTGTTTGTGTTTAATGATCTTTGGTTCTTTCTGCTGATCCTTCATTCTTTTTGTGCATGTGCACGGGCACATGGAATAGTTTCTCACTCAAATACAAAACCCTTGATGTTAATTCATCTTTTGAGTTAATCCATTTACACTGAAAGCTGAGAGACTGAAATTATTATTGTTGGGGCTGACAGTTGGGGCCTCCATCAGGAGCCCGTGGCAGTGGATTTGACTTTCCTGATTCCTCATCATTTTCCCCACATCAGGCCCACTGATCTAAACTGTACATAAACAAAGGGAGGTTATTGTTTGTGAGCATTAGAAAATTCAAAACTGAAGCTGTGTATGAAGTCTGCCTTTTATTTATGGTATTTGTTGGTGAAACAGACGCTATTTTCCCACCACATCATAAAGGAGAGTGGAGTCCTGCTCTAAACTGTCAGAAATCATCTATTCTTTTCACTCAGATGTGTGCAGCCACTATTCACACAGAGGAACTTTGTGAATAAGTTAGCACATATTTACATTTTTAACTATGATATCACACTTCAGGATTCCTTTTCTAAAGACAAATTCTGTGCTTATTTCAAGAAGTAAAAACCAAAACAGAGGAAGCAGGTTTTAAGAACTTAATATAGTTACCTATAAGAGAAATTTTCTCTACTGTATCAAAGGCAGATGTTCTGCAGAAACACCAGCACCAATGTGCAGGAAAAAAAATCTGAACTATTGATGAAATGGTGAGGATACTTTTCCCCATGTTTAGGTATCAGATAAATAGCCAAGAAAATGTAATGAAAAAAAAATAAAGAAAAAGACTAAACAAAAAAGCCACAAACCACCTTTTGGGATGAAAGCAAGCATGTGTAATGGAAGCCCAAGGGGTAATATATTCAGAAAGCTGTAAGTGCTGAAAATGAAGGCTTAGAATGAAAGCAGCTCTTCAGCCATAACTCTACTGTCACTAACGTAAAGCTATAATCTTTTTTTCCTATGTTCTCATTATTATCCAGGCACTAAGTGTCAGTTAAGAAGATGTAAGAGAGCAGGAATTTTCACTGGGGTGGAAATCTTTCGTCGCCTGTTTTCTTATATATAGGAATGTTACAATTTTGTCATGGCTTTTAACTAATCTTGGGTTTACTGCTGCTGTGACAACCTTTTAAGGAGCTAGAATGTGAAATGAAATGATACTGTTACACTCTAATAGACTGAAAGGACTTTTTTTTCAAACCCAAAATAGCAGTTTCAACATTAACACTGGAAGGGTTGAAGCCCATATCTGTGATGAAATTGTGAAAGAAGCAGAAGCAAATTTGCTAGCAACCAGGAAGAGATGCCACTTCAAGCTTCTGATACCTTTTTTTTTTTTTTGGTATTTTGAGGGTTGGTAGGTAAAATGCAACTGCCTGGAGTCAAAGAATTCATTTGTTTACATATTTTCCTATTAGTACCAGAAAGAATATGATATTTTTACCTAACTATTTTACAGAAGATAAAATAGAAACATGGCAAAGGGAAATGATTTATGAAAAAGGTTCTCCTCATCCACCATCTGTCATTCTTTCATAATATAATTCCTGCAAGAATAGTCTCAGAGGTGTTTGAAGCACTGTTTAGGGAATAAAATATTAATCAGAGCAAGAAGGAAAACAAAATATATCCATGAGTTAGAAGTCAATTTCAACCTACTGTTTGTTTCACTTCGTAACTGGTTGTTTACAAGGTTTCAGAGTTAAGGCAGAATATGGATTTTAGTAGGATACCTGAATTTTGAACTGACCAGAGAAGAAATTTGGATTCACTGTGTTCATTTACTTCCTCTTAGAGTGCAAAGACTCTTTGGCTGCAATTCCGACGATGTGTACATTTGATTCTTTTTCAAAAGGGTGCACGGAAATGATAAATATGTCTATTGAGGTACTTTAATTTAAATGGCATTTGTTCACTGTTTCCATGAGACATAAATGTACCTGACCAGAAGGGGATGAAATACCTTTGCCCATCCCAGAAGAATACAAATTTGAGTTCACACAAAATTTTGTAGCTCAAAATAAACCATATGCTCCTTGTTCAAACAGGCAAAAATAGAAATTGTCTTTGGGGGTAACTTATTACCAAGTTGCCATATTCAGGGTCTTCTACCTTGTTTAGTTAGACTAACATAGAACAATCCATTTTATTTTACTTCAGATAGTAGATTTTCTGTCCACTGTTTAGGAACCTAGTGCATAAGAGCTAATATCTCATTGTCAGGAATTCTGTTTACTGAGCAAACTTATTTAGTGCTCTTTTACATAGCTCTTGAAGGGAGAAGGGCCTCTTTCTTCTTCATCCTTCTCCCTACAACTGGAGAAATCCTTAATACAGCAGAAAATCTTCAGAAAGAAGTTCTTCTGTATGGGGAGAGCTCTTTGCATAGCATGAGCTGGAGGACAAAACAACCCAGTCCTTACTTAACCTCAAACATTTTCTTATGAGATAGCCCAGGTCATTGTGTTCAAGTTTTCAATCCATGTATGTCATCACTCACACAAGAAAAATTACACTGCACCTCTTTGAGAAAAGTGATTTCAGAATATCAACAGTACAGTTTCAACTATGTTAACAGCAAGACTTAACTGCTTATTATATGTTAATCAGTCTTACACACGGCTTTGGGTTGGGATTTTTTTTGTTAACGGTAAAATGAAGAGGTATAGTTTGGGACCCAAAGTATCCTCATGCCAAAGAGTTTCTGTGCTCTCTACTCTGCGGGTAACCAGGCAATAAAATCCTTCGGTCACCCACAAGGAAAGCACTCAAGGCTGCAGTCATGCATCCATGCATTTGGGTATTGTCTTCCCGTTCCTCAATTTCACACTTTGCTAGAAGCACGCGGTGACAGCAAGTTTCAATTACTCACATCTGAAACAATATTGATGAGCCTGAACTGCAGCATTTGAATCCACGCTTCTGATATGGAGGCAGTATCCTTTTGAATTTTCTAATGCTGTCTGATTATCCTTATTTTGAGCACAGCTTTCTGCATCCTAAAGGGACATATTAAAGCAGGAACTTGGAAACAGACACATTACCTACTACAAATCATGTAAGTGTGGTAGCTTTTCTTAGCAAAGAAAAAGCGTTTCTTCTCTTAACCATAGAAGAAATGAAATGTATCCCCTGCTGCCATAAGTAATGACAGAAAGCAACTTTTTAAGATACTAAGTGGTTGCTCTATTTATTCATACCCATGGAAATTACACGTTAGCTTGCCATGTGCACAAATGGATTCACATCCATAAATCGCAAGTAATTCAGCAAAGTTTACTGCAGTACAGCTATCTCCTTTTGGGGGCTTGTCAGTTATGCTAGCGTCACCCCCGTTGCCTCAGAAGAAGATGGGAATCAGTCCAAAGGATCATCCAAGGAAGCACAGTTGTGTAGCGTATTACTACAGCAGCTCCTCAGTTGATAAAGCAGCAGCTAACTAGTATAGACTTCCAGCCTGGAGCCATTTCTACATGAATACGGGTCTGAGTTAATACAGCCTGAGATAAACTCGCTCTTACCTCACCCAGAAATAGCTTAGTGACCAGGAAGTCCTAGGTCCAGGACTAGCTTTTCTGTTACTTTATGGTCAGGAAAAACAGTATTTAATGGTCATCTATTCTCTCCCATATTCCACTTGCTCCAGGAAAACAAAGAAACATTGAAACATGTCTGCTGCTGGAGTTCACTCAACATTTCTGTAATTATCCCTGCTGAGAAACTCATTTTAGAGAGGGTTGGGTTTTTTCCACAGAGAAGGGAAAACAGATTAATTCCTTGGCAACAAAATTCTAATTAATCAAAAATGTGGCTCTATTCATACTTAGCTTCTTCATTACAATAAAATATCAGATGTTTACTGCTGAAATTATAGTCTTGATTCAATGCAAAATCAGGTGGCTCTTAAGATTCAATTATAAAAATAAAAATTAGGTTTATTGACTCCACATGAGTGTTTGTCTTGATCTGTGATTCACTGATTACAGAGAGAAATGATTCAACATGGGGCAGGACTTTCTGCAAACAACTGGAGAAACATGCTTATCTCCAACCCAACAGCCTATCAGTCACCCTGGCAAACCATCCCCATGAACTGGCTTTGGACCTGCCCAGCCTCATTCCAGCAATTAGATGAAGGCAAACAAAATTTGCAAGAGCAATCTGGCCTGTGTGTAAAGGCTACTTAGGGCACTGCTAGCCCTGCCACCAAGGTCTTTGGTGTGATTTTTGGTACACAAAACTTCCATCGCACCTTTTCCAACATAGAAGTAGCTTTCCGTGTCAATACCCATCCATAGTCCAGCTGCGTTTCCTTTGGGAGCACATCTCTCCTCTCTGAAGCTCACAGAGTAGGGAGCTTTTGTCTTTTCATAACTGAATGAACCTGAGCCTGCTTCCACCCAAATCTGCTGCTCAGATCAGGACATGACCCTGGGTTTGATTCATGTTTTTAATTGCTTGAAACTTGTCTGTCAATGCTAGTTTCTGCATATTGTAAATTCTAAAGGAAGATATTGAGCTTTACTTACCTGATAGTGTCTCTCTTTGTTCACGTGTTCAGTTGAAATCCAGATGTTGGGAAGTGAACTAAAAACCAGCAGTGGTGCTGGCTTTTCTGTTCTTCTACAGATTTGTTGAATGTGGGGAAATGGAGAACAGAGAGATGTGTCTGAACCTTACTTTTTCCCCCTGCTCAAGATAAAAAACACTCCAGAATTTACCTTTTCTTAATGTAAAGATAGTAATTTAAATAGATTGAGAAAACAATGGATATCTAGGCTAAACGAATAAAGAGGACGTATTCTTGCTACTACAAGCTCAGGAGATGGTAAAAAGCTGAGGTCTTAACATACTCAGTAAGCTAAACCCTCACCCTCCCAGGCCTCTGTAATTTTGATAAGTAGCACCTTCTTTCCCTCTGGAGTTTTTAGTCTAGACCATCTTCTAGAATAAAGTACCTCTTCTCCATCCCACAAAATTCATCTAGGGAAATCCTCCCTAGTAAGACAGCTGAAATTCTTCTCTGCACAGGGACATTTGAACTTCTCTGTCCTATTTCCTTATGACAATCTTAACAATAGAATATTCCCAATTCTTCTGTTGAAGCCCTGTCACTTGTAGAGCATAACTGACTTTTTATTAGGACAGAGAAAGAAAGACATTGCAATGGAAAAGTGAGGCTGTCCACCTGCCATTCTTGCCCTACACTAAACAGCATACAGGTATTTTGTGAGAAATAATCACTGAAAGCACCAGGAGTACATTCTCACAGGATTAAGGTGCTATGACAGATTCTAATTCTTTTTCACTCTTTGGCCCAATAAATGTTTGCTTATCTATAATGCAGAAAGTTTAAAATAATCCCAGGCATAGCCAGAGGCACCTGTTTGGGGAGGCTGGAATGGGAAGCTGGAACAGACTTGGCTAGGGGGAAGGGACTAAATATCTAAAGTCCACAATCAGCTGAATAGAGCAAGGATTCTAGAAAGGCCAGCTTTCCAATAAGCACCTGATTGCTGGAAAATCCATCCTTGTGTATTTTGTGGTGGTGAACACCATATCAAAAAAAGTCTTTATTTCAGCTGATGCTCCTGGATGCTATTGTAACTCAGACAAACAACAGCAGGAGGAAAGAGGTGTAAAAGCAGCTGGTTGTTGTCCCAGCCCGGTGGCAAACCACGCACTGCAAAGCATCATTTCACACCACAAAGTTCTCTAAAGAGGACCTTCCCTTCCTTAACCTAACACCGAGAAGGCACCCCTGGCTGGCGAGGATGCACATCGAGCTTCCCTCAGGATAAATGGTCCTTGAAAAAGGTGCCTGTGTGACTGTTAACACCCCATTATGCATCATCCCGGGAGCGCAGCCTGACGAGTGTCTTTCCAGGCCCCTGTCATTTTAATGGACAACTCTCCATTGTGGCTAAACACTGTATCAGTCCCTTCAGGGAGAAAAGGAGCTAACACTGCACATCACCCATACCTGACTGACAGGCCACGTTCTGGAGTACAGCCAGCAAGGAATTCGCAGTGAAAACCCCAGTTCATCATAATTGTCACTGGATGCAGAATTTCCCCGTGTCAGATTATTCAGAAGGAAAAAAGGCTCTTTGTTAGAGCACCACACATTTTCCTGCATTCTCCGAGGGGGAAGAAACAAAACAGAACAAGATAGCTAAGAAATTAATATTCAAATGCATTTAAGGTTCTTTTTTTTTTCTTTCCTTTGTGTCTTCACAAGCAAATATCCTCAGAGAATTATCATTTCTGTGAAGAACTGGCGAGGCTGCCAAGCAGAGCAAACTGGATTTTGTTTTGATGAGCACACCACAATGTGTGTTTGTCATCCTCTGTGCCTTCCTGGAGCATGAGTATTACGGCATTGTATCGCCTATGCCAAAAGCCTTATCTGGAATATTGTAATGCCCAGAGAGAACCCTAAGTGTATTTGTCTAGTTATTAGCTTTAATTGCCAGCCTTTCAGCAGGAATACAGTGAAAAGGTAATAAACACAAGTTTCCTTTAATAATAGAGGACCGTAAGTTATCTTCTCATTCAGTTTTAGGTTAATGTATATTTGATGATTCACTTTTTTTCCAGTGCAAGTATTTCAAAAGAGTGAAACATGGCTTTAATATTAAAATAACTGCCACTCTTTAAAACTTGATATTAACAAAATTTTTTATTTCTCTCGACTTCCGTGATGTTTTTATCAAAACCTTCATTTCAAGGTTTTGGTAAATGACATTTTACACTCTTTTAAGAAACAAAACTTGTTAATTAATCATGACATGAAGTTAAACTTATTTTAACAGCAAGAATTACAAATAGGTTTTGAAAAATAGCACTTGAAATATTTTGTCTATAAAATATTATTCAGTTATTTTATAAAATGAAGTCATTAGGAGCCCATTGCTTGGGGGTCATGTATCTTTAAAAGTCTGTGAAATTTAAAGATCAAGCTAGTCATTCTTCTTGCTTGCTCTCTTGTCTTCACTCACCTCTGCCAGTTCTAGTTAAAAGCAAAGCTTGACTGTCATTAGAATTCAAACCACTAAGTATTTCATATTAATAACACAAAGCTCTGCAAAAATTCTCAGTCCTCTGGTAGGTTAGAATCGCTTTCCAGCAGCCTAACAGGCTTCCAAGCAGCGTGTAAGCTCCACTGGGATTTTAACTAGAACAACACAGACTAGAATTTATGAGTAAAACCCTCCTGACCATCTTCTGTTTGCAAGAGTGGACATGTGTCAGCACTTGCTGTGCCAGCAAGTGATACCTTGGTAGATTTATGCAGCAAGAGATTCAGTGAGAAAGTTATAATGAACCTCTGAGCATATTTAAGGAAAAGCAACTGCCAAAGATTAAGGCAAAGATAATTACTGTTGACATGTTTAATCCCTTCGTGGCAGATGAAATAATTCATCTTGGTTGAGGTGTTACATACAGAATATAGAGGAGTGTTTCAATAGAGATGGTATTTGGAACAGAAGATGGCAGGTGCAAGTAAAGTTTATTTCGGGTATTATGGGCTTTGTGGCGGATTTATTGCACTCAAGCAGCGTTCTCATAGGGGAAAAAAGAAAAAGGTTATCTGTGCACTGCTGAACAACTCTCTCTACATGCAAAAGACATGGAAAACTAGCTAATGGAGAGAAAAGTCTGTGTTCAACTCATAACAGAATTTTGCTTTTAATTGCACATGGAAGACGGTTGGAATCCCCTATTCCCTTTATGCCATTATAATGCATGCCATTTCCAAGAAGCCAGGAATTTTTATTACCCATTCCACAATGTGGAATCCACAGCACAGACGAGCTAAGAGTCTGCCTTTTGTATATACTTACTACAAGGAAGACTGGATACAGGGCATATGGTGCTGAACACCTTTGGAAAAGCAGAAGGTCATTCAGTAGGCATTCCTTTCAGCTGGGGAGATGGCAGAAGGAAGGAAAGAGGAGTGCTGAGTCCTTGTCCAGTGTGTTCAGCCATACATCACAAACTTAGAGATAATTGCAATGCACACTTGTGTCCCAGGGTGGGTGCCTGCCATGTATGTGTTGTAAGCAGCCTGCAAGAACACACCTCTTGTGGGTGGGAGTACACAAGAGCAGGCTTAAGAGAGAGTTGGTGTGGAACGAATGAGCCATCAGAAGCTAGAGCAAAGGAACCTACAGAGCAAGAAGATGAAAAGGTGGCCCAAGTTAGAAAGGCAGAGCTGGACAGAAGGTTTAAGCAAGACATGTGAAGAGCAAACTCAAAGAAACAGCTTTCAAGTATGATATGGTACAAAAACTCCGGAAAAGGAGAATTACACTGACATGAAGAAAAATCTCCAAATAGAAAACACTATTAATGTTCTCAAACTAAATTCATTCCTGATGTAAATCCTCTGAAACCAGTCATTTTGCAGTAGAGGAAAATGTCTTGATGTGAGTGCAACATTATTCCGACTCAATGAGTTACGGCAAACAATTCAACATGAGAATATTGAGAATCTGCTCAGTTGAACCAGAGGAGTGAAGTATGTCTGTGCAATATCAGTGTAGTCTGTTTTGTTAATCCCACAATACAAAGTATTCTGCTACTGACATGCCATTGAAAATTACATGTGTCATTTCTCAGCTAGAAAACTGAGGGGGGAAGGAATTTGTGTAAGAATCTGCATTTTAAACAAACATTAACTTTTGGATGTCTGTGCAGTAGGAATCCTCTTGAATAAGAACTTGGATGCTGCTTATTGATGAGAACTAAATGAGATCAGGTCTTCAGAAAGATGCTTCATAGGCTGCTTTAGGAATCCATGCTGGATTCCACTACAAATACGTGACAGAACAAATACAAAATAAATGAAGCATTTTCAGTAGCACATCACTTAGGGAAATAAGTTCTTCCAAAGGCTCCCACAAATAACAATATAATAGCAATCTTTTTTTTTTTTACACATAAAATACTTGAGTATTTAAATAATTTTTAAAATGTAATCTTCTACTTCAAGGATATGAAGCAAGCAGCCCTTTGCTCCAACTTACCCTTTCAGGAAATAACTCCTGTGAAAGACTTGTCTGTATGTTTCTCTTTGGTAAGCAGAATTCCTCTTGATTTCTCAAAAATATTGATTCATTTAAATGGCTATGAGTATCAACTCTTAGTAGAGATAACTCACCTCTGAAATGTTGAAACAACAAAATCTAAAGTACACTAAAATAGTTTAGATGGTATTACCTGTGAAATGTTTGACTACAAAGAGTAAAATGCATTTGAAGTACAAACATGCTCTTTACTGAGTACTCTAAACTCTTAGCTCTAGATGTTCCAGTGCTAAGAAAGTGCCCTGTGTTTGATCTTAAATAAACACACATTTCTGAGTTGTTATCTTTTTTTCCTAATAATTCCTCTTAGCAGGAAAAATATACCTACAGAAGTGAAGCCCTGAAACACTGTATCTCTATTTTTCTTCGTACCATGCTATTAATATTCTTGCAGTGTAGTTTCTGGTGCATGCATTAAGTTTTAATTAGCATTCCCTGAAATTAGCATGCCTGAAAAAGGCATTTGTTTGTTTAGGAATCCAGGTTTTCATAATGTTTTGGTTTTGTTTCCTCCCCAGCCTTCACCTCAGAGCTTGACCAGCTGATTTAATTTGCCTAATTTTAAAAGATAATGTAACAACTGAAAGCAAATAAACTCAAGTTAAATTGAATCAGCTCGTTCAATAATATGCCTTAATATGATTTAATTTTATGCAGACTAATGAATACAGAATTAGGTAGGACTGGAGTAGAGCACTCCAAAGGGCCCTGTGGAGCAGGCGCTGCCACCTCCTGACCCAGTGCCGTGCCCTGCACCGTGTGCTGCTCCCACGCTCGGATTTGGGGCTGCCAATTATTCCTCCCCGTCACTTTCCCCTGCCACCACACCCGTCCCCAGGCTGGCACGTGGCAGCAGTGATTCCTTTGGGTGCCTGCATGCAGCTAAGGCTGTGTCTGTCTGCTGTGGAGCTGATCTTACTGACTGCCCAGTATATGCAGTTGCCCAGAGAAGCTGTGGATGCCCCATCCATGGAAAGGCTCCAGGCCAAGCTGGATGGGGCATTGAGCAAACTGGAAAATGTCCCTGCCCATGGCAGGAGGGTGGAACTGGATGAGCTTTAAGGTCCCTTCCAAACCAAACCATTTTAGGATTCTGTGACAACACGCTGCTGCTTGTGGTGATACAGTCTGACAAAAATCCATGAGATCGCTTTTAGACATTGTTTTTTCAGTCTGCCGCATGTTATTTATTTGCCATCATTTCCCTGTTTAATCTTTAAAAGGTTTGGGTTTTGTTGGCCTTTTTTTTTTTTTTTTTTTTTTTAAATAATTTAAAAGCCACTTGGTGCTGCTATACCCTGTACAGAATTACAGATGTCATTTTGCTGGGTAAATAAGATGACTGAAGCACAGACCGCCAGCACATCTCCGTGAGGAGCAGCAGTCTGTCTTGCAGACAGAGAGGAGTAAAAGAAGTGTGACCTCTAGTGAACCCAAGTGCTTATACCACTCCTGCAAGAGGCACAGCCTGAAGTTATCTGCACGCTCGGCATAACTTTATTCATAGCTCAGAAATGAAGATATATTTTTGTTACACCACAACCCGAAGACAAGGACAAGAAAAGGATAAATGTTATAATCCAGATTTCTTCACAATTTTGAAGTGACTGGAGAGATTAACGTTACAGCAGCATCTGAATAAGAAAAACCTATGGTTTCTGACAGCTACCTTGTACTCCTGCAACTACTTTGCCTTCTTTTCATTTTTATTGACAGCAATAATTTCATTATTTATACTTAAAATATATCAAACATTTAACCCAATCTACTGAGAGATTTCTGAGGTATTTGGGGGTCTGCTTATATCAGGAACTTCTTGGCTAGAAGTACATACCTGCAGAAGGCTGCAGTTTCTCCTTGAAACCCATCAGACATTAAAGTTAAGGTACAATAAATGAAAGGTATCAATTGCCTTTTAAAATTCCCTTGAATAAAAGAAACATTACCAGAAAACATGACACTTGGAAGAAACATATGCAATAAACTGCATCACTTGCCAGGATTCCCACAAGCAGTGTTTCAACAGTGGAACTGGATGCTGAACTTGAGGCACTTCCCTGCAAATCTCCCGCTGGCAGCTATGATGTTGTTCAAATTCACAATTCCAGCCCTAGAAAGAGTAATCACAAAATAGTTCCTTAAGGAATGCAGCCTAAAATAGTCTGAGCACTCAGACAGCAGGGCACAAAGCTACAGAAAGTTCAGTTTTCTGAAGGTTGTAGAAATCACAGAATCTTTTCAATTCACGTGCTATACTATGTGATTTTATTTTATTTTTTTTTAAACTGGAACTTTACAACAGATCATTCTCAGAAAAGTAATCACTAAAGCCCCTTGCTCAGGACCACATCCAGAGGGCTTTTGAGTAACCCTAAGGATGGAGATTCCACCTGGGCATTTTGTAAGTGGTGTTATACATGAAATTATCAAATAAGAATGACTCCAGTAAAATTCAGTATATATGTTGTCTTTATGTGAGCCATTAATTACAATTCCTCTTGACAGAAGTGCAGCACCACATCCAGGAAGCACACGAGCACAAGATGCTGAACTTTGCTGCCTTGTGATCACGCTGAAACAAATCCATTATTGACAACACGTGTTCATACAAGAAATACAACTCAAGCAGTGTATGCAGAGCAAACCAGATTAGTGCTTTCTTAGTGCTTTGCTAAAGCTGTTTCTGGAAGAGGAAAATATCTATAGGCAGATGAGGAGGGATGCTTAACTAGAATATAGGCACTGGAAGCACTTCATTTCACAAATTCTTTGCTTATTTACCACTTTATCACTGATTTGATTTGACCAAACCACTAGGATATGTCACACATTCTCTTTAATCCACATGATGATGCTTCAAGTAACTCTTTAGCTGAACCAGCATAGATAAAATCACCTATCACTCTCCAACTCTGATTTCTGGCATCAGGTGGTGTCTTGATTCAGCACAATACTTGAAAACAGCAAACATCCCCCACAAGGATCATCAGACAAAAGGCTTCAAGGTTATATATTAAAGGACCCATCATTAACTTGCTACTGGTGCCTTCATTTGCCATGTCAGGGACACAAAATGTTTAATCCTTGTTGATTTTCCTTTAAGAGGTACCTGGCAGAGAACATAATTGCAGTTTCTTATGCAAGTCGAGCAAGGGCAGAGGGAAATAGAAACAGTTTAAATTGATGGCTGCAAGTGAGAATGCCCTTTACTGTTCCATGTAATTCCATAATCTTAGAAAAGCAAAGGCACTAGCATGGTAAGGAGCCTGGTAACAGAGGCACACAAGTTATTAACAGAATAATTATTTTAATAGCTGTAATAACCTTGGAAATTATTTTAACCTTTACTTTAAACTGTCTGATACTGTTGTAATGGGCAGCTCGTAAGGCTAACTTGGAGACCAGGAAAGAGGTCCCCTGAACAAAGGTCACAAGAGTGTGCTGTTTGAACAGAGATAATGGCTTCTTGATTAGGTGATAAAGGTAATTTTCAAAGCTCAACATAAATTAAATAAATATTCAGATGATAGCTTGAATATAAAAGCCTGATTTTTGTTTCCCCAGTTTGATTCTTGAAACACGTGAGTGCTCCTCATTTAAGAAGCCCAAATTCCATGTGCATTCCATGTGGTCATCCCTGGGATTGTGGGGGTAAAGAAAAAACACACTTTTTTTTTTGGTATTTGTATTTGTTGTGAGTCACGCAGCAGCTCTGGGTTACAACAATCACACCTTCTAGTGCGCCTTTTACAGCCAGAAACCAATACACAGTAATTGTATCAAAGCACAAACAAGGAAAAAGAGCAAATGTCCACCCAAATCCCACTTTTTAAGGTGTGGCACATAGGTACTGCAAGAGAATAACCCTTGGCTGCTACATGACTGGTGACACCAAGGAGTGAAGGTCACTTTGGGGTCAATTTTTTCGTTTGAGTTTACAAGCTTTCAGACTTCCCTTTCAGAAAAAATACACAGTTGCATTAAAAGGTTCGGTAATCCGGGCTCTAGTATAAATACCAGCCGAGGAGAGGCGGGTTTAAATCCCAGACTCCTGCCTGCAGAACAAAAGTATTGTAACCTCTGTGATAAGGTCAGGGGCGACCTTATCACTCCCTACAGCTCCCTGGCAGGAGGGTGCAGCCAGGTGGGGGTCGGGCTCTGCACCCAGGGAGCAAGGGACAGGACAAGATGTCATAAGCTGCGACCAGGGTTTTTTGGTTGGACATTAGGAGGAATTTCTTCACAGGAAGGGTGATCAGACATTGGAATGGGCTGCTCAGAGAGCTGGTGGAGCCACTTCCTGTCCCTGAAGATGTTTAAGGAAAGACTGGACGTGGCGTTCGCTGCCATAGTCGGGTTGACAAGGTGATGTTTGGTCATAGGTTGGACTCGCTGATCTGAGAGGTCTTTTCCAACCCAGCTGATTCTGTGATTTTGCGATAAGCGGCACCAGATGGCTGGGACCCTTATCTGGGGGACACTAACACCCCTCGGCCAGGGGCGATCGAAGCGCTCCCACCCAGCGGCGAGCCCCTCACTGGCTCAGCAATTCACCTTTTATCCCCTCGTTTTGCCGAGCGAGGACCGGGGGAGTCGCTCCAGCCGGTGTCCGGCCCCGGCTCTGGAGCTCAGCCTGGAGCTCCCGGCGCTGGGCACAGACACAAAGTGCGGCGCGTTTTAAACGCAAAGTGCGGTGTGTTTTAAATACGATTTGCGGTGTTTCGAGCACAGTGCGCGGTGAGCCCCGAGGAGCGCGGCGGCCGCGGGGACCCCGCGATCGGGCGCCGGAGCGGCGGGAGGGACCCCGTGAGGGGCGCGCGGGGCCCGCGCGGGGCGCGCGGCCGGCGGGGGAAGGCGCGAGGGGCGCGCGGAGCCCGCGCGGCCCCTGACGGACGGGACGGGACGGGACGGGACGAGGCGGCGGCGGCGGCGGCGGGTAAATGGGCTCCGCTAAACCGCCCGGCGGCCCCCGCCCGCTCCGCCCCGCGACCCCGCGGCCGTTGGGGCGGGAGGGAGGCAGGGAGGGAGCGAGGGAGGGAACCCGCCAAAGCCCCGGCCCGAGACCCGCCGGCTCTCGCCCGGCAGCGGGAGGCGGGAGGAGGAGGGAGAGGCCGCGCAGCGCCGCGCTCCCATTGGCCGCGCGGGGCGCAGCGCCGGGAGCTGATTGGCTGCCGCGCCCGCCCCACCCGCCCGCGGCGGCTCCGCGCGTTGAATTCAAATCGGCACCGGGAGCGGCCCCGCGCTTCGGCCGGGGCCGGGCGGGCGGCAGCTGCGGCGGTATCGCCGCTCCCGGGGGCTGCCGGCGCTCTCGGACCGTGGGGTGCGCGGCGGGAGCGCCGGAGAGCGGGCGGGCGCGGGAGCAGCGGCTCCCCCGCGTTTAAACGCGGCACCGGCAGGGCCGATGGGCGGTGCTGGGCCGCGGCGGGCGGGGCGGGGCGGGGCCGGGGCCGTTGGGCGGCGGGCGCGCGCGGGCCGGGCTAGGAGGCGGGAGGCGGCGGGACGAGCCCGGCGGCCGCGGAGGGCAGCAGGAACCGGCCCGTCACGGTGCCTCCTTTCCTCCTCCCGCCCTGCAGAGCCGGCGGGACCTGCGATGCGGAGCCGCGCGGCGGGAGCGGCGGGTGTCGCCTCCTGAGGCGGCGGGAGAATGCGGCCGGCGGGCGGGGAGATGGGGGCCGGCGACAAGGTAATTCCGCCGGTGGGCGAGAGCAGCCGAGCCCCGGGGCTGCCGCCTGCCGCGGGGCGGTGACAGTCCCGCTGCCCGCGCTCAGCCCCGCTTGGGGGTGAAACCGCTTCGATCGGAACGATCGCGCGTAGAAACCGCGGGATGGCGGAAACCGAGCGCGTTTTACCTTCGCTCTAATTTCTGTCCTTAACAAAAGTTCCTGAAACTTCATCCTCATGACCTTTATCCACCGAATCCGTAAAGAACACTTCTTCTTGTCCCCCCCTTTCCTCTTTGTTTTTCCCTTAATGGAAGGTGTGTGGAGGAGCAGGTATAACGATGTTTAAAGCGTGTTCGTCTCAGGCATTCTGTGGTTCTGTGACAGGGAAGTTGCGATTGGAAGAGGGTCCCGCGGAGGTGGGGCGGCGCTGGGCCGAGCCCGCTTCCCTCACAATTCCAGGCTCGTAAGCCTGCCCGGAGCCCCGGACAGCTCAGTGGAAGGGGCTCCAGGACCACCACAGACCCCAAACCCGTTTCTTGGAGGGCTCTGCGGGGCCGCCCGCGCATGCGCGGGTACACGGCGCGAAAAGTAAAGGGGGAATACGAGGGAAACTACAAGGAAGTGGATGGGTCCCGAGCTCCTGTCGGCCCCCGATCCACACCGCCCGGGCATCCCTTTCCTTCACTTTCCCGTCCTTGGCCTCTCCTCTCTTGTTCTATCTCGGCAAGCCCCGCGATCACACGCCACCCCTTACTCCGCTCCGAAGTTGGTTGCGAGAGTTGGGAGCTTGTTAAAGTTCACTGTAAAAGTTGAGAGCCTGTTGGCCAACACTTCTGTGACTGCTATATACTGGGCTGGTGGCCGGAGTTAAGGCGATTATATGATAAAGGACAAGAGTTCCCTGACATGTAGGCGGGTGTCTTTAGCCCGACAAGAATTTATAGGGAACATCACACCCGCTCCCGGGTCATGACATGTTCCAGCCATTATTTATGGCTCTCTGCTGTGCATTAACATACGTTCTAATTGTACTTTCCTCAGAGGAAAGAAAAGGAAAATTACCCGAGGAATAAATGCCACGGGCCCCGAGCCTTAAGCTACAGGCACAGAAATGGTTTCAGGGAAGGGGCTTATTGGTTTAGAGTAGGACTGGAACCCTCAACTCAGAGCTACCTAAAAAAAGAAATGGATCTCTATCTCCCTTTGACTGTTATTGATAAATGGATCATGGTGCACCTGGTTTTTAATATCACCATTGTTCTTTTTCTTGGTGTGTAGGAAAATGAGCATTCTGAGCCATGCAAAAACGTACTGAAAACCCCTTTGAAACAAGCAGCTACCTCACAGTTGGTACTGACAGAGAGACAGCCTGACTGTCAGCCTCTAACCACACCTCCAAAACCTAAGGAAACCCCTCCAGCAGATCCATGGACACCTACTTCCAACCTGAAAATGCTGATTAGTGCAGCCAGTCCTGAGATTAGGAGCAGAGAGCAGAGAAGGCAACTGTCAGACAGTTCAAGTGAGGTCCTACAGACAAAACACTGTTTGCAGGTATGTGGTAAAGTTGTCTGTATTTTTTTTTTTTAAGTTAGCTGAAGGCCGTTTATTCAGTATAAAAAATTATACATTGACATAACAGATCTTTTTTTAAAAGTTTTGATTTTGGAACTTTTACCAAATATAAGTAAGGATATTGACTAGCTACATGCAACAGGTAATGTTCTGGTTTTATTTCACAGCTGCTGAGGACAAAGGGAGAACACTGGCCCTTTGACAGTGCTCATTACAAAGCTGTTAAATATCTGTGTTTACATGTTGCCAAAAATCTCACATTCTCTTTTCCTTATTCCCATGTAGGAGCACATATTGGGAGATGAATACGAAAAGTCTCAGCCAAGTCGCAAAGAGAAAAGTCTCGGATTACTGTGTCATAAATTCTTAGCTCGATATCCTGATTACCCCAGCCCTTCACAGAAAAGTTACATTTGCCTTGATGAAGTCACTGAAGAGCTACGTAAGTTGGTGTTCATCCTATTAAATATTTCTTCATGCAAATTTGCCAATAACCTGCCATTTTTATTACTGCATTTTTGCTCCATACAATTTTGGATGCTTACTCTGTTCTCTCAAACTTATTTAAACCCAGTTTTAAACTTCTCATGCCTAGAGAAAATCTTTTAAAATGCTGATGTTTCCTCAGTCAACTGAACTGAGAAATTCTGAATGCTGTTCCATATTAAACATCTAAATTATTGCTGATATCACAAATAACCAGTTGCAATTTTTTGGATTCAAAGATGAGGACTAAGATTAGTAGTTAGATTTTTGCAGCAGGAACTAGCATTTCTCAAACTGAGCCCACAGCTTCCTGTCCAATCATGACATCAAAGCAAGAAACTGCTTTCTGTTCTTGGTAACTTAACTTTCTCATTTTATATCACTATTTTTATATTGCACCAATGATTTCTGCAGAGTCTGTGTTTCTAACATCAAGCTGACCCTTTCCAAAATCAAAAGGCTATGGAATTACAGTATTCTACAGCTTATATACTATTAATAATATATAATAGTTATAAAAATTTTAAAGCGGTATGATTTACATTTTTTATACTTTGTAAAAAAGATCTGTTTTAGAAAATGTCTGGTCAAAACCAAGAGTTTATCAGACAAATGAGAAGAGTGTGCTAATAAAATAACATATAAAAAGAAGTTATAAAAAGTTTCCTACCATGAGTTTCCATGGTTATTTAAGGACACAGTCTAAAATCAATGCAGTGAATAATTAAAAATGCTCTGTTTTTTCTAACACTGGATTGAAACCCATGCAATGGCTCTTCTGGCAACAGTAAGTTTTATTTCTTGAGGAATGTTGAAAGCCAAGTATAACTCTGAAACAGCAAGTCTTTCCACATATGAATTGTTTTCCTTGCTGGCAAGACCTGTGGGGGCTATTTTCAGAAATTTTTGTGATAGGGAATTGGCAAAAATGGTTTAGAAGTACATTAAGAGGAAGGACAGGGATTTGTGCTGCAGGTAATGCATGGGTGAACATATTTTGTGTAGCAGAGGTGTCAGGTTCATCTTTTCCCCTGCAGACGTGGAGCGCAGGCGCATCTATGACATAGTGAACGTGCTGGAGAGCCTGCACATGGTGAGCCGCCTGGCCAGGAACAGATATGTCTGGCACGGGCGCCACAACCTCCCCCAGACCCTGCAGGCCCTGAAAAAAGTGGGAGAAGAGAACAAATACATACAGCAAATCCAGATGATCAAGAAAAGAGAGTATGAGCATGAATTCGATCCTGACAGTGAAAGAAATGAAGAAATGGCAAGTTCTTTTGGCTCAAGTGAGCAGTCAGAAATGTCTTTTGTCGAGCTCCCAGGAGTGGAATTTCGTGCCGGTAATAATTCTCTATAATGCCAAGAATAATATGTTCTTATAATGATAAATTTTTATGAACTTGGAAAAAACATTTATTTGCCGCCTTTTTTTTGTTCCAAGATGGTACAGCCCCAAAGGCACCACAACCCTTTGTGGTGAGAAAAAGTGCTCTGCACTCTTTCACTTGTCTTATTTGTTCAGTTCTTGTAATTTGTTTCTACATCAGGTGAAACTATCAAATAAACCAACATATAATCCAATTGCCATTACCACTGAATTATTATAGAAACCAGAAGTTACCAGTGAATGTTATAGAAATCCGAAGCCTAAACTACTGAATTTGTTTTATTAATTTAGCTTTGATTCATGGAAGAAATTTTAAATAAGGGTTAAGCATCTTTAAGAGTACGAGTTGTCAGACAACAGGAAATGTATATGTGGGATACATATCACCTTTTCTTCTTTGTAGTTAGACTTGGTATCCACCCAATCATCTGTTTCTTGTCATGTAGACACATGATTCTGGAGTCAGCATTGGCCCTGCCTAGTCTCTGTATTGTTCTTACAATTATTATTACTGACAAATTTCTTCAGTGTTTTATGTTTGTAGCTGGTGTGTCGCTGAATACTTTAATCCTTTCTTCTGTCTGCTGCAGCATCAGTGAATGGCAGGAAATACAAGTCCTTACGTGTGATGAGTCAGAAATTTGTGATGCTGTTTCTTGTATCAACACCTCAAATAGTGAGCCTTGAAGTTGCTGCTAAAATCTTGATTGGAGAAGATCAGTTAGAAGACTTAGATAAAAGCAAGTTTAAAAGTAAGTACAACAGCAAGTGTAAGCTAAATTAATTACTCCAGTACTACTTCATATAACGAAAAATACTGTCTTATTTTTCCTGCCAGAAATATTTATTTGAGCCTCCAAAAACTCACTAAACACCTTCTGCAGTTTCTCATTTATGTATGGTTATTGATACATAATGCCCACCTAAGAGGAGAAGGCCATTAAATCCTCCTTCCTGAAGGAATGTCACAAAGCTCCATATTTGTAACAATTTCTCTTTCCTCAAGCAGCCTGTCAAAGTTTTCAGCATCATTTCACCAAAGATGCCCCAGAATCATGCAAAATCTGTGTTCTGGCCACATAACTAACTTGGTAGAAATCTAAAGAAATTATGTAAAACTCCTGTGACCAACTTGCATGTCAGAGGAAGTGAAACCCTGTGCTCTAACTGCCAATTATTTCTTCATTCTTTTACCCCTTCTCTCAGTTCCCTGCACACTTCCTCCCCTTCCCCTCCATTCAAATGAAATGGTATTTCTAGGTCTAGGTCAGTACACATATAATAATTTAAAATGTACTGCTTTTGAGGGATAGTTGCAGGTTTCATTGAAAATTACTCTGTTCCTTGATTCTCAGACTCCTTTGCTTGTTCGGGTTTTTCTATGGGTTTGGTTTTTTTGGGTTTTTTTTTTTTTGTGGAATTGTATCTATCTATGCAAATACTGATCCTTGCTGGTTTCAGTTAATGATTTCCTTTCCACTGCCTCATAGCAACATAGAGAGGGTGGATGGCTACTCAATAGGGGTTTTTTGCTTGCTTTTATTCTTCCATAAGAAGAGCCTGTCTCACACCAAAAGCATTTCCAGGGCATTCCATCCATCTGCCTGTATTTCAGGTATCAATCCCATGTTTTACCACGTTCTTGGATATGAAGCACAGTCCCAAATACCATGATTTGCTAGACTTTAAATTTTCAGTATCAGTTTTGGCCTAAGCACATTCACTTTGTTCTAGAACTCACCTGTAGATTGCCTAAACTTTCCCCTAACAGCTCAACCTGGAGACAGGGAAGACATGCAGAATGATTATCCTGTTGGATTTTAGTGTCTCTCTTCCCTCCAGTTCCCACGTTTGCCATTGCATGTGTGTACCTGCCTTTTAATCTACTTATTTTTACTACAGGATTTGTATAGGTTTGATCATTGCACAGAAATTAACTTGTTTTGAAAATGTTCTTTTTTCCACATTTAGCATAACAAGCTTTGCAGTGTCTTCTAGATGTGTATCTCTGTTTTTCTATTTTACATGTAAACTTTGTATCACAATGTTATTTCATTGTATAAATACCTGCTCCACAAAATTGTTCTTGTAATTTTTTTAAAGCGCTTTCCTTTTAGCTGCTTAAAGGGTGTTACAACATTTCTTTATCTGATACATGCTAACTTGTTAATTGTAATTGCTATATATTTTTTTTAATTTCAGCTAAAATTAGAAGACTTTATGACATAGCAAATGTTCTCAGCAGCCTCAAGCTTATCAAAAAAGTTCATGTTACAGAGGAGAGAGGTAGAAAACCAGCATTCAAGTGGACAGGACCTGAGGTCTTGCCAAATGCTCAGGGTAGGTGTATGTGTCATTTCCTTTTGTTCTGCTGATGATATTGATTGTTTCTTTGTTTTCTCTACTAGAATTTTTTGACCAAAAGACAGAATTAACAGAAAATCTTTTACTAGTCACATCACTGTCCTTAACAGCAACCAGTATCTAATTGCACACAGTGAATGTTCACATATAGAGATTCTTGAATTTCCGTGTTTGCTGCTGCTGATACTTCAAGAATTATAAGCCAGGGTCAAATAATTGCTTTTAATTACTGAATCTGCATATGATATGTATTTTGTCCTTTTTCTTCTCTTTTTCAGATACAAAACTTGAAGCAACTTCTACAACCTGTTCCCCACCAGAATCCATCCCTTCCAAAGAGCAGTGCTCAAAAGCCCTTTTTCCTTCAAAAGGAAAGCAAAACTTCACTCGGCATTCATCTCTAATAAAATTAGTTAAGAGTATAGAAAATGACAGAAGGAAGATCCAGTCTGCTCCAACCAGCCCAGTTAAAATAAGTGCCAGTGTGTATCTTTTTCTAATTTTTCTTTTAGAAACTTCTTTTTCTTTGTTTTTTAAGTCAAAAGAAAACAAATTCTTGCATTAAATATTTGGGCTTGCCCTCTTCTCACAAGACATGCAGATGTGTGGGTGATGCCTCCTTTCAAAAAATACCTCTTTAGAACTGTCAGAAATACAGAAATGGCTACAAACCTTTTGTTTGCATAGAATCACTGAATCTCTGAATGTTGGATCTTCTCTGAACTTGCTTTGTTGTAGAAACTGCTTTGGAACATATTATCAAAGCAGTTCTGTATTCCAAAAAATGGCCAGAAAATTACCTGTCAATGTTCATGATCTTGCTAGGAATCCTCTTTGGGGCCTTTAAAATTTGTTTGATGTAAGCTGATGTCCAGTTGATCAAATCAAATCTGGGCTGAGTTTGAGGATAATTTGTCTCATTAAATGTGTATGTTACATTACATAATGCAGTCTCCTCCAATTAACTTTAAATTTTAACTTCTGAATTTGATGTACTAACAGTTTTGATTTGTTTTTCTCCTCCAACCAGGTACTTATCAAAGTTTACCAGTTTTCCCAAACACAATAGCTCAGTTTCCAGCAATCACTAAACATCAGCTGGAAGGACAATCCAAGTAAGTTTGCACAAGTTTAAAGGTGAGAAGGTTTATGATGTCACTGGCCATTAAGTTAACGTTATGCTCAGTTTGAGTGGGGCAATAGCCTGCAAAAACCATTAACCCCTAGTACTGCAGGCTATTTTTTCATTTATTTTCTTATTAGTGGATTGAGAAGTACAAGGTCATGTTAACTCTTTGTATTACAGTAGATAATTTGTCAGGGCATTCATTAAAAATTAAAATTAAAATACGTTTGGGCTTTTTTTTGGTTTTTTTTTTGCTTAAGGACAGCAGAAGAGATGCAGATGAAATATGCCCTGTCCTCGCCTGAGGCTGTCCCCAAGCCTGAACCCTCTCAGCAGCCAGCTCTGAGCCAGCCCCTTGGGGTGTGCCCTGCGAGCCACAGCTCAGTGTCACCAGTCATCCTACCTCATCCGCAGTCTGGGGTTTCATATGCAATATATCTGCACCCTTCCCAAGCCCACACTGTGACAACCTACAGCCCAGGCTTCATGTTGCAGCCTCTGCCGTGTGCTAACGTAACTGGAATTAAGAGTAATAATTCGAAAGTATTAAATAAAATAACCACTGAGGAAGGGGACACTCAGAGAGGTACGGAGGAGCCAACAAAGTCCTTGGCAGCTGAAGAAAGACCAGATACGAAATCAGAAACTTCATCTCAGCGGTGCCTTAAAAGATCACAAGCATTACCAGAGAATAATTTAATTAAAAGGCGTAAAAGTGATGAGGAAAGCCTTGATACTTCTTTGGTAAGTTAAATTAGTTTTAAAATGCCATTTTATAGCTCAGTGATGATGCCACCCACTCATTTTCAAAGTGATGTAGGAGCCTGCCAATGAGCGTAGGCGTTTTAAATAACATCAGGCTTGAGGAGATGGTGTTCATTTGCTGTGCTTGCTGATGTTCGAGGGGCTGGGGTTTGTATCTAAAAAGACAAAGTGTACAGGTGTAGTGAAAATAAAACAACTCCCAAAACACTGTGTCAAAACTTACCTATTTATATATGATTCTGGAGTAGGTCAAGTTGAGAGTGAGGTTGGAAGGAGGTGATCTTCAAGGTCCCTGGAATTCTAGGATTCTATAAACTTGCTGACATCCATTCTTGGCTTTAGAGGTGTTAGGAGGGAAAGTGGACATATAAAATTCACTGGACAGCGAACGTCCCAAAATCCTGATACCTTCTAAGTATTTCCACCCAGTGTTGGGTTGCTGTAGGCGTAATAGAACAGGACATGGAAAATAAGAGATTCATATAATGAATATAGAGAGACTGGGGCTGGATTGCTTTCTACTCCTCTGCTGCTGATTATTTTAGCATCTCTGTAAATTATAAATCTGCTGTAAATTTGGCTTGCCAAAACAGTCATCATATGTTATGGGTGTGTTATGACAGCACATGCTATCAAACATCCTAGCTGGGAAGGAACAAGCGGTGATAGCATGGCCCTGGCTATACCAACGACCAGAAATTTTTATAGCACAAACTTGGGAATGAGGAAGAAGTAAAAACTTGCTTTCCAATTTTGAAGAATGTATAAATATCATCATAGGGCTGTAATTGACAATGTTAAGCCTTACCACACCCGTCTTTCTTTTTGTATGTACTTTTTTTCAAAGGGAGAATCCACTAAGAATGAAAAACCACCTTCCAACAGCTCACAAACAAATCATGAAATGGACAATGTCCAGGGAGAGAGACAGAATGAAACCAAACCAGTAGATCAAAACATGGCAAGTTGCTGTGACCAATGTACAAAAGAAAATATTCCAGAAGATGAAGATAAAATCAAAACAAAACAAGACATACCTGTGGCATTTGCCATTCCTGCTCCTGAGGTAAGATTTGTCTTGCCAGGGAAAACACTACTTGGAGTCTTTGCAAAAGAAACAAAACTTTAACAAACTATACCTACATAGGTCGTCTTTGGTTAGATTCTTTTTAGTGTGCTTTTAAAACCTTATTTTGTAGGAATGTAGGATTTCTGTTTCTGCATTAAGTACACAAATAAGAGGACATAAAGAGGCTTTCAGGTTTCCATTGGATTGAAGGTCACATTAGGAGCTGAGAGAAATGTTGAGATCCCTTACCTCCCCAGTCCTTTGTTTGCATATACTGACTGTCAAATACTTTGAAACAGAATCACACAAAACTCTTTGTCAGTAAAATTCAGTATTCTGCAGTTAAGAGTGATTGCTGTGGAGAACCTGGATAAAGAATAGCTCTGTTGACAAAAATGGAATGTGTAAGTGCAAAAGTTTTGTGTTCCAACATTTGTTTTATAAAAAACACAATCCAAGAATGAGATGATGTGATGATTACTGGGTCCAGGATGTTTCTTCTGGAAAAAAGTATTCAGTATCAGCATTTCTTTTCCATCTAGTCAAATTGCACTGTGTTAATCCCAGGTGGATTTCCAGTTCCCCATCAAGAACATCAGTTGGAAATGGAGCCAGCTGACTTCTGTGTGGTTTTATTTGAAAGAGCATGTCCTTGAGTCTGCTGTGTCTCATTTCAGACAGAAAGTAGTACAGGCATGGGATATGGGATTCTGGGGACATGGAGGATAAAGAATAAGAACAAGGCAAGGGGGTTTGCAGCTTTGGAGAAAACATTTAGGGTTTGTTTATTACGTTTGGGCTAAAAGTGTGCTGTCTCTTTCTTTCTCAGACTTTTTTTCCATCTGGTTATCTTATTCCTCTGACTCACTGCACCCATGGCAACAAGGCAGAGTGCTCCAATAAAGAGAAAGCTGGGCTGTGCTCACTGCAGCACACAGCCTACAGCTCTCCCATCACTGGTCAGTGTCCAGGGAAACAGGCACGGGGGGCTGGCTCAAGGGGCCGGGGCCAGTTCATCCAGATCCCCTCCAACGTTTGGTGTTTCTGTTTCAGGTGTCATTCCAATGCCAGCCTCAGAACTGAAAACAGTCAATATTCCTGCTTTTCATATAACACCCTTGAACATAATGCTGTCACCAAATTCTATAGCTGCTGCACCTGTACTGAGCAACTCCTGCCTCAATTCGAGCAGTACCAGTTCTGCCCCAAATCCAAGCTCTTCAGCTCTGAACTTTATGCTGCAACACATAGGACTAATACCTGCTGGTGTGCAAGTTCCTGCAAATCCTGTTCTTCAGCACGTGCCAGTCTCTTCCCAATCAGAAAATATCAGCCATAGCTCAGGAAGCACAAACGTGCAAGAAGGGAAGGTGAGTTGAAATATATTGCAACTCGACCATGGTGGGTTGAGTGGGAAGTACAGTGCAGTAGCTCCCTTACAGCAGGTAAAATTTATAAATAAACATTTCTTTTTGATCTTTAGAAATCAGCACTGCCCAAAAAGAGCTAGCAGTGAAGGCCAGCCTAAGTACAATAGAAATGAGAGGTTAGCAAGGAAGATAAGTGACTTATTTGTGGTGGAAGTGGAGCCAGCTGGAAGATGACAAGATGTGAAGAGACAACTGTTGTAGAAGGAGGATTTTACATAGATCTGAGACTGTGCTTATTAACAAATTGTCCATTTGTTACTTTATCTTTCCTTCTTGTTACTTCCCTAATCTACTCTCAAGTTCTTGTGCTTAATAATAGCTTTTCTTTTAATAGGATAGGATTGTAAAGGATTTTAAATACTTTTTTCCCACAGGAAGTTTTTCTGTATCTTTTATGTAATATTGCATTGCCTAATATCTGTTTGTATTAAAAAATAAGGGGATTAGAGAAACCATATTTTTATGTATTTTTATATATATGTATATATAAAAATCAAGGAATGCAGGTATATCCTTCTCAGTAAAAAGTACAGTTTTTTAATTTCAGGGGGGGAAAAAAAGAGTTTGATAACATCCTGCAGAAACTTAGAAGTAGAATTTACTTTTTATTCCCCCATAAATGAAAGTAACTTTCTCTCTTGTCTTTAGCCTTCTGCTCCAGAGGAACCTCAGGAGCCTCAGGCAGTTACAGAAAACTTTTTTCGCACACCAGGAGGGCCAAACACAGAACCTTCACTATCTGCAAACTCAGATGGTATCCAGAGAATTTCTCAAGGAACTCTATATATTCCTCAACGAAAACTTGAAGTTTCAGAAGACTAATTTTGGGATAGGGAATTGCTGACTGTGTTAGCAGGCAAAATTACTGCTAACACACTGCACACGTCTGGCATTGTGTGATGGACAATGGTTTGGACATGTATTGCCAAGACCTCAATGCTGGAATAGCCTTAATTAATGCTTTAGAAAATAAAACTGACTCTTAAGGAGAAAGTTAATGCCTAATGAATTTTTCCAAAAGGCTTACCTGAAGTATTTTAACAACAAAGTTATGTATGTAGTGGGGTTTTTTGTGAGTGTGTGTTGATTTCTTCTATGCAAAGTAAGATGAAATTGTCTTTGTACAGAAAGGTACAGTCTGTCAGTCAGTACATATTTTGCACCAAAAAAAAGTACTGTGAGTGTGTACATATTTTATGTCTTAACAAAAAGGCCATAGTTAAAATGTTTCACATCTGTGTTTAATAATGCTCTTTTGTAAAGTTTAGTATGAAGCACAAAAAAACCCCCAAATTTTCTTAATCAATTTTTATATAAGTTAAGAATTATTTATACTGTATTTTTAAATTGATTTGTTCAGATTAAACTTACTTAAAGCTCTACACTGACTTTTTCTGTTTGATCAGATTAGATTACCTAAGTAATACATTGTATATTCTTCCTTCTTTTTTTGTCAGGCAGGTGTTGGTGTGTTCTGAAGGAAGGGGGGAAAACGGTATTTCATGAAAGAGTGAATTAAGTAACACATTGTGACTTCTGAACTCTTACCAGTAGATACTACAGCTCCTAAAAACAAGTTGGAACAAAACAGTTAGGAAATAAGATATCACCCTGGAGCACTCAGGAAAGTGTGTCCAAATGTCACAGAAATTTCAAACAGGTTAAATCAAACCACTTGAATTTAAATACGTGCAGCAGTGTCTCTTATACACTGAAGGAGGAAAGATGAAGGCTTCTCATACAGTTCACACTCGGATAACAAGTAATAGCTAACAAATTAAAATACACTGTATCTGCTTTCCCAGGTGAAATGTGCCTGGCAGACCAAACTGGGATAGGAGAAATGGTAGCAAAGCCCAAGATTCAGGTTTGGACTGCATAAAAAAACCCCATAATTAAAACAGCTACCACAGTAAAACAAACTCGTCTGCTCTTTAATCATGCAAAGTTCTAACACAAAATACACCTGACAGACTAGGATCACTATTCAAATTTTCCTAAATGAGGGGGAAAGAAGAATAAAAGCTGGAAGAGGGAAGAATTCTCACTAGAGCACTGAATAGATTTTTCTTTTCCAAAGAGATAATTGATCTTCCTTATACCTGCTATCAATTTCATTCTGGAAATATAAAGGCAAAGGTTTTAGAAACTTGCATTACTCAATGGAAACAAACCACCCCTTTCATTTTTGACCACAGCTGACAGACTAAGAAATTACAGAAATTAGTCTTGGTGAAATGGCCTTCTCACACATGGTGCTCTGTTTTGGAAAGCTGAGCATATTTTTTGACTTGCTGTCCAGTGTCCCTTGGCTACTGACACACTGCAGTTGCTTTATCACCAGCACTTTTCTTCCTCTAGGTTTGTTTTTCAGGCTGAAAAGCTGCTGCTTTCTCTGCTCCAAGGGTCTCATGCCCCAGAAGCCCTGCATTTGTCTGTGATAGCCCAGCGCCCTGCTCTTCCCACCTGCCTCACCTCCCCTGGAACATGCCCCGAGTACCTGATGTGCTCTGGGAAAGTTCCTCTGGCCCCCAGGCTGGTTTTGCTTTTGAGTCGCTGTGTTCCAGCTCTCAGGCAGGGTTTTTTAATCCCTGCCTTTGATTTATAGAAAACTCTACTTTCTCTCTCCAGTTAGTGCATGTGCGACTCCAGTTGCATGTCTTTTCTTCGTATCCCAGGTCCTGCTAACCACAGCTGACCTGGAATTACAGGCAATCCCAACTAACCTGTGTAGATCCAGCTGCTCCCTAGAGCTGTAAAGAGTCTTTCAACAATCCTTACCAGGGCACACAGTAGCACAGAAATTAAGCAGTAGCCAACACAAGGAAACCTAAACGTTGTTCAGCTGCATTTTCCCCTTAAATCCTCTGCCAAAACCAAAGGGAAAAAGATTACGTTTGGGGGCAAAATCTTTTTCTGCAGAGTTCCCTGCTGTTGGTTATGGTGCAGATCCATCCAAATACACCATCTATAAAACATGAGTGAGGATTAGAGAAGGTTCATCTCTCTCTCACGTCAGGGGTCCTAATACAGGTCACCAAGGGTGCAAACACAAAGATTTTAAAAGCTTCTCAGTGCTTCCCATGTACTCCAACAGGGAGCTCAGGCCCACTCCAACCCCTCCTAGCTACCCTCTTACAAAGAACCCTCATACCACACACACTGCACTGTCCCCTCTGCATTTGGCCTCATCTGACAGAATAGTTCCATTAACTATCTTGGGAGAGCAATCAAAAAGAGATGGAGTCCAGCTTCTCTGCTCAGAAAAAATAGTCCTCCAATTTTACACAAATGACCTGTCTCTGCATTATAAAATCCTTGCCAGATTCAACAGTAAACAGATTTATAGGTTCTTAAGAGTTTTCTTAGCAGCCTCAGCTAACAGATCCCTAAATCCTACAGTCTGACATGGATTAGACATCTGATTTCCTTACACTTCCATGAAAGTCCCCAAGTTGAGACTTTCAGCTTGAGAGTTCTGGTGTTTAACCCCTGGGATGGGCCCTTTCATACACAACAAAGACCAAGATCCTGAACAAAGTTGCTAAATTCAGGCATCTGTTCAGAAAGTGAGAATTAGCTTCTAAACCTTTGAAGCCCTTAAAATAAAACCCTGTAAAAAAGTGCTTCATACTTTACTACCCACATCTCTAACACATCTGCAGCCTCATCCATTTCCAAGGGGCATAGTCAAGCATGGCAAATAGAACTGCAATAATTACACAGGCTAAATATTTTACATATTAGCAACCCATCTTAATGCCTGAAAACACTGAAAAAGGAAAGATTTGAGTTAAAAGCATAATTCTCTGCATCCTAGAAGACAAACCAGTTGCATGTATCAAACCATGAACTGCAGAATGAAATGCTATTGAGGTTAGAACTGTTGTTTTCCAGTTTATTAACTGTTGCTAATAAAACCAGCTACAAACAGGTTTTATTATTATTTTTAACAATTATTTCAGAAAACTCCTTTTGGCAGAGGGACCATTAATAACTAAATCCTCATTTCAGGGACTGTTATTTTATGATTCACATTTAAGCAATGCAGTAGAGCAACTATAAAACTTTAATCTTTATTTCTGATCTGTTAGGCTGCAGTCAGGAATGTCCTTTAGGTGTAATCCGAGGGGCTGCATTGTTGTCCACCTACTCACAAGTGGACATAAGGGAACAAAATGCCAGGCTTTTGTCAGAGGTTATTTTCAGCTTGGTGATAGCAATGGCATTGCTCAGATCCCTGAAACTCTCCCTCCCCTCCCCTCCGAGCTTATAGGGCTGACAGAGGTGGTCACAGCATTTAAAGAGAGCAGGAACCCCTCCCATCCAAACCCTTTGAGACCTAAGAAAAGAGGGAGAAACTTCAAGCGACTCGGTAAGTAGAGTCTCACGGGTTCTGCCAAAAAGGGTTTGGGTATTTTTTTATTCCTAACAGATGACAGAAGCAGCTTGTTGCCTGACAAAGAAAACCATGTAGGTATAGTACAGAAATATGAGTCCTACAGAGCAGTGTTTTAGGTTTGGAGTAGCCAGTAGAAAGAGAGATTCTTCTGGCTCAGCCAGGCAAGCAGCTACTGGTGTTGCAAGAGACACTCATTTGGACTAGACAAGACTGGATGATAGAAGTTTCAGAACATTTAAAGATTTTGTTACAAAGCTACAGAATTATTTTTGTGCAAGAAGTCAGTCTTTAGAAAGTGCATGTACAATGCATGCGAATTTATGTGCTTTCATAATAGTATCCTAGAAGTAAAAAACCAAAAGAAAACCACCCAAATCTTCAAAATATTTAATGTCAGGGACCAGTCAGTTTCATATCAAATAAGAAGAAAACCTCTATGCAGACTTGACAGAAAATGACTGGATAAGAATGCAGGATGAAAGAATTATTCCTGCATACATCATTCAAGAATTACAACAGAACATGATTGGCCAAGCCTTCAGAAAAACCCTCAATAATTCAAATAAATACATACATAAATACATAAATGTTTTTACTATGGAAAGTTTCCTACCTAAAGGTAAAACTATTTCAGAGAGTAAAGCCTTGTATGTAGATAAAATAATTCTGCATCTTATCTCAATCATCACAGTGCTATTTCAAAGTCTATAATAGTTTTGCCTGGCACTTAAAGGACTCAATGCAAGGAAAAGGATTTAGAGAAGGATCTTGTGGAAGGAATAGTGAAAGCTGATAGCCCAGGATTAGGCCTGGAAAAAGGAATGGGACATTTGTACAGCAGGATGCAGCTTTCCACAGCCACATGGATCAGACTGAATTCTGGGGGTGAATGTACAAGCATGTGAATGTGGGGTGTGGCTGCTTTCCAAGTCAGGGTGAAGTACCTTGTTCTAGCGTCAGGATACCATATTTTTTGGAGATGCAATTCTAAATTTCTACAAAAGTGTGCATCAAGGGTGTTTCAAAGGAAATGTGGCATCACTGTGCTAGAAAATAATAGATAATGTGGAAGAACAGAGATGAAAGCAAGGGAACGGGATACTATGAGTTCTCAGCAATGCACGTTGTGTTTCACATCAAGTCAGTTAAAATCTTCTGTTTCAAAGGGCCGTGTGTAATTTAGGGTGACCAGTGTCAATGAAAAATCAGTATTTACTTTCTTGTGTTGGTGTTGGAATTCCCATCCCTTGACCTCTCTGTCTTGCTTGACTGCAGAAATAAGGGAAAAATGCCCGTTATTATGAGATCATGGAAGAAGCTAATAAAATTTACCTGTAGCCATAATCCAGCTGAATGCATTGGAATATCAGAAATACGATTACAAGCATATAACAAGATCACATCTCCATCAGATGAGCTCAATCTTCAAACACAAACGTTCCCTCTGTTGTAAGTCTCTCCTGCTGAGGGAGAAACATGTTCTGCAAGGGGCTGGATTTTGACAGAAACACCTCCAGGCTGTTTGAGATGCAGTGGCAGGAATTGTGCTTTACACTGCAGACACATCAAAATAAAACCTCACTGTGAGTGTTAGTTGCAGAGAAAAACTACAGCAGCATTTCATTGCTATTATATAAAGGAAGACACATTTTGTTACCCCCACAGTGCTGGTGGGGTGAGTACCACTAAGGACGGTCAGATGAGTCATGGTGGTCACAGGACAGGTCACAGCAGAGCTGTGATTAGATACCAGAGTGAAGTCCTGGCTGCATTGGCATCTCCTGCAGACTTCAGCTGGGAAAAGTATTTCAAATATGGCCTTGATATTTTGCATTTCAATGTAGACAGCAATGTTTGCTTTATATTATTATTGCTTGTTCGTTAGGTAAGGAATCAAGGAAACAGTATTATACTCTGAGTCTAGACCAAGCAGCTTAGCTGTGACTGAAATGGAGAGAGATGCAAGGCACACCCTGCCCACCATTCCCCATTCAGCATTTCTACTACCAGTGGTAACAAAGACCAATGTTCCCCATTCTGTTTCTCCCCTTCAAAGCCATCCTGTAGCACATGTGGCACTGAGATAATCCTGCCTGCCACAACATAGACAACTCTGCAGTCCATTCAGATAAGACCTGAGCTCTAGACTGTCAAATGCATAAGCATGTAGAAGGGAAAACCTCGTGTTTAGCAAGGAAATATCAGAATTATTTCCAATTAATTAATTAATTACATCTTTTCACCCACAGCACTGTCAGGCATTAGCACTGTCTTTTACTCCTACACATTTCACCAGGCCCATACTGCGTCCACCACCCATTTAGATCAATGGATCGAAACACATTTTTGGATTATATCCTTATCAATAGCATTGATTAGAGTAAGACACTGTGGCAGTGATGTGACACCCAGATTTGTACAGTATGACTAACAGCCCAAAAGAAGATGGCTCAAAATGTTTTCATGCCTGTGCAGAACACACCAACACTTCAAAGGCTTTCTTGCTCCAAGCCCAGCCTACAAAGCAGTGATATAAGCTCTAAATAATGGGAGGCACGAATCCTTGGCTGCACATCTCGTGTATAAATTCTGCTCCATATAGAAGCTGCATTCTGAAGAATGATACAAGCTGCTGAGTAGCAACTGAGCAAGCCCAAGAACACTCCTCCAGCTTAACAGCACCCGGAGTGCCCACACGTCGCAGCACTAACACTCAGAAGTTTCTGTGTCACACATTTCTTACGTTTAGGATGAGTGGGCTCTGCTTCCCACCAGATCATCAGAAGATAACAAGTACCATGTGATGAGCAGATATGAAAAGTTAACTAGATTAAGACAACAAAGTTTAGAGAATTTCAAAGGGATTTAAACACTGACAGCCAATGAAATTATGGGCAGTGGAGACTTTGGATCTATTTTTTTCTGATGACAAACTGGAGACTGAGTTCTATTTGCACATTGAAAGGATGGGACTTTATCCACCATTATAATTTAGATGAGTAGAAAACTATGAATGCCACACCCCCTGTGGAGGTTACTTTCTCATGGTAACCCTGCTGCACAGGCAGCATCCACAGGGATGGCCACTCATCTCCAGAGGGGTGAGCAAAGCCCTGACAGGAAGAGCACAGACGTGCCCTGATACCTCGCCCAGCTGCTCCTCCAGCCAGCACAGACATCACAGCATGCACTGCTGCTCTTACACCAGTATCCTTATGGGAATATTTCTGCTGTGCCTTTCTTCTTTCTCCTACAGCTTCCCAGCAGGTGATGCCAAAAAAACATGGAAAATGTGTATGCATGCCCAGTCACGTTACTATAATTAGCCTCAGGAACAGTGGTTCTTCTAAGAGCTTTAACCACAGCCCTTGACAGCACAAGGTTCACTATCACACTTTATCAGACCTTTTCAGAGATTATTTTTTCCCCTTCAGCTGATGATGTAATTGGAGCTACTTTCCAACAGCTTCCTTGCTGCCACAGACTTGGAGGCTTGGTGTGCCTTTGAGGAGAGCTAACACAGCAGAAGCAGCTTTACAGAGACCAGAGGTACAAACCACTCTCCTCCCAGGCAGCTGTCAGTGCTGCCTCAGCTGGGAAGGGATTCCACTGGAAACCTGATTTGAAAGGGAACACTGCAGACACAAAAATCTCATTTTAATTTTCAAGGAAGTGTCACAAAACTGATTTTTGTCCACAGTTTCTCTTCCTTCTTTTAAAATGTTTGAAGCATCGCTTGAACTACTTTCATAAGCGAAAAAAGAATGGCACCAATACAAAAGTACTTTAAAAATAGAAGAAAATATAGAATGGCAGAGTGAGAATAAGATTTTGCTGACATGAAAGATTCCTTTCTGTTCCTTTATCTCACATTTAAAAAGAAATGGAAAAACCAATTTAACAGTACTGTTCAGTAAAGGCTTTACTGAGTGAGAGAGATCAAATTCATCATCTGCTCTTTGTGCACAGTTAGTTTTATTTCATTTTTCAGCTACATTAGGTTTTTTGTTTCTCACTTTTTACATTACAGATAAACAGAGAAAGCTGAGTTTTCTTTTCCTTTCTGCACCATTACTGTTTCAGAACTGCCAGAGCAGTTCTGCTCCTGAGTAGTCTCCCAAGAGAGCTGGGAGGGTCTAGAAGAGATTAATGATGCTGCTGCTGTATGACAGCAGAGGACTGGCCTGACTGAGCTGGGGAGGGTGATCAGCTGAGCATAAATCAGCCTCACAAAGAGGAGGACAGATTGGATCTTGCACGAGGATGACAGGTACGCTGTCTAGTGAAGGTAGCAGTCACAACAGTGACTATTTAATTACATGGGTTAACAATCTGCTAATAACTGCCGTAGTATGGCAGAGATGTTTGGATATGCTGGTATCTGCACTGTTATCAAACACTGACTGCAAAACCTGCCCCCACTGCCATGTTTCCAGCGCTATTGCTTCAGTGTGTGCACCTTCCTTTTGCTGGACAGACATCTCTTTTATGCCACGGCAGGCTTTTTGGTCTTAGTTGCCAGAAAGGATTGCCTTCTTCAGGGAGCAGAGCTGGCATGTAGACATTGTTCATTTCATTCTGGAATTCAGAAGATTACAGTACAGAAGTCACTGAGATGATGATGATAAGCACAGGACATTAGTGTCCAGTGTAAATATATAGTAAAATGTTAGTCTAAAATGGAAGTAATTGAAAATACCAGCTATGTTACATCACTGCTAAGATAAATTCCCCTCTCTCTATCACTTGACCTCAGAAGAAAATTCTCAGGTAGCAGGCCTGATTCAGACTTCAGAATCCTCCTCTTAGTTAAAAGTACCTTTTGGTGAATTTAGTCAAACACAAATAGCACAAGCAGGCTTCAAAATAACTATAATAAGAAGGTGACTGGTTTTCCAAGAAGGAGGGGGAAGGCCAGTGCCAGGAGCTCGGAACAACCCGATAATACGATGTGCAGATGACAAGATGACGTCCCAGTCTTTCCAGAAACGATGACTCAAACAAGGAAACAGAAGGGCAGGCTGAGGGCTGGGGTTGTTCCAGGTGTGTGACAGCACGATCACAGGGAAGGGCACTGAGCCTGGCATCAGGGGACCTGGGCTGGGCTCTTGCCCTCCTGTGTGACCTTGGGCAAGGCATTTCAATGTTAATGGCAGTAGCAAGAACTGGAAAAGTGACCGTGGCTCTTTTTTGCCTCTGATGTTTAGATTTTAAATGCAATTGACAAAGAGAAAAACCTCACACCTTAAGCAGAACCTATCCATTATTACTTTACAATGGCTGTGCAGCACAGTGATCTTGTGGCTGTTTCATGAGGAACACAGGAAAGGCTATGCTGGGGTACAGGAAAGTACAGTATTGAAAGAAAATTAGTATTTGTTGGAAAACAAATCCTAGATCCTTTTTTCCAGAAGAGGGTTGAGTGATCCTAGCACCATTTTACTGAAACATCTCACAATCATTTCATGTATTTACCACCACAATGCACCAAACTAAGGAATATCCTTTTCCACAAGAGAGAATGACATGGATTTCGACTGCCCCTCCCCACAAAGCATCAGTGAGGTAGCACCCTCACTCCTGATACCACACAGGTATGTAGTATATTGCAAGTATGCAGTAGCAGTTGACTGGAGAGGGGGGAAAAATAATAACTTTTTAAAAAATCAAGCTGTTCCATTTAAAAGAATTCCCATTTGCTGCTGTATTTATTTGTGTAATTTGATTTCCTAGGTTAACCCTCCAGATAAGGATGCCGAACTGGGGAGGAGGAGCCAAGTGTGGGGCCTGTGAAAAGACAGTATACCACGCTGAGGAAATCCAGTGCAATGGAAGGAGTTTCCACAAGTCGTGCTTCCTCTGCAGTAAGCTGAGCTAAATGGTTTAACACCACAGCAGCCCCCTAGCTCTGTATAACTCTTCCATTAAGGCCAGAACTTTTTTTTTTTTTTGATTACTTGGCAGGCAGTTTTGTAGGCTTTCACCTGGAGCAATCTGCCTCTTGGGCTCCTGGCTTTTCTTTGTCCAAACATCAGATGGATTTTGTCAGGGACCCTAAGATATCTAGATCCATCTCCAGGAAACCCTTCCTTCTATCCCAGTGTGGCACATCACAGGTTTCCTTCAAGTTAAAAGGTCCAGCAGAACTAAACAAACAGCACTCATTAGACAGAAGGATGATTACTTCTTTACATTTAGGAGATGATTACTTTCACAGTGAATCCTGACATTAATTCATTTCACACTGAAAAGCTGAAAGACCCTGGTATCATCAAAACCTCCCACCAAAGCTCTGCACGTACCTCAGTCTCCTCCTTCCCATATTTCATGTAGTCCCATTTCACTTACTCTTTCCCTCCACACTCCTCCGGGATGTTTGGCTTCCAGGAATTTTGCTTTCTCTGCAGGTGAGGTAGCACTTAAAAAAAAAAGTCAGAGAGAAGGTATCAATTCATTCTCTGCCTTTGTGGAGAGAGAGAGCAAACAATTTGCTAAGAACTAAAGATAGCTGAAGAGTTTATTTTGCAGACAATGCTCGGGATTAGTACCTTTGCAGTACGAATTCCAGCGTGACAGTTTAGAAGCCATTGAATCCAATTATCTCCCTCCTTTCCTGGAGGGATAGAGACTTCTTATTTGGAGGCATGAGACTAACATTACATGCTCAGCTGATACGGTGCAGCACTTTGCAGAACGAGTCCAAAGGACACACCAGAGCTGTCTTTGCCTTTCTCCAGGTGCCCTAAAAGTGATGCCAGAAGTTCAAATGATGCCTTTAGTGGTGCCTAAAAGGCCAAGTAAGAAAGGATTCCCTCAAAAAGTTTTCAGTTAACTGACAACCTTCAGCCAATTCTTACTGAACAGTAAAAGAAAAATCTCAGTCTCAACTAGAACCTTCTTAATGCTTCCATGTTCTGCCTATAACAATTAATACTAAATAAAAAGAAAGACCTGTTGTAAAAGAGCATAGTTATGAATATTTCTCAAGGGTAAGCTTCATTCTTAGTACAACTGAATTATTTTCTTTTAGTGATTCATGGGAAACAACATACATCCATTGTCTCTGACAAATCTGCTTTGTTGTGGTGCTCTTCTTGGTTGGTTGGGGGTATATTTTGTTGTGCTGTTTTGTTTGGGTTTTTTTAAATTTTCCTCTATTTGTCCCTTGCAGTTTTAAGTCTGAATTAAATTACTAATAGGTTAGATACTAAAAAAAGTATTCGCATGAGAAATATGCTTAAGGTCAAATCCTAAAGATGTATCTAAGTTGCCCAGTTGGCATATGAAAGGTATGTTAATTGGCTTTACTTTCCCCATGATTCACATACACTATTCAGCAGCTCTGGATGCCTCAGTGTCATGTATCACATTCATGGGCTTTTCTATGAACCATTTATAGGATTTCATTTCTCAACAGAAGGAAATCTGTTATGAGGCATTTGAATCCCGTTACGGGCCCCCGCCAAGCTTGTCTTTAGCTGGCACTATCTGAGGCCTCAGGTATTCGTCAAGGTTAGAAAACTGTAAACTATTCTAAATCGAGAGAGAAGCGGCCTGAAGAATGAGATAACAAGACAGCAAGAAAGTAAACAAAAAGGGACTGCACCATCCCGAACTTAAACCAATCAGGGTCTCTGAAAGGTGCATGCAAGGCGCGTGGACAATGCGAGCGATCCAATCGGGTCATGCGTGATCGCGTGAACTACAGTAACAGAAGTGTATAAGAAAAGTGTAATGTAAACAATAAACGGCTCTCGCGTTAATCAGACTAGTTCGTTGTACGAAGGTCCCGTGCGTCCACACTCTATCACGTCAGGGTCACCATTTGTGGGTAAATAATGGATAATATATATGATTAATGTGATTTAAGTGAAGTTAAGAGTGTGGACGCACGGGACCTTCGTACAACGAACTAATCTGATTAACGCGAGAGCCGTTTATTGTTTACATTACACTTTTCTTATACACTTCTGTTACTGTAGTTCACGCGATCACGCATGACCCGATTGGATCGCTCGCATTGTCCACGCGCCTTGCATGCACCTTTCAGAGACCCTGATTGGTTTAAGTTCGGGATGGTGCAGTCCCTTTTTGTTTACTTTCTTGCTGTCTTGTTATCTCATTCTTCAGGCCGCTTCTCTCTCGATTTAGAATAGTTTACAGTTTTCTAACCTTGACGAATACCTGAGGCCTCAGATAGTGCCAGCTAAAGACAAGCTTGGCGGGGGCCCGTAACGGGATTCAAATGCCTCATAACAGAAATCAATCCTCCCCACCCTAAATTCAGGCATGGAAACAGTTTACCTGTTTCGCTGCACTTTTGTGTATTTCTATATAAAACTATTTCAAATATATCTTCTATTTCACATTATATTTGACCAGGCACACAAAACACATCAGGTTTTTTTGGCCAAAGAGTTCAATTTCAGCAGAATTATAAACAACTCAAGCAACCTGTTAGCACAGAAAGAATCAGACAAACTAAACTATATATAACTGTCTCTCCGCTCCATAGTTTTTCCCTACAAATATTGTAAGAGAGAAACTTGGTTCCAGCAATCCCTCCTTCCAGTGCAGACTCCTGTTTACCTGCAGACTGTTGTTTCACTGACAGCTTTTACCCAAAATGCAGCTGTGATGGACATTTGGCAGGATCACACGCCATCAACCTGGATCTCCTCAGTGCCGGCGGGAGAACAGGATCTGTTGGCAGATGACAGGTCTCAAAGTTATTTCAACAATAGCACTTCAAGGGCTTTTGCTCCATCTGTCGTGGTGAATTGATACCCTATCCCTAAGGTACCAGAAATAGAAACACTTTATCTGCTGCTAGAGTTTCCATCATCCCTTAACTCCCTTAGCAAATATAATTATCATCTCAAAGCAAGACTGTAGTACGAGGAGATCAGGTTCACACATTTACAGAAGCTCCTCATTTTATTTCTGTTAACTTTAAAGGTCTTTGCAAATTATTTCCCCCTCCATGCAGTACAGGGAGGAGGAAAGCTACTAAGATAACCAGAGAGCTGGAGATGTATAACTAGTACTATATACTGCCTCTTAACAGCAACCTGCTCTAGGGGTTGGAACTACATGGTCTTTGAAGTCCCTTCCAACCCAAGCCATTCCAGGATTCTATAATTAAAGCTGCAGGGGTTCCAGGGTGTAAATTCCCTGTGGTGGATAAACTAGACTCAGAGGGGGACATTTAAAGTAAACATGGGGGAAAGGGTCTAATCAAACCCTCAGATGGCTCCTCCAGAGCCTACACTTCCAGCCACTTCCAATACTTTGGTATTTCACAGCTTTCTGTTGCATACATGAACTCAGCAACTTTGTTTTCTAAGCTGCCGACAGCCCGTGACTGGAATGCCCTCTGCAGGGCAAGCACATATTCTAAGGAACCTGGAGAGGAAGTTTTTGCCTATTTTTTCCCCACATCTAATCGATCACTGTTGAACAGTGAACGATTTGTAAGAAGTATTGAAATATTAATTTTTTAGCATACTAGAAAATCCTGGTTTTCAATAGGGACTCTGAATTGAAAGATCTTCCTCTCTCTGTGGGATGGAGGCTGTCTCATGCTGAGTTCCCAAAGTGGTGCAGCAAACACAGGCATACACTCATCACCAAGTAGTGAGGATTTTTTTTAGTTACTATTTTTAGTGACTATTTTAGTTACCATTTTAGTTACTATTTTTAGTTACTATTTTTTTTTTCCCCATTCATTATTAGTAGTGCTGTAGAGGACATAATTTGTATTCCCTGATGAAAGCTGGGCATTCTTATGGCACCTTCTGTCCAAAAGTCTGCCAGACCTTTCCTAGCGAGCTAAGCTAAGCTGTCGCTCTCTGTAGCAAATATGATTTGTAAGAGGCCTGCTTGGGAATGGCTACAGCCAGACTCTCGTCATCCTGGAGGAAGTCTGACAGAGCTGACACTTGCTTTGCCTTAGTGCCACAGCTCAAACAAACAAATAATGACAAAAAATGCCCAGCATGTCCTCCCTGACTCCAGATATGGTGTCGATGTTAAGGCCTCTTTCAGAAACACGCTACATCACAAGAGCCTGGGCTGAGCTGAGAAAGCCACCACAGACTCAGAGCACGTATTTTGAAAGGTCCAGATGCACAGTGGGATCAATGCCCCTGCAACCTTCTTTCCCCCTTTTTTTAAGGTTTGGGAGTTTAGGATGGTTATCTCAAGCCCATCTTAAGCTTCACAGATCTAGACAAACTCTCTCAGCAAGCCCATGATTTCCCTGGGGTTACAGGATAACTTCAGAGTGTCAAAAGAACAGGTTTTGTGCACACACACACCTCCCCCCTACCTCAGCAACAGCCCAGTCAAGTCGTATACTCCCTGGCTCGTTTTCCCATATTTTTGGAAGTTAAAAAAGAAATAAATACTAATTGCAATTATTTTAAACCACGTAAGTTCAACTTTGAAAAGGCAAATGCTGATACATGCCTCTCTCTCCCTGTTTTCAGTGGCTTGCAGGAAGGCTCTGGACAGCACCACAGTAGCAGCTCACGAATCTGAAATCTACTGCAAAACCTGCTATGGGAGAAAATACGGCCCCAAAGGTGTTGGCTTTGGACAAGGGGCTGGATGCCTCAGCACTGACACCGGAGACCACCTGGGCTTGAATCTGCAGCAGTGAGTTAAACCCCAGTGATCCTTTTTCTGGTCCTACTTGTCTCTTACCAGGGTATTTTTGATATTTTATTCTGTTTCCATAACAACATCCAGCGTAAGGAGCAGAGCAGACTTTCCTACACCCTTTCCTTCCAAGGATGCAGTAATTTACAGTTTTTAATGATGCTCAGTCTCTTTAAGCCTGCTTTACAAATCATCCCCTCCTTCAATAGGCAATTATTCTGCAGAAGCAGCCTTGATATGCCACCACACATGTAAATATCCACTGCAATTGTAATCTGCCATTTGTAGCACAGTGGTAAAATCACATTCACTATAGAAAAAGAGAATTTTTTTTTTCCCCCTTAGAGGCTAAAATCCAGTTAAGGTTTTACTCTCAGAGAAATAATCACACTACCCCATACTGTTAGCCCTCCTCTCAATGGGGGAAATAACATTTCTAAATCCTCCCTGTGGTTCAAATAACACTTACAAACACACTGAGAATGTGTTTGAACAAAGAAATTCTAATGGGATACCATCTTCCAAAAGCACATAATTAGCTCTGACAGTTCATTTTTATAGGATTTTCCTGCAATTCTCAAAGCTGCACATTTCTAAATCAACGATGCTTCTTCCTTCTGGTGGTCTAACTATAAAGAAACCAATTAACCAGTATGCTGTGTAGGAAATAAAAGCTTAAACAATGTATTTAACTGTAGCTCCTTGTACCATTCGAATCCATTACGGGCGGAGTTTTGCACCAAAAACTATAACATCCTCTGGATATAATGACCTGTTGCAGTCCAACAATCTGATAATTCAGAAATCATTCTGTGAAAGGCTATGCACAAAGATATAAAGCACAGAGTCCAGAAATAAAAAACAGAGCTACTTTTCTGATGTGCTTCTGGTCCTAGGCCAGGTAAGAACCCCAATTCCCTGTCCAAATGTCTCACTGCCTAATAAAATTATGGCATGCAAAAACCTGAATTTTTATTTTCAGTTTGGTGAGTACCAGCAGACAACCAGTTACAAAGAATAGAGACCTCTTTTCCTTGTATTTTCCCTCTTGTCTCTCAATGAGAGAAAATTGGTTTTTACTTCACTTTTCATTAAATACAATATTTTCTGCATGTGGCTGCTGTCAGCTCCATGAACAGGTAACAGAACAGGTAACATCAGAGCTTACAGTACCAGCTTCTCAATCACACAACACAGAATTCAATAGAATACTTAGATTTTCTTCTTTTTTTCCCCCTTTTGCACGTCAGAGACCAGCAATTTAGTACTTTTTATACCTTACCAAAAAATCATGAAATCCTTTTTCTAAGGAAGATAACATTTTTAAGCATCATTTAAAAACATTGAAAACTTCTGTTTTAGGGGGTCACCAAAGCCTGCTCGCCCTTCGACGCCAACTAATACTTCAAAGTTTGCCAAAAAGATGGTAGATGTGGATAAATGCCCCCGTTGTGGCAAATCAGTGTATGCTGCAGAGAAGATCATGGGAGGAGGAAAAGTAAGTAGTGACTTCAGTAAAAATCTCCATAGTTTCATAAGGGTGAGAAACTATAGCTAGGAGGTCCTTGATCATTTAAATTTTCATTCATAAAGAAAACATGAGGATGAATTTGCAAATTGCTACAACAGGATGTAGGTTCAGGTTTAAAATCTTGTGTTTTTTATAAGCCTTCTTCAACCTTTTGCCTCTTACTGATGTCTGAGGACCAAGCACTGATTACTGCACAGGCTGGCTCTTCCTCCATCTCTGGGTATATTTATAAACCTTTATTTGTAGTGGCAATTGAAGATATATTAGACAACGTAACTGAAAAAAGACTAACCTGGAATGACTAAGAATGGAAGCCACAAGATCAACACATGATTTTTAACCTTTTCACACCCCACAAAGCAGTACTTCTTGGTTTCTTGTACCTGTTGGCTGTGCACTTCCTGTAACACGCCATGAATTGTCTTCCTTTCCTCAGCCTTGGCACAAGACCTGCTTCCGCTGCGCTATTTGTGGGAAGAGTTTGGAATCCACGAACGTTACAGACAAAGATGGAGAGCTCTACTGTAAAGGTGAGAGTTGCAGAGAGCTGAAGGGTACTGAGTCAATCAAGTTAGTCTCTTTAGACCTAGGATTGCCGTCGTGATTTACCTTGCTGTATGCTTAACAACCCCAGGAAATTTCATTTTGTCTTTTTTTAACAACTTTATGAAAGCAAAGAGCTATGGTAACATTGCAGTTACAGCTTCTACCATTAACATTTAAATTTTAAAGCTATAAGTTTCCTACAAATGTTACAACCTCTCAAATCTGTCCTCAGACCTTCTAACAGCGCACTGGCCATATCTGCTGTGCACATCTGCTGCTCTTGTACCTGCACAGTCTCACTCACTAAAATAAAAAAATCCATAAAGATACAGATCTTTGGTCCTCCAAATTGGAATTCTTGCCAGTAAAATTGTAAAGATATTTCCACTGCACTGGAAGGGCAGAAGATAACACAAAAATGGTAAATTATACATCTAGATGTTCTCCGATTCAGAAAGTTCACAGGCTCCACTTGACTCCTAGAAATAGCTTAAGGGGAAAAAAAAATACACAAAGTTTTTATATCCAAAGCTAAACGATATAGAGAACCCTAAAGAAGAATACTGGAGTTCCAGAACCATGGGCACAGTCTGTCAACCACAAGTGGAACAAATTGGCATATTTGGAGAAATATGCTCACCATTACCACTTGGCAGAGTTATGATAAATAACTACACACACACACTAACCAACAGAGTTCAAATGGAATTACCTAAATGCCCATCAATACTTCCTGGATTATGCTCTAGTTCTTTTAACCTCCCTAAAAATCTCTGACTTACTCTATATTACTCATCAGATCAAGTTTTACTGAGCATTTTCAGTCAGGAAAGTAGCTTTAATGAAAATATTACTTAGATCTAAAAAAATACATAGTTTCTTAATTTTTTTTGAGATCACCAGATGCAACTTCTGTGCAATTCAAATATGTGATACCAGTTTCACTATTAAGACCTGGATAAACTTATGGGTAATACATTATTTCAGCTTTCCTTCCTTTTTATTAATTTAAATTTTATAGTAATCTAAATATGAAACCCAAAAGACATTTACCTCTCTCTGAGAGCCTTCAGAATAACATTTACCTCCCCCTCCTTCTTTTGCAGTTTGTTATGCAAAAAATTTTGGTCCCAAAGGAATTGGGTTTGGTGGCCTCACTCAAGTGGAAAAGAAAGAGTGTGAATGAGAAGAAACGGATACAACAGACTCAAACTGCTGTTTATGCCACCAAGTGATAGCTGTCAAGTAAAATATTAAACAACACATATTGCTAAGAACCTAGGGCATTTGATTAAGATTTTCAACGTTGCAGGAAAAATTCATGAGCTGTATCTTATGAAATTCTTAGAGTAGATTAAAAAGGTACAGTGATAAAACTAGACTCATGTTTGTGTTTAGTAAATAAAGGCAAGGAACCTCATGGAACATTATTGCTTTTTTAACTAGTACTTGTCATATTTTAGACTAGAATTTTAGACTCCTAGTGCCCCATCAGGATAGGGATCCCTTCTGGAGTGAAGGGTTCAGGTGTTCCCAGTTAGACTGTATTTTCCTTTGTTCACAATGTTACACTGTCCGTATTTCCACCAGTCTCCTAGTTGAGTTTTGAACACTACGGCATTTGTGTTATGACAAGTAGATGTTACTTGCTTCGAGACAAATAAAAAGGATTTGAAATTCTCTCTCTCTGAGGGGGGTATTTCTAAAAAAACCCAGCATTTTCGCAGAATACAGCGTTGCAAGTTTTGTCTGTTTTCAAGCTACAATAAAGTACTTACTGCTTCACATTATTGTTATTTGTATTTGCCTGTGCTTTTACAATCTACAGTGTTGCAAATAAATGGATTTCACCAAGATGAATGAAACCCCTTTCTCAAATACAAGAATTGCATTTCACTACATTACTTACTGTGTCAGTTCTAGATGGTATCTGACTTTCATTTCCTGATCTTGAACTCTTTCCCTGCTGGTTTTCATTGTTATCTACTTTGACTTACATCAATACCACATAGTCCAGCTGGCCCCTCTTTTTCTTGGGAACGTGGCTGACATTAGCTATTACAGATGCAGTGGGAAACAATTCCCTCTTTCTATGTACATTGCTATTTTCCATCACAAACGTACCCATTTTCATACACTAACAGGGCATACATATATGAAAAACATAAGGCAAAGAGACAGGCTTCTCCTTATGGTTTTGTGCCCACCCACTCTTAAATATCTCACTGGTCACATATCCCTTGAATCTATTTCCGTGTGCAAAAATACACTCACAAGTATGAAAGCTCTATTTTATTACATGTAAACCCTTCAAATACAGACTTAATAGAGATTTTCACAGCATAAGCAATAAAGTTACAATGTAATTGTAATATTAAGTTTTTAAACATAAACATTCATCTTAATTTTCAAATTTGTCTTTTGTTATCAGCAAAGTGAAGCAAAGAGTACCAACATCATTTTTAAATTCTGCCCTAAAAACTTACCTTTAAAAATATATATATTTGTGTTGTCTCCTCACATAAAATTTTAAATAGTTTCAGCTCAAACTATACATACACAGACACACGGTGACTGTTCCATATACAAATCTGCTGTATCTTATGCAAGGTAAGTTTAATATTTGAAACAATAATAAAAATAAAAACAAGCAGCTTGGGAAGAATTTGTAAAAATTAACAAAATATCCAGTTTTATTCAGCTTTCAGCTCAACCATCTTAGAAATTAAGCAAAACTTTATACAGAATGAACATTTTTCTCCTTTGCCAGATGAAAATGTTTGTATTGCTTGGTCCAGTCAATTACATTGGGTTTGAACATACCAAAGCAACTGCACTGGAAAAAGTCTGCAAGATTCTGGAAGCATCCAAGGCTGAAAAAAAGGAGAAAAATATTCATTAATAAACCTAAAATAAGAAGACTGTGAGCAGGAAAAATACCAGTTCACCATGAGACACTACTTAAGATATTAACCTGTCAAGGGAGACAGCTCAGGGAAAAGAAACAGAAGAGCTCTCAATTGAGCATTATTCCTCTGCTGAACTTTTACAACATGTTCTACATTAACAAATGAGAGTAGATTAAGCTGAACTCAAATATTGAAAAGTTAGTAACATCTCATCTTTTAGTACACCTGAGGAAACAGGGAAACCTTGGTGCCAATTTCTCTATTTATAGAGCTAAATATTTAAAGAGAAGTCAGAAAGGGGCTAATTCATACCTAATTCTCTTTCTGATCAGACACAGAGACTGATGAACAAATTAAAGGACAGCACTCCTTCACCCACAGAATAGTGTTTTTGCATTTATGAAGCAGTGAAGCAAATCAGTACTGAAGAGATAACATGCTTAAAACACTCTGTTCATTAATACCCACTTGTACGGAGTCCTCCTGAGTGAAACAGGATGCTTAGAGGATTTTCTCTGTACCAGGAGATTCATTCTTTCATGTGAGGTCAACCCCAGGAATGCAATCTGATTGGAAAAAAAAATGTAAGTAATGGTGACAACATGAACATGACAAATTAAAATTCTGGTGAGACCAAAAGATACTAATGAGAAGGGAGCAGGAGAGAAGAGGTTGGCCATATCTAACAAATAAGTAACCACTGCTATAACTGATGACTGAAAAGTCTGTTTTTAAATATCACTTGGGCTAAAACAGAACCCAGCAAGCTCTAACACCAGCTTCCAGAGAAGGAAAGCTTAACTGGGATATCTGTGAAGACTGTATATTACAGATGTCTGCAGAAGTACAAGGTCTATCACAGTTAATCACCAATCTCCTCAGATTTTGTCTATATTCTACCACAAAAAATGGCAGAAAAAGATCCCTTGATCCACAATTATACTAAATGCCATAAAGCAGTACATTTTCAAATGACTGTGTACAAAACACAGCAGTTAAACTCTAAATATCCTCCCTATCTTTTTCCAGCATGATATCCCAGTGTCTTGAACACTGCAAAAATCTAGCAGTACATGTTTAAAATTTTGGAGCTTTTGTTTGGGGTTTTTTTTTTATTAAACAAGATGTAAAACAAGCCCTTAGCTCAGTATGCTTAACACATATTTCAAAGACACCTCTTTCCTAAGAGCTGCTAAACAAGCTGTTTCACAGATGTTGTAAGACAGCTCTTCTCAATTTTGTTTGCACAGCCAAGCTTTTCACTGAGAAAAACATAAACAAGAAATTTGACAGTCCTCAACAAGATAAAATCCAGGTCATATATTTTTACTGTAGCAGTGGGATTTAATAGAGTCTAATGACACGTGGCTGAGCTCTGTCACAGAATTTTCAACTCAGGAATAACTGTATTACTGAGCTTTTGTGCAGTTTTGGGGGCACTAATACCAGTTCTATGAGTCAAATAAATTTCTTGTCTTTAAATACAACTTTTTATAGGTTTGGAATTTTGGATGAGTAGTAAACCCAGAACTCAGTTATACGAATGATTTGCAGGCTGTGATTCTACTTCCAACAGGGGAATGCTGAGTGCACAGGAATCTGTGAAACTTCAAGGTCTGCACCTTACTGTGACAGTAATCAGGGACAGCAGGCACAGAGTTTTTATGGGAGCAAATCATTCAGGGAAAAGCTTTCATGTGACAAGAAGCATAAACTGAAGGAAAACATTACCTGATAAAGCTGAACGGTGAGCCACAAGGAGGCCCATAGGGTATGGAAACAGGCTACTGAGGAGATGTAGGAAACCCAGGGAGAGCAGGACACTGTCTGGGTGAAGTACGTCCATGCTCCATCTTGATGGTAACTTGCTGCACAGTGGTTGGACCAATCTGACAAGACACACAATCAGCCAATTATGCTTTTAAGCCCTTAAGAGCTGAGCAAAGATTGTTTGCATGAAATGCGTATTACATAGCAACATCCTCTAGAAATACCACATTTCACCTACCCTGCTGTCACCTAAAAGCACCCACATAGATGCGTGACTGCTTGCTATTCTGGCTGCATAATCATTACACTCTGTCTTCATGATGCACAGAAAAACATCCTTGTTTTAAAAGGTTGGTGCTATGGTAATTCATCCTCACGAACTACATTATAAGGGCTTTCCTCTCCTTTCCAATAAATTTTTTAATTTTTCAAAGTAACAGTTCAGATTTAATAATGAGATAATATACTTTTTTCTCTTCAGAATTAAACAATTTTAAAAACAAAAAGAAATGTTTGCTTTTAGTATAGATAGTTCCAAGTAAAAGAAAAAAATCAATAAAGCTTTGGCAATAAAGTATTTACAAACTTATTTTCTGTCACAGCAAATGGCATCCAGATTAGAACCTGCCACCTGACCTTCCTCCACATGGCTTCCCTATTTCCTTTCAAATACAAATGCTTCCCGGTATTTCATTTTCCAATGGACATCCCACTACAGCAGCATCTTTGCTCTTGCCCAACACAAACGGAATCAGGTATTCAACCAAAGACTCAGATGCATTTTCACCTAAGCTACACAATAACATCACTGCTGAAATAAGGTATCACTTGTGCTGGTTACACTTGCTGGAAATGAAATGCTGAAAAATAAAGACCACACAGAGATGGATTTGAAAGCTAAATTAAACTAAATTCATGGATACGTACACTGAAGAGCTCCATAAAGCAGCCAGACACCAGTCATTGTTAGGAAAGACAGGAACAACAGGTAGTAATAATGGTTCCCAATGCCTGAAATTGAGGCAAGGAAAAAAAATTGTTTTAAGTTGCACATTTTAAAATTCAGCAGTACTTGCATTTCCACTGAAGTTTACAGGAATAAAAAGAGAGTCAAAACAATTTCTTATTTTAACCTCTGCCATCCACAAGAGAGCTTGACAAGGCTGATCTCTCTCTCAACTTTCTCCTGTGAGCCACCCCAATTTATATAATAGAATTAGCTCTGATAAAGTCAGCCAGGATTTGTCTCTCCTTCAGAGCATGCCTTCAGCTGTTTCAGTCCGATGAGGACTAATTAAGCAACCACAACTCCCTCCCATGCACAGTAAAATTGTCTCATATGACTGAGAAGTCTAAGCTATTCAACTTGTCTGACCTTGGGTGCTTCAGAATTGAAAACATACACAGAAAAAACCCCAGACCTCTGTCAGAAAAATTGTTACACGAAGACATGGGTTTTTTAAATTACAATCATATGCTCAAAGCTTTGAGACAACGCATCAGAAGGATGCCTGGCACCTCGTAAGTAGCAAACATCGTAAAATTAGAATTTAACATTAGAAAAAAAGCTATTGGCAAAAAAATAAGTGAAAAATATATTGTTACAGATGTAAAGCTGTCACCTTCCTGTCTTAAGCTGGAAGCTCATCACCAGTAATAAGCCAGAAAGGAAGAGAGAGAGCAAGAGGGAAGAACACACGAACATGAAAACGCCCTGCGGGGTTATCTCAGTGGTACAGCTGCTCCACTGAGAACGTCCCTAACAGTGACAAGAGGCAATGGAAGTTCAGGAGGACACACGAGTCCAGCCACTTCCTGGAGTTCATTCTCCTCATCCACAGCTACTGCATTAAAATGTCAGTGTGCACACTTGTCTGGTTCTTTTAGTATCTACTCTTGGACACATTGTCCAAAAAAGTTTATCTAATCCCTTTCTGAACCTGCTGATACTGCCTGTGTCTCCAAAACCTTACAGCAGTAAGCTCCAAAATTTCACTGCCTGCCATGTGGAGACATTTTTTTTCCTTTACCAATTTTGAATCCCTAGTTCTACTACAATGTGCTTGGCTAATAACAGTTCTGCATTCACTTTAACCACCATCTTAATATTTTTTTTCTTTCCTTTTTAAAATTCTCAATCATATCCCCTGTTCCTTTTCTCTCCAAAGAAGGAGTTCCAGATTTTGTAGTCTCTATTCTTAGGGTGACCTCTCTACCCCCTGAATAATTCTATTTGCTTTTCTCTTTTCCATCTAATTTCCCTCTGGCACCTATCAGAGCCCTTCAGTATCAACTGGATATTCTTGCACCACGTGTGCTCTCTCTTTAAGGGGATAAATGTTATCTCTGCAACTTTTAAAATACATGGCATTTTCAAATTTGATAAAACACATACTCTTACCTATGCACTGTCCAGTCCACAAAGAATGCTGATCATATCTGGCTACACATGCCTGGCAAGCAAGGCAATGCACACATCTCAAAGGCTTCCTTACCTAGGTGAGGATGAAGAAAAAGAATGCACTCATAGCAGAAGCATCTACTTTGTTCAAAGTTTAAGGCATCACCTTACAGTTGCCACCACATTTTGTGTAATTACTGTGTCACAGACCTCACAACACAGAACATAGATGAGAACCATACAGCTTAATTAAAAAAAAAAAAAAAAAAAGACGGAATTTTTTTAAAATTAAGACTAGAGTCCAAGGATCTCAAAGCATCTCTTGTCACCATAAAAGAAATAAAGAAATTTAAACAATATATAACAAACTACTTGTTTAACACTTTAATGACAAGCAGTGAGGAAAAAAGGGTTTTTTATGGCAGTATTTAGTAAAAGGCAGGTTCACAAAGAAAATAAAGACAAAAGCCCCACTTACAAGACATGATGTGCAAAACGTTCTGAAGTCCAAGCAACCAGCCTCTGCAAGAGCTACAATGTTCTGAAAGACAAAGTATTTTGTGCTTGCATTTGGGTCACATTTCCATAGGTGCTATAAAGGTTTCTACATTACGCCTTTTGCAGTTTGTAAGTATTCTAAGTATTTGTAAGTATTTTAGGTGTCAAGCATGAACAGGAATAAGAACTTGCTATATTTAAAGAGATCCACAAGGAAAAACAAACCAGTGAAGACTAATGCAGCTTCACCCACACAAGATTACTCAGAAAAGTATCTCTGGGTTGCCAAAATAATGTGAATTAAATATTCCTTAAAATGAGATGGCACCTCTCATATAGTCAGCCAGACTTCAGGGAGATGACATCTGCTCCTTTACAAGGATACAACGTTTATCAGTCCTGTGGCAATAAGTTAAAACTGCCCTTTATGCTCCCTGGCAATCTGATTAAATACAACCCCAATGAGAGCCATGAGATCACAAACAAAATGCTTTCCTGAACCTATAGGCTGGGGAGACCAAACACTACAATCTCTACTGATTGGCTGCCCATAATTTCTTTTGGCCACTATAAAACAGTTAGGAAATAGAATGTCAGTTGCACGATGTTCAAGCACAAAAATCAAACCATTATACACATCTTCAAAGCACATGATAAAATTTAGGTAATTACTAGCATACGATACATAGGAAAGCCATGTGACTATTTCTTTCTAACCAGAGAAAACTGGAGCAGAAACCATACAAAACTTCTATTTTTAAAGTGAAGTTCTATGTGACTTCATATCATAGGTAACACCAGTGGGTCTGTGCAATGTTTGGCCAAAGCTCACACTTCAGTGGAAAGACAGAGGCAAAGAAATTATAGCAGGATGAAGAAGATAAGGAAAGCAGCAGTAGAAGGAGAAATTCTCCAAGATCTGTGTTGTTCAATGACATTGCTAAAAACTCTTTAAGGAAGAATATTTCACTGCTTTCAAGTTTAACAAAGCTGCACACCGTGACAAAGAAATCAACCAGAAGCACGTACATGCTGCACCAGGTCAGCCCTTCCATTTGTTGTTACAAAACCACCTACCTCTTTTCTTTCTTCTTCTGAAGTCTTTATATATCCAGGATCAGTACTCCAGGTTTTGTAGAAATAATAGAGAAGACCCATCATGCTGAACACGACAGTGATTTTAAGAATTACATTTGTGGTATGTGATAGTCAGGTTAAGGACTATATTCCTATAACTCATATCATCACTATTTGTCAAACAAGTGAAATATTCTAAAATCAGTTTATGCTACTTTACAAGCAACACACAAAAAGAAAAAAATTACTTTCATTTTTATAGTGGGATCCTCTCCTTCCTTCCAAGGCCATCTTAACAGAGAAGTGGAATATTCTGTCCAGTTTGAGCACTGGAGAAGACTTTTACAACTGTATAAACCTGCATCACAATATGGCTCCCTGTCATCCTCCTTAAAAGTCCTCCAGACTTCTGTCTTTGAATATTTCACAGATATAAAACAAATTTGATTTCTTTTTTCCCTCTGAAGCTTTTCTAATTTATTTAAACAATACCAGTCAGACATGCAGCACTATAAATCTTCTGACAGCTGTGAGATTTGTTTGGCTGCTGCACCCACCCCTAACTGAAACAGGCTCTTACTCAGTCTGACCTTGTCTCATTCATTTCAGCCAAAAGCAATTAAATATACTCATTCAGAAAAATGTAACTAAAAGCCACCCTGAAACTATTTTAGTCACTCAAAAAAGCGCAAGCACACACTCCTAAACAATTCTGAAGGTAATGGGACATTAGGAACATAGTTTTTATGAACTATGAACACCATGAACTAAAACCATCTGTGTATCAGATGAGTGGGGAAGAAAAACTTGTCAAGATTAATTGTCTCTATACAGCAACAGAGGAATGTGAGGTGGGACAAGTTTCACACTAATTAAATTCATGCACCAAACTTGAGAGCTCAGGCTGCTAAAGAACAGTCCCTGATGCCACCAAGGAGCAGTCAGAGAGCTCAAGCCTGGACTGCATCTCCAGTGACCCCTCAGTCACTCCATGAAGTCCAGTACAAATAATTTTTAAAAATCCAGGATGGCAACCTCAAAGCTTTGTCTTATGAACTAATAACACTGCAAACAGTTCTAATTAAAATCAAGATGATAACTTATGAAATATTAGCACAAACACCAGCTGTGTTTGTTACAATGCAGTTGCAGAGTGCATAGAAGTCAAAGTGGTGTGTTTCTTGTGGATACTGCTGGTCTCTTAGCACTGCTATCAGTTTTTTGGAGCTAAGAAAAATCCTTACTTAGAATGGCTGGATTTTCACTCAGTCCAGAGGAAGTTTGACAGACAAATACAGCTAACTAAAATCCTGAAAACTTTTAAAATACTCAGATCTGTGACCAGCTCCAGAGGGAAAACACATTTATGAGAAAAAGGGTTGGACAGTGAAATGGAAACCGATCCACCAGCCTATCTCACCAAGCTATGCTTAGGCCTTCAAGAATATTGCTATGATCACTATCTTCAGCAAAGTATCTGACTAAATCCCTACCAGTGGAAATTTTTTTCTCCTTTTAATTTAGATGACACCAATAAAACAAACCTTAAAGCTTCACAACAACTGAATAACACCATTTCCATTTATTCAAGCATATGTGTGAATCCCCAGCAGGAATATATTTGATCAGTTCATCAAAGTTAATCCTGATAATTCTATTAAGGACATCTTAATTGGGAACAGTACAAGAAAAAATGTCATTTAAAGGCTGAATTAAAAATTAATTAAAACTGTGTAGCAATATATTATAGCTGGTTTAGTACAAAATTATTTGCATTTCTAAGTATCTTCCTAAAGGCTTTTTCACACAACTTTATCAAGGAACAGATGCCCACTGTGTAACAAAAGAGCAGGGCACTGGAAAGAGAGCAGAAACTACTAAAATGCTTTTGTAGTCATCAGTGAAAAGGGTCTTCAAAGAAAGCAAACGTCAAATAGAAATGAATCCACTGTATACTAAGGAGTCAGTGTAACCTGTGAATAAAGACAGGAGACTGGACAGTCTACAGGAACACAAAGAAATTTCTTCCTTTTTTTTGGGAGGTGGTGGTGGAGGATGTTGTTTTTAAAGGCAGGAGCATGAATATCACTAACAGCCAAATGCTTATCATTTTAGAATGAAGAGATGTTTTTAAAATTATTATTAAGATATGTGTTACCCAGTTATACCACATGCCAAAATACATCACTATACAACAGCCTCAGTGAGGAAGACTAAAGAGTGACATGCAGATGCTAACAGAAACCAATAGTTTTATAACAAACATCTTCATTCTGATATGCCAGTAACATATGAAATAGTTCAGGTTATAACGAAGACAAAATCTGCTATAGACAAAAGAAAGTATAGATTTTTAGTCCGTGTGTAACTTTAAAGTCACTTTGCCTCGTCCCAATGGGATTAAACCAATCTTACCAGACATTAAAAGTTACATGGAATTATCTGGAACTGCTCATCACTCTTTGCACGACCAGGTTTAGATTTACAAGAAACTCTAAAGAGAGTTCTATTGCGTTTCTTGAGTATAAAGGATATCAGGCAGGAACCAGAAAAACCAGGTCATGGACATCCAAAAAACGGAACTTAGCAGAAATGCTGTGGGAAGATACCTTACATTCTTGAGCCCCACGAGCTGCCTGAAAGAACATTACAAGAAAAGCATATTTTTCAAAACATATTTGAAACATAAATCCATAGAACATAAATCATCTGGTTTGTTACTGTAAAAACTTCATGCACACAGTTTATCTCAAGTCTCTCAAAAAAATCAGGAACTGTCACTCAAAAGCATTCTTTATCCACATATATAGCGGGTAAACAATGCAAAATAAAACTGAAGAGTTCTCTGTTACAGCACAGTATTATATATGAGAAGTGCTGTAGGACTGGGTGAAAAGTCCAGTCACTGTCTCTTTGCACACAGAGAGCATTGCCATATCAATGACCACTGACTGTGGCAGGAAAAGTAAGAAATAGCTCAGGATAACACTGGGAGGTCTAGGGAGCAGGAGGAGAGGAGATGGCTCATTCAAACACATTTTGTGACAGAATAGAGCAGGAAAACGTGATAAAGCACATTTCTGAGCACATACCTCAATGCCTACCAGATGTAGACCACCAATAACACACTTTGACATTAAACTTAGCTAACAGATTGGGTTTGTGGGTTTTTTCCAAATCTTTCAGTGACAAGAAGTTATTATTGTGTATACTTAAATACATTCAATTTCTATGGTCATTCATTCCAAAAAGTACATGTATTTAAATTCTTCACACACCATGCAACCATTTCTCAGGAGGTATCTTTTGTATTAAATGAAGCTAAACTCTGAAAAGAATTATGCATCAGATGCATTTTAAAGTGTCTTTGACAAGTAAATACATAAACAGAGAGAAAAAGCCACAAACCTCACAAACAGAGCCATCCCAAATAGCAGGCTGAGAAGCAAAGCTCCTTTTAAAAGCCAAGAATCAGAACTTAAGTTCATGACGTATCCAATGGCCCACATGAATGTCAAGGAAGATGCCAACATCAGGAAGAGCTGTTAAAATTATTATTGTTAAAATATGACAAAGAACTCAAGTAGGTCTTACTTACAAGTATTCAGTTCATGTAATAACAAATGCTGAAAGACTCAAGATAAAACAACGTGACACATCAGTACATCAAAAGCAGGTGTGAGCTATGACACAAAATCCCCCACCCAAACCACTCCCAGGTGCTTTTAAAGAATTCTGTTTTGTGCACCCAGTTTCAGAAATCACCCTTGATAGGGTTAATTTGCATGTCATTCTAAGCACAGCATGCTCTAGTTTTATTTCCATTAGTTAGTACCCAGGAATTTACCTCATATTTCTCTACTATTTTCAGTAACCTGTTATTTCTCCTGTTTCTCATTCTTTCTTCCTCTTGCATCATATAAACCATGAAGTGATTCTGACTTTGATAAGCAAGGTCAAGTGGTGTATCTCCCTTTAACAACAGAGAGGGTTATTTATTTATTTATTTATGTACTTCACACATATACAATCTCACTTTTAACAGAAGCAAGAAATGAATATAGTTAAAACAAGACTAAGTGGGCAGTTACTTCCCAGCCCCACCTCCCCCACTATTTTTTAAAGCAAGGGTAAGCTAAATTCAGAGTGCTCACATGCTTAAATCAGAGCTTTGTAGTTAGGAAAGCTAACATTTGTAAATAGATTGAATCTATTTATCTGTTGGACTGCCTCCAATAACATATCTATATAACCATGGGAATCGATACTTTCAACATTTATACTTCTCACCATCAATTTCTACAAATATTAAGATGATAATTCAGTATTTCATATGTGATATGTACCAACAGGCGTTGCCAAACACCAGCTTTCACAGGAGGACATCCACTTAATTTGAAGTCTTTATGAGTCTGACTGGACACTAAGAAATGCATTTTTTAAAATCTGCCAAAGTCCTCATTACGAAGTTTTTAAGTAGAAAACAGCTAAATTAAGAAATGAAAAAGAAATGAAACAAGGCCCCAAGAAAATGAAACAAAAAAAAGCTAAGGGAGGCAGAATCTGCAAAGAACACAATTACTGTTGAGTGAACACCAGGCTTGGCTGTTCATCACACAAACGTTGCAAAGAACCTTTGCATTCATACTTAGAGCCACAGCTCAAGAAAGGCGCTACTTCTTTTTGGGGAAGACTAAGAACACCTGCTCTTAGCCAACCCCTGTTGCAATTTACATCCAACATGGAGAGGACTGAGATTTGTCTTTACATTCATTTTACACATTCATGCCACATGGGATGAAATATAACAAAGAAAAACATACCTTGACATTTTTTATGTCCAGGCTGGCACCTGCTTCCAGCAACAGATCCACTGCACAAGTATTTCCTGAGGCTATTGCCCAATGCAGTGCAGTATTCTTTTGAACATTGTCTACAGCATTGAGAGAGGGGTTAAACTTTAAGAGAAACCTCATGGGTTCTGGTCTAGATGAAAATAAAGTATAGGAGTTAACAAACAGAAGATAATCTAGACTGGAAATGAAACTTTTGAACACTTTATAAAGCAACAGTTCCCATCTGTGAAACAACAGCAGGTATATAATGCCTTCTCAGAACAAGCTCATCAATGACAGATCCATATTTAGAATTCCAGACCTGCCCTGGAAGTTTTTCTCCAGACTATGTTACTTTACCATTTTAGCAAATATGAGGTACATAACAGAGATCATATCTTCTACAACACCATGTGTAGCTTGTATCTCCCCATTTTATTTGCTCTAAATGCATTTCACTGCATCCACACCCATTTATTTTCATTTTGCAGAAAATACAATAAGGCTGCAGATGATTCAACCACAAACCTAAACTTCTTTTAGAAATTCTTTTCACTTCCTTTGCTATATCCAATGATCCATTCCCAACTCCTGATCTCTGAAATACTGCATATTTTAGTACAAATGGAAGGGAAAGGAATGTCAGTTAAAAAAAAATAGTAACGAAAAATTCACCTCACAGCTTCCTGAGCACAATACAATAGACTCTTCTTCAGTTATTCTCTACTTACCCAATGGCTTTTTGTGCTGTTAACATTAAAGGTGTTTGTCCATTGAAGTCTGTTGTGTCTATGCTCTAAGAATAAGACAACAAGTGATTACCAGAGATTTCAGGGAACAGTGAAATTTGGGGCTATACAACTGGCTTACCTTCACTAATCAACAGAAAATGGAAGGAAACCAAAATATATCAGCCAAGAAGCCAACACTCACTTAAAATTTCTTCCTCCTTCTACAAGTCTTGCATGTCATTCCTTTCAGAATATTCTGAATTTCCATTTAAGGAAACTTTAAGGGAAAGACTCCACTAAGGATATTTTTAAGTGAATCATGTCAACTGTAATTCTTGTCCTCTTTTGCAAAGAAATACTATAAATAAGGAAGACCCTGTAAAGCAATGCTAACCATATTCCTTGTGTAAATAGATGTACATAACAGATGTACAGAAAGTAAACAAAACAGGTCTATTAAAACAACAAAGAAAGATGTATCTCAAGACATTAGTTAGATATCTAACCTAAATTTTCTTCCTTCCTTTTTCTTATATAATTTTCTTCCTTCTTCACAACAAAAGTTTCCTTGTTCCCTGCCTGCATCCATCCTTACATTAGAGTAGATTTACTGAAAAGAATTAATCACTTGGTTTTTTTTAGTAGATGATAGGTGGGCCAACAGCTTTATTAAGCCTGTGATATACACCACTATATCTACATACCAGAAGTCAGTTACACTCCCTAAAGAGAACTTTATGAGGAAGAACACAAACTTAACAAACTTTTAAATCCTAAGGCTAGATTGTTTCTCAGAATCAGTCTAGACCATACAAGAATTCTCCGGTCATTTTTATTAGCAAGTTGTTACACTTGTCATTAATCCTGCCCATTTCAGATATAAGCTAAGAGACATCAACTACCATGGATACAATAAAAACTAAACACAGAAATTTCTAATAAAAACTCAGACCTGGTCTGATCATTCATTCTGCATTCTTCAATTGATGGACAACTGCATAATTATTAGTTAGAAAACTATAATCAAATCATAAATACTTCATGCTGTCAATAGAACATATATTGCTTTTTGTTCCCAGGTTTCAAAGCCATTAGTTATTTCACAGCACCATAAATCTGCACAGCCTTAAAGCACTCCTAAACACACTGAAATGTAGGTGAATCTGGATGTGGGGGATGACAGGAAGAGGGAAGAGTATTTTAAAAAATAATATATACAAATATAAAAAGTATCTAAATTTGCCTGTACTTATAGCACGGAAGACTAGGTGTAAAATAACTTGCTTTTCATCTAGGAAAAAACCCAGTTAATTCTGAAATGTCTCCAACAGGCAGCTACTCAAAAGAAGAAAACATTTTGGGCATCAGCAACATACCTGGCCTTTTGATATGAGGTAGGCTATGATGGGCATGTGTTGGAACAGCACTGCTAAATGAATGCTACTGAATCCTTCCCCATCAATAAGACTGGGATCCGCTCCACATTTCAACAATAACATGACCATGGGAAGATGTCCTTGTCTATAACGATACGTGAAATTAAACTACAGAGATGATTTAAAAAATTGATATTTTAATGAAAGCATTGCCTTAATAATTCTCACAGATATCCCACAAAAGATTTTAGATTCTCATCTTTTTCAGGAAATCATATTAAATATATACCTTAATAAATGAGCCTAGGGCAAAGTGTTCATTTAGAATACAGTGGTTATTCTACAATAATTTCTCCTGTGAGCAGTCATCCAAGTCTCTGACTCTGGCAAAACACTGACAGCCCAGAAGAAAGCACTGATCTTCCAGTGGGAGAATTCACACTCGGAGAAGTTTTCCCAGAAGAATTATTTCAGCTTATGTTTTCTCCAGCCAAGCAGTGCTTTTTTCGCCGGATCTCAGAAAACGCTACCACACCTGTAAATACCAAGATTTGCAAGTAGTGGTTGCAAGCAGCATTACCTAATGGCCCAGTGCAGGGGCGTAGAATTCAAATCTCCACCGAGCTGATCCACTATTGCACCTTTGGAAATGTAGTATCTGTGTAATAACAACACAGTCAGGTCAGGAACAGACATAATAAAAGAGCAAAATATACTAATGATAACACATCTAAAGGAGTAAACGACTCAGAAAAAAAAATTCACTAGAGAAGCAAATGGACAGAAGTGGTTTTGCAGTAAATGACAGTGTTTCAAGAAAATGCTGAAGAAAAAATATAGTCTTTAGCAAGGTACTTCTAAAATCAGCTTTCACCTTTGTTACAGAAACAAACTCAGGAAAATCTAATGGTTTCATGTACTACATGATTTCATATATAAAGAAACCAGGCTATCTTTACATTTCAGTGGCATCTACGCAAAGCTAAGTGCATTAAAATCTGAATTCTACCCTTTTCTTCTCAGGCAGTGCGTTCCTTTGTTTTCCACTACAAAAGCAACAAAGTTATTATATATAACAGTGGCAGAATACGCTGTGCTACTTTCACAGGGACTCCCAGCTTACTTCACCAGCTCCTGTCTGTTGTTTATTGCTGCCCAGTGAAGAAGAGTCACATTTTCTTTGTCTGGTTGTCGAACATCGTATCCTGCTTCTACCAGTTCTCTGCATCGCTCTAGCATTCCATACCTCAAATGAGAACAAAAAAATCAATCTCCTTATAATTTCTTCAGTATTCCCCAATCTGGAGACAGTTGCATACTAAAGAAAAAATACATCAAAGTAAGCATCACCCAGCAGTTCCTACTTCAGCAAATTCCACATTGCATTCAATGGAAGCCTTGTAAAAAGAGTGGGGCTGTGCCTTGATGAGAAGTTTCTATTTTAAAGAAAGCTGCTTGAAATGCTTTTATTTACAATAGCAACTGTAAGTGATTTTTCTTCTTCCGCTACAGGGAGAAAATGAAACTGAAAACATTTCCTCTGTAAAACATCCAGCCTAGGTCACATTTGAGGACACTCCTATCTATTTCAACACTTTGCATGCTCAGAACATGTACTTACTGTGTAGCCTTGACAATATCACAGGTGCTGGGGTCTTCAGCAGTGGGATATGGGCCTGGGAGACTTTTATCTCCGTGGGCACTGTGGCTGTTGTGCATATGGGGTCGATGAGGCCCATGGCAATGGCTTTTACACTGTCGGTTAACAAAAGAATTATTAACCACTGTTATTTATCGGCTGCACATTACACACACCTCCCTCTTTACCAGAAGCACTCACTGTGCGTGTCAGGTTCTGTTAGTACAAACGAAGAGGTTCATTCAAAGCACAGTTAAAACCACCTGGCAAGAGACTAATCCTTTCATTTGCGGAGGACAGCAGGGATGTGGTCAAGGTGCATCAGGACAAATTAGAGGCGTCCAGCACTCTGCAGAGCTGGCTCCCGACACAGCAGCCTCACCCACGACAGCGCTGCCACACCAGAAACCACAACCTACGGCCTCGGGGAGGGTTTTAAACGCGCTTGGGAGCCACAGTGCCACCCGTGCAGCCTGAAAGCCCGTGCGAGGGAACAGACGAGCCACACGCAGGGCAGGACACGGACGGCTCTTGCACGAGAGCCCCCGCCAGACCCCGGCGCCACCGCGGCCGCCCCCGCCCGGCCCTCGCCGCCTGCCAGGGGCCCGCGGCCGCGCTCCGCACCCCCGGCCCGGGCAGCGCCGGGTCCCAGCCCCGCTCCAGCCCCGGCACCGCCCGCGGGCTCCTCACTCACCGCCGGGCCGCTGCCCGCCATCTCCACGGCCCCACAGCTTCCTGCTCCCGCTTCCTGGGCACGGCTGCGGGGCGGCGCCGGGCACGCACGGCCCGGGCGGGGCGGGGCCGGGGAAGCCCAGGGGAGCTATTCCTGAGCTGCTTGGGCGGGCAGATTGGTGGCTCCCGGCTTTGTTGAGGTGTGCGTGAAATGGCTCTTTCTCCTTTGCCGAGGCAACCACACCGAAAACCTCTCGTTTTCCCACAGGATCCCCCCCAGGTTCTGTCAGACATGGACTCTTTTCTGCTGGCGGATTTTTCGGGGGGTTGTGCCTCAGCAGCTGGAAGCCATCCCTTGGTGAAGCCTCTGGAGCACAAATCCGCTGAGGAGCGGCTGAGGGAGCGGGGGGTTCTCAGCCTGGAGAAAAGGAGGCTCGAGGGGAACCTTCTGACTCTCCACAATTCCCTGAAAGGAGTAGTGCCACCTCATTGCTGGCATGGTTACCACAGGAGTTCGAGGCCATTTGGGACCGTTTCCGCCCCTAGCCGAGCCCCAATGTCCCCTCATAATGACCGCAGGGTGAGGGAGGAGCCGCCATTTTAGGGCAATCCGTGAGGGGCAAGTGGTCACCCGCCGAAGAAATGGGGATAACCTGGGAAAACACCCACAGGTGTCAAACACCCAAAGCTTCCCAGGTGAGGTGGGACCCTGTCAGACCCAGAGTGATGCCTTCTCCTCTGGCCTAAGGAGAATCCCCGGCATGGGGTGACTGGAGACTGCCAGCTCTCAATGGCTCTGGGCCGGGCAGAGTGGGACAGGGCCTGTGGTGTCCTGGGGCTGTGGGGACCTCTTGCTCCTGGATGAAACGTGTCATGGCTCTAGGAGAATTGGCAGGTCACAGGTCATGAGAAAAGGGATAATTATCACCCTCTGATCAGCCTCCAGACCAGGGCTGACACACATGACTCTCACCAGCCCCTCATGCTGGGGTCCTGGCTGGAAGGATCACGGCTCAGGTGAGGCCTTCAGGCAGAGGCTTGGAGAGCCATTCAAGGCACAAGAGGGTCGGCAACCCTCACAAAAGAGAAGAAAAATGAAAGAGCACGTGTATTTGTGAAAAAACGTGGTTTTTTCCCACACCTGGTTTTGGTAATTCAGGGCAGTAGACAGAAAGTGGCACAGGTTTGTAGCTGGCAGCTGCCCACACAGCCAGGGAAGGCATCTGGCTGCCTTCCTGTGACTAGACCAGTTCCTGCACTTTCCATCTCCATTAGTTGTTTCTAGGGTAGAGGAAGATATTTTGTGGGGGGGTACAATGAGCCCAGCGCCATGGGAGCAACTCCAGCATCTCAACATTTCCTGTGGGCTCCATGCCCATGACTTAGGAGGCTGTGGACCTATCGGCTCAAAGGACCAGCCCTGCCCTCCCATTTCAGGGGAAGAAAAGAAAGAGTTTCATCAGGGCACAACCCAAAATGACATTTTGCTACTTATGGCTGCTCTCATGGCCTCGGCAGCGGAGCGACGTCTCCCTCCCTGCCGCCCACCGGCCCCGGGAATGCACACAAGGGCCCCTGTGTACCTTCAAGTGACCCCAAGGGGCCGCATCAGTTTGAAAGGGCAGCTCCTGTTTCACTGCTGCATCTCTTGGCTTGTTAAAGCCCCTCCTACCCATACTACAGCCTGCGCTTGAAGACACAAAACTACCGTCCTGGAGGAAAGGCATCAAAAGCTTGACAAAGGCTGAAAGGAACACTCTGATTACCCCTTTTCCCAAGAGGTTCCTTTAGCAGAAGTTGCGAACCAGGACCACACTTGACACCCCCGGCACGGGTGTGTTTGTTTGTTTTATTTCTCGGGTCCTCGGTCCTGCGTGGGACTCGGGAACCGGGTGCTGCAGAGGCTCTGGCAAGGCATCAAAGATGCCTGCCCCGCACCCAAGGGTGGCGCAAGATCTCCTCCAGCGCCGGCCTGTCCGCGGGGTGCTTGGACAAACACCAGCGGATCAGATGTTGGCACTCTGGGGAGAGAAGCCAGAGAGCGGCAGTCACTTGCAGAAGGCCCCTGCCCAGCTGCTCCCGGCGCCCGCAGGGCCCGGGCCGTGCTGCGTGTGCTCAGAGCTGCCCCGGCCTCCCGGCTGACTCTGCCCTTGGCGGGACAGCGGCACGGCAGGACACGCGCCACCTCCTTCAGCCAAGCGTGCCACACCGAGCCCGTCGTGGCGGGCCGCCTCCTGCGGCCAGCCCTTGAGGGCAGATGGAGCTCCCGCAGAGCTGCGCCAGGGCCACGCTGAGCTGCGCGCTGCCATCTGCCAAAGCCTGCCTGCTTGAGGCCGGACACCAACCTGGAGAGACCTGCTGCCAGAAGAAGAGCTGCCCCGACACGATGTCACGGTCATCCTGGAAGGGGATGTTCCCGCAGACCATGACGTACAGCAGCGCGCCCAGGGACCAGATGGTCGCCGAATGGCCGTGGTAGCAGCCAAGGCAGATCCACTCGGGTGGGCTGTACATGCGTGTTCCTAGGGGAGACAGGCGGCGCTGTCCGGGCGCAGGCTGCTGCCTTCCGGAGCCTGGCGCCAGCCTCCTGGCGCAAGCAGGGGCTGCACCGGTGGCCACAACTTGCCCCTCAGGCCACCCAGCACCTTTGGCCAGCCAGTTGGCCAAAGCCAAGGAACCATTCTGCAAGGCAAACCAGGCCAGCGCAGCAGCCCAAGCCCTTGCGGGCCTGCCAAGCCCAGCGGCCGGGCCTGGCTTTTGCAGCCCTCCTCTGTCGGCAGGGCCGGCAGCCGGCTCCTGGGGCACGGCACCTGCCCCGTGCCAGAGGGCAGCCGGCAGCCGGCTGAATGCCGCAGCCCGCAGCCCAGGAGGGAATGGGGCCGTGCAGTGGCCGGCACTGGGAGCGGGGCCCGGCCCGTGGGCTCACCGGCAAACCGCGTGAAGGCCTGCTCCTGGAGGAAGGTGCCGCAACCGAAGTCGATGAGCTTCAGGTCGCCGCTCTCCGGGTCCACGAGGAGGTTCTCTGGCTTGATGTCCCGGTGCAGGACGCCACAGGCGGTGCAGTGCCGCACGGCCTCCAGCACCTGGCAGAAAAGCCAGCGCGCCATCTCCTCGCACAGGAACCCCTGCTCCAGCAGGAAGGCCAGGAGATCCTGCGATGCCTCCGGACGCTCCATCACCAGCACAAAGCTGTCAGGCAGCTCAAACCAGTCGACGAGCTGGATGATGTTGTGGCAGCCAGAGCCCACCTTCTCCATCAGCACGATCTCCATGGGAACACGGGTGCCGTCGGGCTGCGAGGAGGACACAGTGCCTCCAGCAGGCCTGATGCTGCCCTGTGGCTCCGCTGCCCCGTGCCTGGGATGCCCCAGTGCCCCCTTGGGCAGCCCCCCTGGTGCTTGGCCTTCCTCCCGCCCATCAAGGGCATGCTTGCGGGGTGCCGCCCTGCCCTGCCCGGCCCCACCACCGGTGTTTGGCATCCCCGGGCCCGCGATGCTCCGGCTCGCACGCTGAGCCCACGCCCGTTCCCCCCGCGCTGCCCCGCCTGCCGCCCTCGGGATATCCCTGCCCGCCACGCCCCGCTCTGTCGCGGTGGCCCCGCTCACTCACCAGCTCGTACCACTGCGGGACGCTCTCCCGGGCCACGCGTTTGATGGCCACCTGCAAGCCCACGAGAGACGGGGGCTGAGCTCCAGCCCCGCCCCGCCCCGCCCCTGGCCCTCCTGCCGCGCCCGGCCGTCCCGGCCACTTACCGGGCTCCCGTCCGAGAGGCGGATGCCCGAGAAAACGGTGCCGAAGCCACCGCTCCCCAGCTGCGGGCCCAGCTGGTACAGCTCCTGCAGCTTTTTCTTCTTTTGCCCTGCGACCGACACCGAGCCCTCAGCCTTGCGCCCAGGGCCCTCCCCGCCCGCCCCGGCCAAGTGGCCGCGAGTGAAGCGGGCCGAGCCACCGCGGGCCACGTTGCTCTGACCTGCTTCCTGCTGCGCGCCGGGCAGCGGCCACCGCCTTGCAGCCGTCGGGCTGGCGAGCGGCAGAGCTGGGCCAGGGCAGCGCGCAGAGGCGGCTGCAGGAGCCGGAGTGCAGCGGGGCAGGGCGGCACCGTCTCTGTCCCCGGCGTCCTGGGCTGGACTCTGCTCTTGAGGACGGCCGGGGCTACAGCCCGAGGCTTCGCACAGGGGGGTGCCAGGAGCAGCTGCAAAGCAGAGAGGGGTTTTTTGAAGCCGTGGCAGCAGAGGCACTGCAAACAGCCAGGGACTAGGCTGCTCTCAGGGGTCCTGGCCTGGCCTGGGGATGCCCCTCAAGAGCCCCGGGGGAGCCTCAGACAGCTCCTCAGAAGATCTCACCTGCTACCAGAAAGGCCGTCCCGGCAGTCGGTGGCTGTCTCGGAGCAGCTTCCTGGAGATGGAGGGACCTCCTCGGTGTCTCGAGGGTCGTCTCCGCCACCAGGCTCGGGCCGTTGCCAGCTGGCACAGCCGGCACAGCGTCCTGGGAGCTGTGGGCCGGCAACTGCCGGCTCCAGCTCACTCGCTGCTCCGCCACCTGCTCCTGAGAAGGCTCCCCTGCCTCGGGCTGGGCTCCCACTTGGACTTCTGGGCTTTCCCTGGCCACGTCAATGGTCAGGGTTGCGCCCGCGTTGTTGAAGTCCGCAAGGAGTCCAAGGGAGCTGGGAGACCTGTGCACTGGCTCTGCACCTTCTGCAGGCTGACAGGTCTCACTGAGCCTCTGTGGGGGATGGAGGCTGTCAGAGATAGCGGAGGCTCCTGGCAGGACGGAGGATCTCTGACAGCCTGAGCTTCTTGCCTGGATGGCGGGTCTCCGATGGTGTGCCATCCTTGCAAGGCTTGAGGCTCTCCCAGGGATGGAGAATGTTGCTGGGAGCAGCCTCTTCCAGGGATGGAGGCTCCTGGAGGAGCCGGACGAGCCACAGCAGGGCAGGTGGCCTCGCTTCACCAGCTCCTCCAGTTCTTTCCACAAGGCCTGCCACATCCCAGAGTAGAGCGGCCCTGCTGTCCCATTGCGAGCCCAGAGCAGCAGCATCAGTTCCTGCAGCTCCTGGGCCACTGCCACGCAGGGGCCGCAGCTGCAGGGGCTGTCCAGGGGGCTCGCGGGAGCACGTGGCCGCTTGCGAGGGGTCGCCCGAGGCCTGGAGGACCTGGGAGCCACAGGGGCTCCTCGCTTCCTCCGGGAGCCTCTGGGCCGGACCCCGGGGCACTTGCACCTCTTCGCTGTCCCTGCCTGCTGCCTCCGTGGTGGCCAGTGGCCAATGGCCCACCAGACAGCCACAGCGGCCAGCAGCAGGACAAGCACAGCCATCAGGACGCCACCGGCACACATGGCTCCGGCACGTCCCATGGCGACTGCACTGGCAGCTGCGGTGCTGGCCCCTCTTATCCAGCGGCTGCGCGGTGATGTCACAGTGCTGTGGGCCAGGGCAGCCGTGTGACATCCCAGCCCTGCCTCACGCCAGCGCTCAGCCCCTTTGTGCCGTCACAGCCCTGCCCCACCTCACGGATCAGCAGAACTTGCTCATCCCTTAAAAAGCACATGGCCTGAAAATGCCTGGAAGCAAGAACAGGAGCTCAGCCTGTTGTATTGAATCATTCCCTGGAGCAAGTGGCACATCAAGAAGAGTGCTGGTGCCACCAGTGTCAAGCCCACTGCTCCCAGGACGCTGCAGCGGTACCAAGTGGAAATACCCACTACTGTGTGCCTGAGAAGATCCTCCAGATACAAAGAGAGTTGAACTTCTTCTGTCTCTGGGGAGCTCTGCTGAGCTGGCTGTCGAGGGCAGCAATAGTTTTCTGTAAGAGCTCACTCACTTCTGCATTGGCTCTGTTCTAGGATATCCCAAGGAGTGCTCATGGCTCTCCCACTGATCTGCTTTTGACTGGCATAGGTTTCCTTTTTTCCCAATAGCTGGCACACACTGGGTTTAGATTCATGATGGGAACGCTGTTGATCAAATGGGTGGTTTGGTTTCTCCCTAGCAGGGCTTGCCTTCTTCAATGATTTTGCAGTGTCCCTTGGTACAATGCATGTTTTCCACTGGGAGGGGAGGGAGGAGTGTTGAAGACAGAGGCAAAGAATTCATTAAACACCGGTGCCGTGTCTCCATCCCTGTTTGTGAGGTGACCATCCACATCCTGGAAGGGGACAATGTTACTTCTACAATGTTTTCTGCCATTAATATATTTTAAAATACTCTTTTTGTTGTGACCCACGTTTCTGGCCACCTTCATCTCCAGTTGAGCTTTCACCACACCAAATTTCTCCATACAGTGGCAAGAAACCTCTCTGAAAGGAATGAGAAGGAGGTGTCTTTACAAACTGTCTGTGGGCCAGATGGTAGATCAAGCCAGATACTGATAGGTGAAAGAAGCCATGGGAGGAACCATAAATTCCATAGGAATTCCACTAATTGACACAGACTGTTACTCACTCAAGACTGTGCTAATCCCTGGTTTTAGAGAGAAAGAACACAGAGACAAGGAAAAGAATGGGAGTGGGGGGGTACACATTAGAAAGGGGGTTTGTATTAAGGGATTCGGGAAGTCTGTACCTCTCAAGTACCTCAGCCAGTGGGGAAAGAGAGAGGCAAATTAGGATAAAAAGGAAGCTGTGTCCTCTAACAATTTGAGAGACGCTGTGGGAATTGCCCATGACCTCTCTTTTTATTCAAAGAAAGTAACAGGACTCCTCTGTCTCTTTTTTGGACATAAACCTCTGGTGGTTGTAGATTAATTTTCCTGACATCTGTATTCTTCTCCTGACCTTGCTTCCACTGGGCACACAGCTACCTTTTCCATCCTCTTTCCCAGAGAAGATGCCTTCTGCCTCACCTGCTTGGCTTCTGACATTTGGGAATCGCCTGCTCCTGCGCCCTTAGGAGGTGATGTTTCAATATTGACCAGCACTGATGGACCCCAGCACATGCAAAAATATTTTCCCTGGAGATCCTGCTTACCAGTTCCCCGAGCAGTCTGGAGTCTGCTCTCCTCATTCCCCGAGCTGAGGTTTTGCTGGCCCTTTTCCTCTTGTCAGAGGTTTGAAACTCGATTTATCTGTGGTTGCTGTGGCCAAGACGGCCGCCAGTCCCCACTTGGCTCAGGGCATGCGAGACTCAGACGGCGGCCTGGCTCTAGGGGGGCTGAGCTGGAGAGTCCTGGGCTGTGGGGGGCTCCCCCCTTACCTGGGAAGAGGCTCCCTGGGGAGGAAGAAGGGTCTGGCATGAGCCACAAGGCCCCTGGCCAAGGGACGGTAGCGGGGGACGTGTCCGTAGCGGATGCTGTCTGGGAGGAGCTGTGGCAAGGAGTGGGTGTGGGGCTGGGGCTGTCACAGAGCTCAGAGGGGGTGTTCCCCCAGCCCAGCAGGCAGAAAGCCCCTGGCTCACAGCAGGAGCCAAGTTCCAGGTCACCAGGAGCAGCCCCCTCCCTCACCAGTGCTCCCAGCCTCCCACAAAGGTTGGTTATGTCCATGGGTGCTGCCAAGGTTCCCCATGGGAACAGGGCTGGACACCCTGAAAAGGGGGGTCAACACCCCAGGGGCAAAGCCAGCACAGGGGGGAATGAGTGGGATGAGTGTGAGAGGGCCACCTCTACCCCTCCCATCCCGCACCAGGGAGCAGGGACCTTCCTGGGACAGATCCAGGAGGAAATTCAGAACCATCCTTGCCTGGGACAGGGGTGCCAAGGAGATCCAGGAGGGATCAGTGTCCAGCTGTGTCCTGGGGCACCCTGTGCCCTGTTCCCCACAGCCCCGATTTTCAGGAAGGAGCCACAGGAGCCCCCTGGCCATTGATGGACTTTTCTTTCAGGAAATCACTGTGGAGCTCATTTTTGGTTTTTTCCTCTTTCTGAGCTCCTGTAAACACGGCATGGAGCTGGAAGGTGTGGCTTTGTCGAGATGGACATAACAGCACACACTTGTTGTAATCCAGAGTCGTAAGAAGTTTTATTTTCTCTACTGCTATTCTTATACCTCTTCACAATTGCCGTGGCCTATTAGGATTGGCTGCTTAGCAAACAATGACAAGGCTGTCTAACAAACAATGACCATTCAAGCAGTGAAACAATTAGCTATACAAGCAAAGGTATAGTTGCTACATATTATCCCCAACTTCGTCCTCATACTGAAACATAGGGTCATTTGAAACACTTAAATATTGAGATTTTAAATAAAAGCTAATTCTGCCAAAGATAACTGAAATAAAGAAAAAGCGCAAAACTTAGCTAAAGTTGATTAAAGGAATTAATTATTAAGCAGAAAGTTAAGTATAAAATAAGCTCTGATTACTTGGTATTTGTTTAGCTGTGCTTATAATAGGCAATTAATAATCTTAGAAGGAAAAATTCAAAAGAAGGCCTAGACAGTTACAAATTCTTCCACCTGCAACTTATTCAAAAGCAATAGAAGAGAGAACTGGGAGTCTTCCAAGGTCAGGTGTATTGTTAAAAACCAGAGAAGCAAGAAGGTGAGGAAAACCAGTCTTACTTTATCAAGACAGCCCCCTCCTCATTCGTTCAGGACCACCAGCCTATTTTATAAAACGAACTGCGCATGCTTAATGACTTTTTAGCTAATTTTCATACGAAGCGGGGAATGGGAGGTGTCTATGTTATAAATATGCATTTGTATTTTGAATATTTAGAACTTTCGTGGATAAATAGACTTTGAATTGTTTTGTAATCTCGGAGCTATACCTGCACCTTCCCAGCACTGGAATAAACATGCACTTTCTAACCCTAACAAGTTAGAGAGTCTTTGTCCGTCTCAGGTGGATATTGTTATTAGATCTATATCCATATTTTAATAAATCAATACGATCTTAATGTCCCATAACAAGAACATCCTCTCTTTGTGTCCAGAACATCTTGTCTCATTGCTTATCTTCTTGGTCTTCTCTGTGGGTTTCACTGAAGCTGGAAAATTTCACTGTAAAATTCTCACAGGTAAATTCTGACTGATTTCAGCTCTGTCTCTGTGAGGACTCCAGACCAGCTGTCAGCCTAGGAAGGGACAGGGCAGGGTGGAGAACACCGAGCTGGGGAAGTCTTGAGGGGTTCTGTGTCTCTGGCACCCTGCTTTCCTGCTCTCCCTTCCGTCGAGGTATGGCTGGGACGGAGCATCTTCCCCAGGTGGCCGCAGTGCCCCAGATCCCTGCCCTGAGTGGGGGGGCAACGCTGGGCATCTCTGGCCTGCCCCACGCAGCCAGGGTGTCCCACAGAGCTCCTCCAAACCTCTGCTCTTGGCCGCCAGGGGCCCAATTAGTGATGTATTAACGAGGGAGGAACTCAGGGCGCTAATTAGCGAGGGGAGGGCAGGGAGCCGTTCCCAGCCCAGGGGGCGTGGCCAGCGGGATGGGCGTGGCCGGAGCCCCAGCAGCGCTGAGGGGGCGTGGTCTGAGCGGGGGGCGGGGCCAGCACTGAGGGGAAAAAGGGCGGGAAAAGGCTCGGGGCTGCTGAGGGGAAACGTCGGGAAGGAGGGGACGGAGGGATATTGTTGGGAAAAAGGGAGGCACAAGAGCTCTTGGGGGCCTGAAACCACTAACAGTGGTGGAGGGGAGCCCCACACACTCCCCCCTTCATACACCAGCTGATAAAACCGGGCTCACGTCTGAGTCACTCACTGGTCTTCAAGTACCGCCCCGTGGTGTTCTTGCACTAGAACTCCTTTGGCATGGTCCTGTTCAACATCCACATAAAATTCAAATTCTTTTTCCCTCTCTTGAAGGGCTATGGCAGGAGCCTTGGTTCATCTGCTTTTTAACACTTTAAAATTCTGGCAGGTTCTTACCTGGCAGGACAGCAGCGCTATAGAGAGACATCCCTGGCTCCAAAAGACCTGCCTTTGACAGGGACTCAGTAATGGGCTGGAACCCCTTCCTTCCCTCCCCTGAAATAAGGCATTGCTTTTTAGGCACCACTTTTCCTGGTGGCTTCAAAGTGATTTGGAGAGGTTCCATATCTAATTTTCCACATTTCCCTGGGACTGCCCAACTTCTGGGTTTATTTCAGCATAGACCTTCTCAGGCATTTCACACAAAGTTACAACGGTGATAGCTTCCTTATCACCTTTCACAATATTAATTTACATTCCCAGTTTAGCCATCAAATCCCTTCCCAGTAAATTACAATCACAATCAGAAACAAACAGAAATTCATGCATTTCAAACCTATCCCCCACATTTACCAACAGTGGTTGAACAAAATGCATCTGGTCCTCTTTCCCACTTAGTCCCTGAATAATCAAAGAACTTCTTGACAGTTTCCCCACCTTAGGCATAAAGCTGCGAGTGGATCGAGAGGTCCCTGCGTGTCCCAGGGAACAGACTTGCTCTCTATCCGGACCCACCCTGCCTGCTAGCAAGGGCTCCAGTGTGGTGAGTCCCTGGTATGATGGGAGCCCCTGACACCCCAACAATCCATTTCCATCAGCCGGTGGCTCCGCAGTCACTCTCGCTTCCAGCGTCCTTCTGCCCTGCAGATGGCACTGATCCCTTCCCCATGGCGGTTTGGATGCGCTCTGCTCTGTGCTGCTGACCCCGGCCCCTGGGTCCTGGGGGTCCCCTTGATCCCTGCGGTTTATCACCCAAACCCTCCACGCTGGCCCCACAAGCCAACCAGGCGCAGGGTCATCTGCTGGATCCCTGACACCTGTGTCCTAGGGGCTCTTGGTGTCTTCTACTGGGTTCCCTCTCCAGTTATCCCAGGCTGGGACTGTAGGAACAATACCTCCTTGTTTTCCCTGCCCTGGAAGCTGGGGATACAAGGGACCTCCTACTTTGTGGCACTGTCTGCCACTCCCAGGGCCACACAGAGATACCCAGGGACATGCTGGAATGACACTTTGTTGCTCCATGGCGGCTCCTGGCGTCCTTCAGTGGCATCAGTAGGAGCTGAAGATGGCCTGGATGCACTCCCCAGCTGGTGGTTTGTAGGTGCTCCCCCACCTTGGGCTGCCCATCTTCATTGAGGGTGTCCCTGGCACTGTGGCACTGCCAGTACATCCTGTCATCCATGCTGGAAGCCAGCTCATGCATGGAGACCACCACAGGGCCACAGGATGTCTGGAAGTTGCCAGGGAGAGGGAGTGGGCTCCAGGCTGGGTGGTGGGATGCCCAATCCCACAGCCACAGCTCCTCTGGCTCTCACCTAAAGGTTTCAGGGTTATCCTCTACTGCCACCTCCAGCACCCCGAGTAGCACGGAGCCACCTGGGACCCTTACTGAGGTGGAGTAGTGGAAGTATTTTCCCTGAACTGTCTTGGCAGAAGAGGAGGGCAAGGATGTGCAGAGCCACCTGTCCCAAGGTCATGGCTGTGGGGACAAGAGGACAGTCAGGGCACATGGTGGGATGGCACCTGGCACCACCTTGCCCAGCCAGGGAATCCCGAGAGCCAGCAGTGCCTGCTCCTCCAAGACCAAGTGCCTTCCCTCCCCTTCCCTCCCCAGCCCCCTCATCTCCTCCCCTCCCCTCCCTGCCTCGCTGGGCTCTCCTCACTGTCTCCTCTTTGACCTCCTGGAGCAGCCGCATGTGGATGGACTCCCGGTGGCTACCCCCGGACAGGTTCATGGCAGGACGCTGGGGTTTGGAACCTTGTGGGGATTGAGGTGTCCCTCCAGGCGCTGAAACAACTGGGAGACCAGTTGTTACGGGGCCACTGGCAGGACAGATGTGGCCACCACGTTGGCACTGGTGGCGGGAGGTCCCCGGGATCCCGTGTCCTGTCCGCAGTCTTTCTCCCAGCTCTCCGTGGGAGGCTGACACTCAGCTCAGCCCTCCATGGCTGTGCAGCCCACCAGGGCCAGCAGGACCCCGATGCCCAAAGCCATGGCAAGCATCCTCTCAGGACAGGCTGACCCATTCAGGATGGCAGAATCCTGTGGGAATTGGGCTTTCTGGGCGTCCTCTCTGCTTTTAGCTTTTCCCAGTGTCCTTGTCCCACAGGCCCTGGCTCTGCCAAGTACCACCGGCTTCTCTGGGTGCCAAAGGGTGTCCAACGGGAGAGGCAAAGTGGTGCGAGGGACAGCGATCTTCCATTTGGGATTGCTGGGGACAACTTGGACCAGAACGATATCCATGAGGCTGTGGCACTGGATGGGATTCATCCCGATATGTCCCAGCAGGAAGCCCCTAAACCATCCACCCAGGCTCCTGAAAGCCCAAGGAGGTCCATGGTGGCTAAACGCTCTCCAGCTGTATCCGACTTGACAGCAAGGGCTTGGACTTTCCAGGAAACTCCAGCCCTATTAATCTAATCTTGTCAGCAGGAATAATGGTGGAGAAGGTCACACTTGGCACTAGTGGGAAGTGATGGAAGGACAGTGCCGGCGTCAGCCATGGGCAGCGTGAGATAACAGAGGGAAATTCCTGTCTAATGGATTGATTATCCTGCTGCCATAAGGTCACCCATCTTGTGGGTGATGGGAAGGCAATGCAGGTTGTATTTCAGGATTTTAAGAGGAGTTTTGATCCTGTCCCTCACAGAATCCTTCTGGAGTAGGTGTCCAGATGTGAGATGAGCAGGGACAGGGTGTGCTGGGTGAAGAACTGGCTGCTGTACTGGTTTTCAATGGGATAGGATCGATTTTCTTCCCAGTAAGAGGGACAGAGCTGGGTTTGGATTCAGGATGGCAATGCGGTGGTTAGCACTTGGATGGTTTGGATGTTGCTGAGCAGGGATTGACCTCCTCAAGGACTCTGCAGTGTCCCATTGGACAATCCATGCCCCATGCTGTGCCAGCAAGGGGGTGACACCATCATCGTTCCCCTCCTCATCCCTGTGTCCTACTTAGACAAGAATCTTCCCCCCACTCTGCTCCAGAGGGCCCTCAAGTGGCCACAGGGAGCCCCTTTCTTCCTCCCGTGGCACTGGTGAGCGCTGGGCTGAGGCAGGGCTGTGACGGCACAAAGGGGCTGAGCGCTGGCGTGAGGCAGGGCTGGGATGTCACACGGCTGCCCTGGCCCACAGCACTGTGACATCACCGCGCAGCCGCTGGATAAGAGGGGCCAGCACCGCAGCTGCCAGTGCAGTCGCCATGGGACGTGCCGGAGCCATGTGTGCCGGTGGCGTCCTGATGGCTGTGCTTGTCCTGCTGCTGGCCGCTGTGGCTGTCTGGTGGTGCATTGGCCACTGGCCACCACAGAGGCAGCAGGCACGGACACCGAAGAGGTGGAAGCACCCCGGGGTCCGGCCCAGAGGCTCACGGAGGAAGCGAGGAGCCCCTGTGGCTCCCAGGTCCTCCAGGCCTTGGGCGACCCCTCGCAAGCGGCCACGTGCTCCCGCGAGCCCCCTGGACAGCCCCTGCAGCTGCGGCCCCTGCGTGGCAGTGGCCCAGGAGCTGCAGGAACTGATGCTGCTGCTCTGGGCTCGCAATGGGACAGCAGGGCCGCTCTACTCTGGGATGTGGCAGGCCTTGTGGAAAGAACTGGAGGAGCTGGTGAAGCGAGGCCACCTGCCCTGCTGTGGCTCGTCCAGCTCCTCCAGGAGCCTCCATCCCTTCAAGAGGCTGCTCCCAGCAAGATTCTCCATCCCTGGGAGAGCCTCAAGCCTTGCAAGGATGGCACACCATCGGAGACCCGCCATCCAGGCAAGAAGCTCAGGCTG